>OX596250.1:7713541-8194143 GCA_951394255.1 Polyploca ridens
TTTGGAGTGACAAGGACAAGTCTTGAGATGTTAATCTACCATAACTATCAAAGTGGAATTTTTTGTGGATATATTTTTCACTGCCGGCTCAAAAACCTATGATGTCCCCACGCTAAGTTCATAGAATGCAGTTATTTACTTAGGTATCTTATGTATCTATAATCTAAATATATACTTGGAGTGACAAGGACAAGTCTTGAGATGTTAATCTACCATCAATATCAAAGTAGAGATCTTTTCGTTATTTTTTTCGGCCGCTGGCTCAAAAACCTATGATATCCCCTCGCTAAGTTCATAGAATGATGTTATTTACTTAGAAAACTTATGTATCTATTATCTAAATACATATTTGGAGTGACAATGACAAGTTTTGAGATGTTAGTCTACCATAAATATCAAAGTGGAATTTTTTGTCGATATTATTTTCGCCGGTGGCTAGAAAACCTATGTATCCCCTCGCTAAGTTCATAGAATGCAGTTATTTACTTAGGAAACTTATGTATCTATAATCTAAATACATACTTGGAGTGACAAGGACAAGTCTTGAGGGGATTATCTACCATCAATATCAAAGTGGAATTTTTGTAGATATATTTTTCGCTGCCGGCTCAATAACCTATGATGTCCCCTCGCTAAGTTCATAGAATGATGTTATTTACTTAGGTAACTTATGTATCTATAATCTAAATACATATTTAGAGTGACAAGGACAAGTCTTGAGGGGATAATCTACCATCAATATCAAAGTGGAATTTTTTGTCAATATATTTTTCTCTGCCGGCTCAAAAACCTATGATATCCCCTCGCTAAGTTCATAGAATGCTGTTATTTACTTAGGTAACTTATGTATCTATAATCTAAATACATATTTGGAGTGACAAGGACAAGTCTTGAGATGTTAATCTACCATCAAAATCAAAGTAGGTATTTTTTGATATATATTTTTTGCAGCCAGCTCAAAAACATATGCTATCCCCTCGCTAAGTTCATAGAAAGCTGTTATGTACTTACTAAACATATGTATCTATAATCTAAATACATACTTGGAGTGACAAAGACAAGTCTTGAGAGGTAAATCTACCATCAAATTCAATTGAAAGATTTTTGTCGATATTATTTTTGCCGCTGGCTATAAAACCTATGTATCCCCTCGGTAAATACATACACCGTTATTATTTACTTAGTATACTTATATATCTTTTAAATAAATACATTTCTAGAGTGACACCATGCCATTTTTGATATCTTATACTCTTTCTTAAGAAACGAAAACTTATGATTTTTACGTACGTTTGTTTTTGTTCGATTTATGGCTCTGAAACTTTCATGGGATCATAAAATCTTAATTCAGTACGAAGGTTTTATGTGATTTTTTGTGATTAATTAAAATTTCTTTCTTTTGAACTCTTAAAACCGATTAAATTACAAAATACTTCGTGTTTTTGCTAATTCTGAATTCATGTCTATTTAGAATATTTTAACGCCTGTTAGGCCTTATTTCAATTGTTTTTATCATTTTCTTATATTTTCAACAATTTTCCAGTGTAAATACGGTAAATAAAGCAATTTTCTGGATTCTTCCTAATTTGGTCGGATTATATTGGCTGCTAACTTTTGGCTGCTAACTTCACGCCGGTTTGGACCACGGCCCGAACTAATCAGGACCCCAACATCTCTGATGCGAAACGCAAATTTAACGCTGCCTCGAGGTTCAGTAAGCGAATGACTGCTAGGCTAGGGCTAAGTTTGATTTCGTCGGTAGGTTTGGTGAGAGGCTGACTAGCCTTCCATCTGGAAGTCGCGCTTTCTGGTCTCTTGCCAAAGCTGCTGAAGGAAACTTTTGCCAGTCGTCCTTGCCACCACTCCGTAAGCCGGACGGAAACTTGGCCCATAGTGCAAAGGAGAAAGCTGACCTTTTGGGCTCTCTCTTTGCCTCGAACTCGACTTTGGATGACGGGGGCGCCACACCGCCTACCATCGCGCAGTGTGCTAGCTCCATGCCGGAGATAAGCATTACCCAACGGGAGGTCCGGCGGGAACTGCTTTCTCTGGACATCCATAAGTCGAGTGGGCCAGACGGCATACCGGCAGTGGTTCTGAAGCGGTGTGCTCCTGAATTGTGTCCAGTATTGACGCGTCTTTTCGCACTTTCCTACACCAAAAAAGAAGTCCCGTCTTCGTGGAAGACTGCCCACGTGCACCCAGTGCCCAAAAAGGGCGACAGATCAGACCCGACGAATTACAGGCCTATCGCCATCACCTCCCTTCTCTCAAAAGTCATGGAGCGTGTGATCAACACGCAGCTTCTGAGATACCTGGAGGATCACGAGTTGTTGAGCGACCGACAATATGGCTTCCGCCACAGTCGCTCAGCTGGTGACCTCCTTGTGTATCTCACGCACCGTTGGTCACTCGCCATCGAGAGCCAAGGTGAGGCTTTGGCAGTGAGCCTAGATGTGGCGAAGGCGTTCGATCGGGTCTGGCACAGGGGTCTTCTCACGAAGTTACCAGCATATGGGCTTCCCGAGGGATTATGCAAGTGGATCGCCAGCTTTCTGTCCAGCAGATGCATAAGAGCCGTCGTCGATGGTAGCTGCTCCGATAGCATGGACATAAATGCTGGCGTCCCGCAAGGCTCTGTGTTGTCCCCAACACTGTTCCTACTGCATATCAATGATATGCTGTCTATTGACGGCATTCATTGCTATGCGGACGACAGCACAGGGGACGCTTATTACACGGGCCGTGCAAATATCCCTCGTTCCGAGGTGGAGGAAAGCCGCGAACGGCTGATGTCTGAAATCGAGAGTACATTAACTAGTGTCTCCGATTGGGGTCGACTAAACCTAGTCCATTTCAACCCCACCAAGACTCAAGCCTGCGCGTTCACCGCTAAGAAAACCCCATGGTCTGTGGCTCCACAATTCCAGAACACCTCCTTGAACATCAGTCAAAGCATCGGGATCCTTGGCGTCGACATTTCTAGTGACGTTTTGTTCCGAAGTCACTTGGAAGACAAGGTTAAGCTGGCATCCAAAAAGCTAGGAGTGCTCAACAGAGCGAGGCAGTACTTCACATCGGGGCAAAGGCTACAACTTTATAAGTCACAAGTCCGGCCTCATATGGAGTACTGCTGTCACCTATGGGCGGGAGCACCTGGATACCAGCTTGGGCCTTTAGACTCGGTTCAGCGACGTGCCATCAGAATTGTTGACGATCCCGAGCTCACAAGCGGTTTAGAGCCCCTTAGTCTGAGGAGAGACTTTGCCTCCTTATGTGTGTTCTACCGCTTGTACAACGGAGAGTGTTCTAAAGAATTATTCGACTTGTTGCCCACTGCTACCTTCTACCATCGCAACTCTCGCCATCGACGGGGAGTCCATCCTCACATATTGAAACCAGAATTGTTTCGAACTGTGCGGGCTCAAAGGAGCTTTCTTCCGCGGACGGTCAGATTGTGGAATGAGCTCCCCGCCGTGGTTTTCCCAATGGAGTACAGCATGGGGTTCTTCAAAAAGGGCGTGAAGAGATTTCTTCAGGGTCGGCAACGCGCAAGTTTGCCACCATAGTGGTATAAAAAAAAAAAAAAAAAAAAAAAAATTCAGTGTATGCAATTCCCTGTAGCCATTTAATACCTTCACCGTTATAGCAGGTGCTGTATAAATTAAACTCCTCAGTGTAGGACGTATTCTCAAAAAATTACTTTTTTTTATTAAAACTTATACTATATAATAAAACAACTATTATTGAATATGAAATTAAGTAACTTAATAAACAAAAAATACCTAAACTATACTAAACTATTATGTAAATAACATTATAAAATTACATTAACAAAAAGTGACCTAACAAAAGTGGCTTTTTTATACATCAACCTTTATTTATCACAAATTAAATGTACGTTGATTTTTTTTATTTAGCTAGAACGAAATTACGAAGAGATTTTAAAATATGTTTTAACATGGTATATTATTTATCTACATCACACGCAACGTGATAAAGTTTATAGTTATAATATTTTCATGTGAGCTTTTTGTGGTTCCAAAGAAACAATAAGATGCCGATCCCAAAGAGAGAGATCTAGAGTTCTGCGTTCAGACAGAGTTCTGCGTTCAGCGTTCACTATTGTGCACACAGCAAGCAGTCTAGAGTTCTTCAATATTCGCTACCTACCGATCACACATCATACACTTTTTTTACTTTCAAAGGCGCTGCGTAATTTGCTGTGAACGCGGAACGCAGAACTCTAGAACTCTCTCTGTGGTATCGGAATGTGATATCGGCACCTAAGGAGTTCCTTTTTTCAGTCCGTATTCTAATTTAGTTTCTTGTCCAAGTCTTGTCAAACAAAACACTTTCGATTTTTCACGCATGAATATAGTTTTCAAAATAATGACATAACAGTTCTATTGAATTGAAAAATCTAACAAATATCCTGTCAAGCCAAGTGTTATGGAGGCAATTGGATCGCAGATGCGCTGACACGGCAAGGGATAAGCTTATTACTACAACTTATTGAAGCGTAATGTCCCAAGAAAATATGCTTGCATATTCGAATGACAGAATACATTATATTTCCTTATTATTTATATCGTGTATGTGCCATAAAATATGGATTAATATACTCTGGTGAATGGTCATTACTTCTAGTTACTAACTTGTCTAAATAAAATAAATTTACCGGGGACATAGATTTAAAAATAAAATATTGAAGTTATTTTTTAACTTAGTAAAATATTTTTTACCCTGATATTAAAACTATATAGGTATTATTACCTGATATTATTATATATATAACTTATCTATAATAATATCATAAAGAAAGAGTGCACATTTTGAGAGTTCGTTTGTATTGGGAAGGGTAATCTCTCGAACAACAAATCCGATTCAAAAAATTTTTTCATTGATTGGGAGCTACAGTATCCCTGAGTGTATATTTGCTTTTTATCCTGGAAACATGGGTGAAACCGCGGGGGACAGATAGTAATATATAAAACAGTTGATTTTGCTAACATTGCTTGTTATTATGTAAGCAAAGCAAATATAGATATTACCTTCAACCTATTATAAGACATGCAATAAGCTCGTTAGGGATTAGAATGAGCTAGCTTTAGTCTATTATCACAAATTAACACTATTGTGTCTCAGTGAATACATGCTCGGCTTAACTCAAGTAGTGGCTCTGTCTGAGACATTGTCACACACAGGACTGATTCTCTTTGTCAAACCTATCAAGAACCGTCTGATCGATCTTTATATATAAAATTCAACCCGGCAGATGGCGCTGCAGTTGATAATATAACCTAGATACCGACTGCAGCGCCATCTGCCGGGCTGATTTGTGAATATAAACCATCCAGGGCGCCACCCAAACGCATATAAAAAAATCATTCAAATCGGGTCAGCCGTTTAGGAGGAGTTCAGTGACAAACACAAGTACAGTTGATTTTTTTTGTATGTGTTTGGGTGACGTCACGAATGGTTTAGATAGGGTAGAGTAGCACCGCAGGGTAGGGTAACACCACGCGAACGAAGTCGCGCCGGGCAGCTAGTAATATTATAAAATATCTAGTATATCTTCTTATACCTACGGGACGGGAGTATAAATCACCACATAAACTGAGACTCAGTGAATCAAAAAATACTTCCATATAAATCACTTGTAAAAGGCAATAAAGGTACCTATAACAATAAAGTGCCTACGAAGAACGATTTAAAGGGTATGTTAGCTATTACGTTCTTATTGGTAGATACTTAATTTAACCATAAGTATAAAATAAAACTTCATTAATCTATTTATATTATACAAATAAATAAAATTGTAGTGTTAGTAATGTCAAAATAACAGCATTTTACTAAATGCATATAGATACCTAAGTAAGTATAAAAAAAACGTGATATATACGTAACTTTCTTGTGTGTTTGTTTGTTCTGGCTAATCTCCGAAACGGCTGGACCGATTTTGATGGGATTTTCACTGGCAGATAGCGGATGTCATAAGGAGTAACTTAAGCTACACAGTTTAGAAAAATTATTAGGGTTACACGCAAATAAATTAAAACTGTACGTGGGCGAAACCACAAGGAAACTGACTAACTGACGTATAAAAACAGCTCAAACCACAGGTTTTAGAATTTTATATTTTGCACAGAGTCCTTAAATAACACAGGTATCCACTTCTTTAGAAATTCAACCCCTAAGGGGTAAAATAGGAGGTGAAACCGCGGGCTGTAAATCTAATATATAAACCAAGTATATATTATAATTACAAAGTAAGATAGGTTGTAAAAATACAACTACTGTAGCAGGTTAGGGCACAATAAAGGCCGATATAATGTAGTCATTTTTTAAATCGTCTACAGTCTGATGTCGAAGTAACCTTTATTATTATCCATATAACGTAAACATTTCTCGAAAAATTATTATGTAAATGATAGAGCTCATCATATTGATATTATCGATAGACATGCAAAAGTTAGTTCTTTTTTTGCCGATATACCAAAGGAAAATGAGCACAGACAAAGCTTTGACGTAGATATAGCAAGTTTAAGATAGAGCTGGGATACCGATTATATTATAGATCTAACCACAATTAACGGTTTTAGACAAATATATGCTATTTTTATTGTATAAACAAGGGCAGAAATATTTTTAGATTGTTTAGTAATTAGGTATATTTATTTGATAGGTAAATCTAGGGGCACGAGAGTGCCCCCCGCCAAGACAAGTCAAGCGAAGCGCAAGGGCACTACCTACCGTTTCTCGAAGAGCTTCGTCGTTTTTTTTTAACCCTCATAACTTGGGTTTGGATTATACCAGATAAATATATAATACATTATAAAAGATAAACGTCCTAACCACATATTTTGACTAAGGTGTAGAGTTTGTGAAGTTAGGGCTTGTAGAGTGAGGGCGTATAGAGTTATAAGCTAGGCTCTACATGAGATCTGATAGCTTTTTGAGAGTGCGAGTCATATGATCTTGTCTTGGCAACATTTTACATGAACATGTTTTTGGTGTGATGTCGTTTTCATTAATTGAGTTATTACAATTATGCTCCAATGAACTATCAGTGATGTCAATGTCAGTTTTGATAGTCTACTAATTCAATATTGTCAAAAACTATTATGAATTTAGTAGACGTGGGATCGTGTCAGAATGTCATTTTTAGTTAAAATTGCAAACTTGTCCCTCTGATGGTTGATAATACGCTAATGAATATTCCTAACAATATTTTTTACCAATATTTTAATTCAAAATTCTAATAAATCACGCAACGAAGTAAAGGAGAGATCCAAAATAATTCAATTTTCTCTACCCTTTAACGTATCCCGTCAATACGATTAAGCCGGGTTTTATAGAGCGGGGATAGTTAGGTTAACTTAGAGTACAGTAACAGCACATATACGAAAAAGAAACGGAAATGATACAGTATTATAGCAGGATTTCTAATCAACACAAATATTGTTAGGTAACTAAATAAGTACTTAATCATAATTTTGTTCAGCTAATGGTTTAATTTAATCACACATATATAGGTCACATTGCAAATGGCTTACACGTAGGTTCGTGACAGTATGACAAATTAACTCGACATCAACACAAGAATGAGATTGCGTTATTTGGTTGCTTTTGATAATATACATTTCTTTAATAAAAAGGTTAGTTGTGGAATGATAAGATATGAATACTATAAGTTCGATGGTCATAAAAAAATGTTTTTCATATTATCTGAAAAATAAAAATAAAGAAGAGCAAAGTTTGTAAGAAGAACTCTATCTAATGATATTATGAACCCGCCCGTGCCCGTCCATTACTACTTGTCATCATGGTTTTAAAGTATTGTGTTAGCGGGCTGGCACTTACCTAAGTGTCTTTCAACAAAACTCCGTCAGCGTTTGTTATGAAATTTTGCTAATGAAATAGTCGGGTCAAGGATTTAGATCTTCACTTATAGTGTTTTTAATATTTATTACTCAAGACTCTGGAACACAGTATCTATAAGGAGAAAATTGACGACAATACTCTTAAATATTGTCAAACTACCATTGATTAAAAAGTAGAAAATAATATTTGTAAGAGGTTGAAGCACAAACCGTTAATTATAAATAAATGAATCTTCTCATAGGTATACCTACTATACTCAACATAAAACAAACTTAATAGAAGCCTAATATAAGCCTTTTTTTGATAAGGCCGCCCTTTGTGACGCTTTCTTTATTATTTTAAGTTCTTGTATGTATTTTTTTTGAAGTGAAAACTTCTTTAGCCGCGTTGTGCACTTTTTTGTGATGGGTAAAAAATGTTAAATTCGCGTCAGGACACGTGACCTGATCGAAAATTCGTAAGACGGAGGGAGAGTAGACCGCCGGCGCGGCGTAGGAGAGGAAGTATGCCCCTCTCTTTCTACCGTACGGCGAAAATGTATGCCTTCGCCTGCTGTTTCATTTTTGTGCGAATGTTTGTGTGTGTTTGTGTTACAGCTTTCCACGCGCATCCATGGATGGTGACTGCTGATGGAATGTAATATAAAGTGTCATGTTTGTGTACGATAGCGCAATAAATGTATATTGTATTTTGCCACATAAATTATAGTACTTTTATACTGATAATTAAAGCAATTCGTGCAAAATTATTCCCTAACCATTCCAAAATATCAAAAATGCACAACGTTAATAATCAAGTTTTCACTTCTGCCGGCACTCCCGGAGTGCAACCCGTTGTTTTTTTTTCATGTGGTGTAACAATAAAGTGTTATCAATCTATCTAATCTATATATAAATACTTGTCCGGACTAACTGATCAATGCAGAGCCCAAACCGCTGGAGTTAGAAACACATTCTATGTTTGTTGTACCTGAATGACGCTTTTAACGATCTCAACATTTAGGTATATTAAGGTTACTTACCTTTCTTTCCTGAGTTCACTGTTCCGCTTCCGAAAGTTGGCGACGAGGATCTGTAGCTCGGATGAATGTCGCTCGTACAACTGCGACAACTGCGTTGTGAAGTCGGAGACTGGAACAAATAGTTTGCATTATTACTTCAACATAGAATGGAAAACTCGGCTCTCCGTCGCCAGTTGTTGAACGCCTTTTTAATTTGTAAGTAATCAAACAATTGCTTGCTTTTGAGTTGTTTTTGTTTATATAAATGTTTTTTTTTTTTTTTTTTTTTTACTGTTTATAGGCCTGTGTTTGACCGCAATCTCATCCTGGTAAGTGGTGATGCGGCCGAAGGTGGTAAGCACACAAAGCCTAGAAGGAACTGGCTCTCAAGTGCAGCTGTCGGAACACACCGAAAGGTGCTTGGCGACAGATTTTCAACATGAGGGTGGTACTACAAAGTACCCTACCACCATGCTATGGTTTCCTCACGATGTTTTCATTCACCGAAAGCTCAAGCTCATTGTAGGATTCGAACCCGGGACCTTCATCTCGGTATCCGACGTCACTACCACTGAGCTATCATCGCCTTAAAATGTGTTTTAAATGGGTAATGGGAACATATTATTATAACTTTTCTACAGATTTTTAAAAAGATATATTTAAATCATTATGGTTATTAGAATTTATATTAATTTTGACGTAACGGTTGCATATGTCAGG
This sequence comes from Polyploca ridens, assembly GCA_951394255.1. NCBI lineage: Eukaryota > Metazoa > Arthropoda > Insecta > Lepidoptera > Drepanidae > Polyploca > Polyploca ridens. Next base: position 7,723,149 of record OX596250.1, read on the forward strand.
AAACCTACGAGTTACCTTTACAAGTAAGAGCTTTCTAGTATACAAGTGTGGTTTTGCATTATTTCTTGGTACGGAGGATGATTCTCAAAAAGAATATAAATACCTAAGTACATTTTAATGTATTAGTTCGGTACAAAAATACACAGGTTGACTTATATTCATACAAATATATATCAGGCTGTATATTTTTCAAAAGTCGAGCACTCTTGATAAAAAAACCTTAATTAAATATCATATTTTTCTAATGTGGAAGATCCCAGATTCAGTTCAGAACGCCATTCTGTACCTAATTAATGTTAGCAATAGACACATAAATAAACCTTAAGAATAGGGGGAAGGGAAAGGGAGTTACATGAATAATGGAATGACAATTCTAGCACGGACTTGACGGCAAACCATTGATAAATCAATTTCCTTGAATGTTATAATCGAAACAAAATTGTACGATTGTATTTCACGTTTACCAACGATTTATTAATACTAGAGGTCGCCCATGAGTCAAAATTCAACTATAATTTTTTATCCCAAATTAACTAATAATATAACTTGACACCGGCAAAATTAAGTCCGAAAAAGAATTTGATATCTACGAAAATACACATTTCTTTTTCTTTTTTTTAATGGCATTTTTATGTTCTTTAAAATTCAGCTCAGGTTTCCTTTCAGCGTTTTTCTCAAAGATCTGTAGTTCAGAAGATACCCTCACTGGCTCGAAAAAAAAACACTCTGTACATCTTTTTTAAATATTTAAAAAAGAAAAAAAAATTAGATAGATAGAGAGACTTGCTTTCTGTGCCCATGGATTCGCGAGCCCCTATTTAACACTAGTTTTTTTTAACAAGGGTTGAATTTTGAAAACATATTTTTTTGTAGATACCGTATATTATAGAAGGAAACAGGAATATTCTGTAGTTTTTATAATGCGGAATAATTGTAAAGTATCAATGCCCACTACTTGTGATCTATAAGAAATATACAGGATGTTGTTTTGGTCGGCGACAAGCAACCTAGGAGCGGTAGTACAAAATATATATTCCCCAAAAATGGACTTAATTCCATTAAATACTATAAATATGTTGAGAAATACCTTATTCAATTTGAAATAAAATTACTGCAAAGTATGGTTACTAGGCACGTGCACACACTAGAGCTAGGCGCAAGCCCCCATCGCCCCACCCCTTTACTCCCTCATACTCCCGTTGAGTATTATGTCTACACTTTAGCTTATTACATGATTTTCAATTTTTTATTTTTTTATTTTCATTATTAAAAAAAAACCTTTTTTTTTAGCACCGGTATCATTTGTATTATCGACCCTGAGTCGCTCGTCGCTGACCAAAACAACGACCTGTATATGATGAAAGATATAAAATCACCGATTCATCGTACTGTAAAGTTAATCGAACTAGATTTAATTTCTAGTCGAATTTATTCCGGTATTCAGGTGATATTTTACATTAATTTCATTCATATAAATTTACGAATTTTGTTGTATAAATTGTACAACATAACACATACAGATTTACCGAACAGCAAACAATTAAAACATAATAACATAGAATATATAAAACATTACTTATCAGTTCTTAGCAACAATAAGTAAGAAATTCATTAAGACCCGTAGCGGTGTTCCTGAGGGCTTAATAATACGCTTTTAACATACCCCGGTACGAGAGAGCAACGTTAAAGTTTCTACGTGAACATTTCTTTAATGCGTATCGTACAGAGAGAACCTCTCATTATGAGTAACTTCACTTACACAGATACTTCGGTAACTTACAGATTAAAAGGTAAGTAGGTATTAATTACTTTAATTATCGGCCAGGATACATTGAAACGTTAGAATATCTTCTAATATCTTTGACACTTCAGTTTTCAAACTACAACTTTTCATTAAAAATATATGTAAACCATTTTTTTAAGTGGTATTACCTCATCGACGTGATGTGCTCTGCAATGACACAAACATGAAAATGTCGATGAAAATGACTGTAAAATTTTATTGGTCTAGATACACGTATTCCTTAATAATCATCAAAATGATATGAACATTTACTGTGTAAACATTTTATGTTTTTGTGATCTAAAAGCATACATTTTAGAATTTAAAATACAAAATTACAATGCAAATGCCATGAATAGATTACCTTTTGAAAACACAGCGCCGGTGGGCACAAAAGACATAAAAAATAAAGTTAAGTTTCGAGTTCTTGCGCTTCAAGTTTCGAGGCGATAGCACGCCCGAAGTCCCCTGAATAGTTTATGAAGTCAAGACCAGTTTATATTACCTTCGAAAAAGTTTTACGAGAAGCGAACGTAGGGTCACGTAATTGGCATTCCTAACATCCAATGGCGATTGTCCCTTAGTAATGTCATGGCTAATGCATAATGTATAGGTGGGTACCTATAGATAGTCTTACCTACCTACCTGCCTATAAATTGGGTTGTGATTTTGACAGGGAAAAGGGACGAGCTTCCACCGCCCGTAAGCCCGGAAACCGCAAGCCATCTGTGCATGATTGGAACTAACCCTGATAGGTATGTGATGAAGGTTTCAATGATTTCACGTCAAAACTTATTTGTTAAAAAGTATATTAGTATAAATACTTGAAACAGTATATAAAATAAAAATAGATATTTTTAAGTACATATATCTATTCGTCCATGGTACATAGAAGATGGGGTTGGACATGAATAATAAAAGTGAGTTCAGTTATTCACTTCACTATGGCTTTATCTTCATCTGTACTACGGTACGGTACGTACCTATAGTATGTTTGGTTCAAATTAATTTAGGCAAACATGATCGCAATGTCGCTTTACCGCGGTGTATGTTTTACTAATTCAAAATCTTATACCTGTACCAAAGTAAATACGAACTTACGTTTCATACTAACGAAGGTATTGTTTCACTTATTTACTTAGTAAGTGTAGTACGAGTATCTAATATCTGGGAATTATATTGTTCATCAACAATTATACAAGTGTTCATGTTGCTGCTTGTAAATGATTCATATTTCACATTATAGCAGGATACCTGTTCATAGAATTTACATCATCATCATCATATAGGCTTAAGGATACCCACTGCTGAACATAGGCCTCTCCCATTAACTTACACTTGGAACGGTTTTGGGCCGCTTGCACCCAACGGAGCCCCGGGAGCGGGAGGTCGTCCCGCATGTCGCTTTCCAGTACATGGTCGCCACTCGAGAACCTTCCTTCCCCATCGGTTATCGGTTCTTCGAGCAATGTGGCCTGCATATTGCCACTTCAGCTTCCTAACTCTACGAGCTATATCGGTAATTTTTTTTCTCCTACGAATGTCCTAGTTTCGGACCCTGTCTCGTAGAGAAATTCTCAGCATTGCTCGTTCCATAGCTCGCTGAGTGACTCTGAGCTTATTTATGCAGCCAGCAGTAAAAGACCACGACTCTTCATTGAAGACCTCTTTTAGGATTTACATGTTTTTTCACATTTAGGTTGCCAGGATGAAACCGCTTCAGCATAAATGGCTCTCAGAATGATTTGCGCTTTTTTGTATTTTATTGGTATCATATTGTGTCAATAAAGAAATTTGAATTGTGTTATAGTGTACGTTTACATTATTGGATTAATTATTTGCTCAAAGTCAACCTTTATTGATGTCAATACAATAAAAATTTCATGGTTAGCAAATATTATATTACCGACATTTGGCAGTTTTCAAACGGAATATTCGGACCGTGCATTCATTGCATAATAATAATTCACATCAGTTATTGCATAATTTTTCTATGCATATAATATTATGGAAAATTGAAAATTTTAGACCACGATAAAAAGGCACATTGTCTGGGATGCAATGCAAAAAACAATTACTGTTGAACCATTTATAAAAAACTGAAGTGCACAATCACTTCAGTTCACAGCAATCTGAGAAATTGAACGGAATATTTCTTCTGCTATTAAGCCAGTTCTGTCTAGGCGTTGTGTGCTCACCACCTTCGGCACATCATCGCTTACCATGGTGAGATTGCAGTCAAACACTGGCCATTACAGAGAAAAAAAATCGCCGTGAAAATCTGTCGCCGAGCACCTAGCAGCGTGCTCCAACTACAGGCATTCTCAATCTGCCCGATTACCGGATCCGGTTTTCTGGTGGATTTCTGCCTGTTAGACAGCTGCCACTTGAGGGCCAGTTCCCTTCTAGGCTATATTTGCGTACTACCTTCGGCTACAGATGGATTCTGGGATGGATCTGCTAAGCATCAGCTTTTAGCCCATGACACCGGAAGACTCATCGGAGATACTCGAAGAAAAGTTGCTTGCTTATCAGTTTTCAATAGGATATATTTTGTGTAAGCAGGAATTTTTTAACCTTATTCCACCATACCTATTTGACACCGAACCACAAGACGCCGGTTTTTTTTACCCGTAGGCATCCCGTAGGTTGTTGACATATTGAAAATACGGATACAGCGTTTTGTATCCTCATTTATTGCGGACAGCAAGGGAGTAGAACTGCTACCAGCGTCTGTTTTTCTTGACTTTTATAATCTAGGAACTTTCAAGGCAAAAGTGAATACATTTCTTCGGGGTAAGCGTGTTCCATCTTAGGCTTCGGTTTCCTTTATGGGCGAGCAATGGCCAAACGCAGCCCATTTATAAACAAATAAATGACATAATTATAGACTGTGGTAACATTGTGTGTGATCTTAAAAGTCAAGCTAGCAAGGGCTTATTACAAGGTAGCCTGTTATTGAAGATAAAGATGTCTGGAAGTAGCTTCACTCTGCACAAATGCACATTGTACAAAAGCTAGTAGATAACCTACATAATTATGAACTGATTTGGTTATTATATATCTTGTGAGTAGTTTTTTTTATTCGTTTTTATGCGTGTGTATTTTATTTAGTTAAATAATAAAAAGGATGTATGTATGTTTTGGAAAAAATTGCCAATATAGTGTGATTGTCCAAAAAAAATGTAACCTTGCTGAGTTTCTTGCCCGTTCTTCTCAGTTGAAGGCTGACTTAACTGGTGGTAACTTCATTAGCTTTGACCTTCATAAGTGCCCTGCTAGGGCCTAAATTGAATAAATAGCTTTGACTTTGACTTATTATTATGATTTTTACATAATTTTATTTGACTACACTATGATTATAAAGTGCTGAATAGGGGACGGAACTCTTGTCGGCCGAGTTAATCGGTTTTGCCCCGTTGTTATACCTGCGGCCAAGTTTAAATTTACATGTAATCCTCGGGGAAAGCTTGCCTTACCTCGGAAACCAATGTTGCCCATACCATAGTTGAATTAGAGGTCATATAGTAATGTGCATGCGGTGATGTCTGTAAATTGTATCGTGTTTTGCAATATCGTACCTTATAGTCTAGTAATAGTATTATAGAGCTCTATGTTGGTGGTTTCACTATTTTACCTTTGATACAAGTTGACCAAGATTTTTTTAAAAGCTGGCAGGTTTCATTTTAGATGTTATACAGCCTATAACCTCCTCAATAAACGCGCTATATATTTATTAATATTTTACCATCGAAATAATATTGCCCTAGAATAAAGGTGACAGCTTTAAAAGCGGCCGAAGAAATAAGACGCTATTTAGGCGCGTCAAAATACCGCAGTGTGCGTTTAAAAACTGTAAAAATAACCACCGCAATAGCAAGGCTTCGGAAGGAGTATCTTTCTTTCGGTAAGTAAAAGTCAGTTTTTGTTTTGAGTACCTAAAATAGTGTTAAAAGATAAATAAAAATATTTAATTGTTTGGCCAATATTCGCCATCAAAGTACCACCTATTGCACCAAAAATCGTGCAAGTTGTTCTGGAACAAAACATCCATGGAGTAGTTATTATTTCAAAAATTGATATTGATTAATATTTTATTGTAGATTTCCTGGTGACCCATTTTGCCGTACAGAATGGGTTAGTATTGTCTCGAGAGAAAGAGAAGAGTATTATAGGACTGGTAAAAATTCAACCATATGTTCTGTACATTTCCCAGAATGTGACATGAAAAAAAATACCCAAAGCCCTAGATTGCTAAAAACGGTGATTCCTAAATTGAAGGTATTTAACTTCTTTTTAAATAATATTATATTAATGAATAATTATTAGATGGAATAATAAATTAAACACTTATTTTAATTAATAATAAATAATTGTCTATGCTTTTTGCAGGCAGGTATTTTATTTTTATTGAATGTGAATTGTTGATATTATTTTTACCACAGGTTCCTTCAATGCATTGCATTTGCAATGTCTCAAAAATTATATGCATATAATTTTGTTTTATTAATAAAGATTTTGTACGGAACCAAATTTCCTATTATTTTACCCTCGGTAATATAATCATTCGACCTTTTATATTTAAAACATTTTTTCGTCAAATATTTACTCAAAACCTATCTAGATCTCTACAGATTCCTAAAGTCCAAATGAAGACTGAATGTATCAGAAAATATATACTTTTAACTATTTAAATTTGATCGGAAATTCTTATTTTTAAGGTTCAAACCTTGGTCTTGAAAATACCTCGGTAATACCTGCGTTTAACTTATTACATGAGTTAAATTAAATTTCACTAAATAACAAAATTATAATAATTATTAAAAATACTATTCATTTGTACTCTTCTTCTTTCATGTTATATTTAATGTACCCTTTGACTAGTAGGTATTCTTTATCAAAAAATAAAAAATAAAGGAATTCTGCAGCTCTATTTCATTCAAAACTAACTCTGTTCTAAGCGTTTGAACATCGAATATTCATTTATGAGTGACATAATTTTGTTTTATTGATTTTCCTTTCATCACCTGCCAGAAGTATTTAAGTATAAAAAAGCGGCCACTTTCACGATGTTGTACGTAACCCTTAATTTAGACAGAAGATAATATATCGATGTATTTTACCAAATAGGACTGGTAGTTCCTGAGATTGCCGCGTTCGAAGATGGACACTTCAGCTTTTTATAATTAATATAAGTATAGATGTCAATAAGTAGACAAGCACGCAGACGGTGCGCCTTTGACATTTGAATTTGGAAATTAACAGAAAGAATAATTAAATTTAAAAGAATAAGTATAACCTAAATTCATACTTTTTTTTTAATCCGCCAGCCTGAATCTAAAAACGAACTCATGAAATGCAAAACATCCTCTATTTTTATGAGCGACAACAGCATAAAGAAGAGTCTATTATTTAATTTACATGAGGAAAATTTTATAGTCGGAAATTAAATTGCATATTAAAATTTCCTTTGAATAGGTATATCCCACCTTTCTCAATACTAACGTCAACAATAAAGTATACATGTCGCATTTTACTAATTATTGTTAAGATCTGTGGAAGATATTTTAATTAAACGAAATACATCAATGAAATTCATCTGAAAATAAATCTGTTACGAGCCCACGCGTCGGGATTAAGGTAGGTCTGCACTGTTTGTACACAAACTGGGCGTTACAGAATCGCGCGCGAACAAATCTTATTATAACAAAGGTCCAACACGTAAAGCTGTTAAGCGCCGTCAAATAAAACAATATTGGGATAAAATGCCACATATTAAACGAGATAAACTGAGACATTAACTGAATTACTGCTATTTTAGGGTGTATATGTTACACGATGACCAAAATGATGTAGGACGGTAGGTATTCATAGCTTTTTGGGACTGAAGTTAGTATTTTAACAGGCTTCGCATTAATTGGCGCATTTCTAATTATTATTTGGTAAGATTGTTATTGAAAAATACATTAAAGTAATTTGAATTACATTATTTATTAGAGTAATTGATAAAGATGCAGTAGTCAAAGAAAACTCGTTACAAAGATAATAAAGTCAATAGATTAAATGTTACTTGCCAAAACACGCTTTGCTATCCACTTGAGCTTTGCTATAAACAATTTAAATGAAAAAAGCGGAAGATATACCAGTTTTGCTACATTCTCCACGTAGCTATCCCCAACAAAACGTTTTCTTTTTATTCGTCCTGTTTCCATGAATTTTATTATGAAATATTCTGTGTGCCCATTGCAAATTCCATGACGCAAATTGGTTTAGTGGCGAAATACAATAAAGATAAGTACAAAAGTTATTTTAGCAGCATCAGCATGCAGAGTTGCCGCTTTAAGAAACTTGTTTGCCAGGTTTGTGTGCAAGTGAGTTTCAGCCGAATGGAGTTAGCCAACAGAAGATGCGCGTTTGTTGGCAGTTGCACCTGATAAATAGCGAATTGAATTGTGAACTTAGTCTTCTTGTATAAATGTTCTGTAGTTGAATTTTGTGATTTCATGTTCTTTATTTAAATGCTTTGTCTTATCTAGATTTTAACTACTTGAACTCTAAGTACATCCGCTATTGTATGTACATTACCTATGTTTTATTTGCATAATTTACTAATTTCCCTTTGCATACTTCCACCTCTTGAAGCACAAGTAATATACTACTTCAGCTATAGAAAGTAGAGATCCTCCAAAGCATAGACCAAAGCAGTTCCCCATAGCCACAACTAGATCCAGGGTAGTGCGAGCAACTTGTCTCGTCACGCGTTGATACGGTGTGTTGCTTAATATGAATTGTGCTGGTTTGGGTTTCACTTTTTTCTCAGGCTCAATTAGTTTTTTAGCTACGACATCGTAATCTGGTTCAATACAAGATGGCAAACAATCACAATCCAATCCAGTTTCATTGGTACCTGGAACTCGGAGTTTCCTTAGAGTTTTAAAGTTCTTCGTTAGGCACATTAATCCGTTTAGGTCACAATATTTATCTTTGTACTGTATCGGTGATAAATGATGAGTGCAGTTGCAGAGCTTCAGTTGCGCGTCTATTCGACATTGAATAATGCAGACAGAGTAGCTGTAGTAATTAAACGATATATAGTTCTCAGGCACTTCATCAGGAAATCTACACTGACGGACTTCGGGTGTGATCATAGAAACTTCTGGTTCGTTCACTACATCCATAATAGAGAATATGACCGTTGATTGTGACCCATATCTGATTATAATTCTCCGATCGTATTCCATATTCCAAAAGGGTAAATCTTCGGCAGCATGCAGAAATGCTTCGTAATCCTGAGACAAGGTAAGTTCAAGGGTTCCCAATTGACGTCTGTTTTTAGAAGGGACGTAAAATATTTGTTTTCCCTTTGCGTGTTTATTGTTTATCGAATAGCACATACCGTACTCGGTTTGCAGGGGCTTGAAATTCCTGCAACAATTTATAGGTTGACCATTCCACTTGCAGTTAATGAAAAGGTCTTTGCACGGTGTTCGGAATGAAGAAGTTATTATGTGAAATTCTTCTGAGCATACTGGTTCATTCACACATGTTGATAAGCAGCTGTAGCATGTTCCATCGAAGAATGCTATGTCTCCTATGAATCTATGTACTTTACCTTGGTTGCGTATATTTTGGGTATACATCAAAATTTTCTCAACATTGGCCACTTCGCACACTGTGATTGAAGCAAAAGTTGTATTCCAATCGAGGTAGTCAGTGCGAGTAGTAAACCGTATGGTGTTCTCTTGGTAATGGCTGAAGTATTTGCGTATTGTTGCAACAGCTGCGATCCACACATGTACGTAAATTATGAAGTAAATAAATTTATAAATGTAATGAACATCTTTCCGAACAAGGAAGCTAGGTCCATGAACTGTTAGATTACGACAGGTATATTTAACCCTTCGCCAAAGAAAAAATGCATGTTCATTGATTTTTGAACAAAAAGCCGACATTATTTAGGTAAGCTTTTAAAGCCGTGTCAGAATGCTGATAACCAAAGCAACAATGAATGAAAGGTAACCAAACCGCTATTTAAATAATGTATGGCTTTTAGGATCGCACGAAATGGATCCATTTAGTTGAGGTTTTTAGTGCGGTATATTACACACAAGAGTTAATGAAGTTATATAATAGCAGTAAAATGAGATTAGAAAGCTTGATAAAAAGCTTTATGTACGACACGCATTTTAGCTGAGTAAGTTTTCATCAATTTGGAGCTGCTTGCTGTTTATAAAAGTTTATACATACAAGTTATTTCATATATGGGTCATATCATTATAGTCTATGTTTTACATCCATTATCATAGTCTAAACAAGAAAATAGAAATTCATCTCTGATACTAGGATAGAGAAGACTGGAAATAGCGGGATTTAAGGAGTCAGTATTAAGTAGTTCCATTCAGTAAGTAGGAAGCAAACTGCCCGTAAACCCGTTATTAGATTGCCGACGACGACGGGTTTAGTTAAGCTGTGCATTTAAGGTCTGTGATTAAGGACTAACTATTGAGGTTACTAATTAAGGTTTAACTTATATGTAATTGTGCGACCGACTCAAATTCTTGAATCGAAATTATTAGGATTTATCAGTACATTATTTAAAATTAAAATTACGAATTCTCGAATATTATGTTAGATGTTAATCTAGGTGAGATATCGATACATATGAAAACGGAGATTCGGCACTCGGACTCCTTTTAGTGGTCTTTAATTCTCAGATCATCTTTTAGTAGCAGACCAACGTCTGCTCAGTATTAGGACCAAGGCCCGACTGGCTAGCAATCCTCATGTCTGCCGTAAAGCAGTATTATTTTTTCTGAAGAGTTTAGTCATTATAATAACAGGGCCCAGCAATGTGATATTGGCGACCCTCATGTATCTCAAAGATAAACCATTTCTTAGAAAGAATCCAACAGTGTGCTAGAATGATATGTATGTTCACAGCTGAGCTTTATCAAAGTCAAAGTCGAAGCCACTGTTTAGCTATGAATTCGGACTTCAAAAGTCGGCCTTCCAAAATATTACAATCAACGATTGTCTTCCGGGTTATTTCTCACCGTAGTGAGTTACTTATGGTTCCTGCGGCCTAACCATGCAGGCGTATCAATCGTATGCTACTCCACTTTAGCCTAGGGATCTGATTTATTATTATAATGTGTAAAGCCATCCGGATTGTTTTCTTTGCGAGCATCTTTACAAATAGCTGAATGTTCGATATTACTAAAATAATATAAGCATTTGTTAAAAAAAGTGATGATGTCAAATAAAGTGAAATATACCAGGAATGAACTGTTCTGCTCGCTTTAATATCTTACTTTATCCAAGCTTGGGTGAGCTTAAATTCGATTATATGATTCAATTATTTCAGGCTTAAGTCGGATTAGCGCTGGCAACTGGTATTATTGCGAAAAATTTAAACTCAGGTACAATTGTGTCATAAAATTGATAGGCAGTGTATTTACACTGACGAGCAACCATGCAAGGTTAGCTTCCTGATTCTGAAGCAACATTCAAATGTACTTTGTTTATTATAAATGTATTTTCACGTCCAAAATCATAGGTAAATACAGGGTGTTGATTTGGTCGGCGACAAGCGACCCAGGAGCGGTAGTACAAAATATATATTCCCCAAAAATGGACTTAATTCCATTAAATACTGTAAATATGTTGAGAAATACCTTATTCAATTTGAAATAAAATTACCGCAAAGTATGGTTACTAGCCACTAGCAAATATAAAAAAAAAGTTTTTTTTTTATATTTTTTTTTAGCACCAGTATCTATTGTATTATCGACCCTGAGTCGCTCGTCGCTGACCAAAACAACGACTTTTATACCGTTTTCGGTGCCTGAGTTGGATCGCATATGCAGAATTTTGTTCTTTCCTGACTTAACTAAGGATAATATTAGGTCTTTACCTATGAAATTGCCGTTTTGTATGAAAAAATTTAAACGAATTTTTTTCATGTATTTTTTATTTTTATTAATCGAAGTAATCACCCATGCAATCAATGCATCTTTGCCAACGCAGTGGCAGTTTATTGATGCCCTTCTTAAAGAAATCAGCTGGACGGGAGGCAACAAATTCTTCAAAGGCATTTTGTACTGCCTCTCGGGTATTGAATTTTTTTCCCGCCAAGAAGTTATCCAAATTCTGACAAAAGTAGTTGTCTGTAGGCGCAAGGTCTGGTGAGTAGGGCGGATGACGGAGAACTTCCAACCCCAGTTCTTGCAACTTGGAGACCGTCTGCTGTGCAGTATGAGGTCGCGCGTTATCGTGCAGGAGCAGCGGAGACGAGCGATTGACCAATACTGGTTGGAGATGTGCCAGCTTCTCCATCATTGTGTTCAGTTATTCACAGTACACATCTGCAGTAATGCTCACCCCGTTTGGTAAGAAGCTGTGATGAATCACACCGGCGCTAGAAAAACAGTGACCATTACTTTTCTAGTGGTAAGTTTTCGTTTAGGGCATTGTTTAGGTGCTGAACCAGGATCCAACCATTTTTCATCGCAGATAACAATGCGGTTCAAAATTCCTTCATTTTTGTGTCTGTTGAGCAGTGCAAGGCACGTTTCGACGCGTACTTCGCGCTGGCGATCATTGAGTTCGTGGGGCACCCATTTGTAAAGCTTTTTTACCTTGCCAATTTGACGCAAATGGACCAATATTGTTTTGACGCTAACGTCGAAAGCTGCTGCTAATTCACCCGTCGATTGTGTATCATCAGCTTCCACAATCGCCTTTAATTCGTCATTGTCGACCAAAGTCTTCGGACGACCGCGAGGTTCATTTTTCAGGTCGAAATTCCCAGAACGGAAGCGAGCAAACCAATAACAGGTGGTGCGTTGGTTTGTAGTGTAAACGTCTCTGTAAACGTCGTTGATGTTGCGTGCCGCTTGTGCCGCGTTGCTGCCACGACGGTACTCATATTCCATAATTACTCGAATTTTTAACGTATCCATGATGACGAAAAAGATTGAAATGCGATGAAAATGTAACACTAATCAATAAACAAATGACTACTTTTGGAAAAATAATTCCATGTTTTTAAAATAAAATTAATTTGAAATTAGAATTCTTAGCCAAAGAAATATTATTTTGATTTGAAATGGCCAGTACTGCAGAATAGCAATTTCATAGGTAAAGACCTATTATTATGCTTTTGTTCGTACTATCAGTACTATTATAGTACTGATTTAAAATCCCCTTTTAATGTGCCTATCACCTTGAGTTTATTAGCCGAGCGGGAGCGGTAGTTGCTACATGTATTATCATTGTAAACGAGACAATGTGCCATGCTGCTCGTATCGGATGCTTGTGGTGGGTGCTTGGGGCGGGTCTACTTGAGTCTGCTACCTATCTACTCTTATTTTCAGTAGAAGAATGTTTTCCAATCCAGAAATATCTCCAAATATTTATAATGGTGATATCTCACAATTCACATCCATTGAAACAAACAAGTGAATAAAACATCACAAACAACCCATCAATTGAACGAAGGATAAAAGCTGTAGGTCCAGGTAAACAAATCAACATGGTGTATTGTCCGATATAATATGTTTGCATATGCGAACCCCAGCGTGTATTAAATTCTTTCGACCATTCATATTTTGTATTATGAACTTTCTTTGCCGTCCTCGCAAACAGAAAATAAATCAGAAGCAACGCGGGACGGTCTCGAATACACGTTCATTCTATTTCATGTACCTACAGTACAATACGGAATTCTAATCAGCTGCCACAATAGATTAGGTACAAATACCAAAAAATACATTAATCAAAATTATATAATCATAAACATTTACGTCATTAATTAACAAAAGTTTACCTAAAAAGTTTACTGAGAAAACTTTTTATATCACTTCCCTCCAATATGGCAAAGAGAGCGATGGCTGCTACTCGCGTCATATTTGTGAACAGGTGCAGCTATTGGGGGCTGGTCTGCTTAAGTTTACTCCTTACTTAATATTGATAGAGTCTATATTGTAGTATTGCTGTCAGGGCACGCAATTGTTGACACTGAGACTAGAATGCTATGTAATTTAATCTAAGCTTGTTTTAAAACTAGTAATTGTTGAGAATAAACTCAACAATTTTGTCAAGTTAGTTCTCTTCTCAGCTCATCTCAGCAAATGCAACTTTCCTAACCGGTATTGAAATCAGACTATTCAGAAGTGCCTGAGAAGGTTTTTTTTTATTATAATTATGATTTAGCATTTTAATTCAAAAGTCTGTTCGCACTTTGCAGTACTTTTATATATATAACTTTTATTATCGTAACTGTACTAAAACTGCAGTTTTAAAATCTATAACAACAAGCAAAAGGTAATGATGCACCCAAAATTATTCAATTTAATATTTTATTCTCATTATAAACTAGGTCAAAGCTTCCCGCAGCACTGATGCGTATTTATCTCGCTTATAAGACAAATAAACGATGGGCGGGTTACAGCAACCACGATGAGGGTGTTAAGCCGTCAACCACAACTCTGTAGTCAAGTTGAATGTTGGTTACAAACATACATGAATAAATAAGTACCCGCATGTCGTGGATTAACATACGTTATAGTCATGTTGTTTGAGCCTGTCGTGATGTGAAAACCACACGTAGAATGTTAGATGTAACCTAAATACAAGGTATTGTTAATGCAAATCAAATCAATTAAATGCCCAAATCAGACAAGGCTTTATCAGTTACCTATATAGTTGATTTTAAAATACCGATGGATTTGGTACCTACGAGAATAAATAAAAAGCCAAGTGCGTGTCGAACCCGCACACAGAGGGTTCCGTACACTATTAACTAACTCTACTTTGCTATGAAAAAAATTAATAAAAAATAAAAAAATAAAAAACTTGTTTCTTGTATGGGCGCCCCCTTTAATTTTTAATTATACTAAATTTTTATTATTTGTTGTTATAGCGGCAATCGAAATACATATTCTCTGTAATGTTCAGCTGTCTACCTATTACCGTTCTTGAGATACAGCCCACTGACAGACAGACGGACGGACGGACAGCGGAGTCTTAGTAATAGGCCGTTTGGCACCCTTTGGGTACGGAACCCTAAAAACAACTGATTGAACTGACATCATAACAGTATAGTAAAATTCAAATATTTCACTTCAACTTTATCGGTAATTTTACATACATACTTCACATGAAAGTAAAGGAAATGCATAGTCTAATAAATTTTTATTAATATTTTAAACATATTGTATTTTATATTACGGTAGGTATATTTAAGTTTTAATTTGACATAAGCACCTTTAAAAAACCTAAGTAGGTATTAGATGTATCGTGTTTTCTTAAGGTAGGAATGCTCGAATAAAGCGGTTAAATGTTGTATTATATACTATTTAGAGACTCACTCCTCAACGTATTACTCCAACGCTGCATAAAGTGGTACCATTTTTGTTATTAAACCAATTTCTACTAGTCTCCCACTAATACCACTATAATACAGTATAGATAGTACTATCAGCTAAAGCCCAGTGGAATGAAGCCCATCACAGACGTAGCTATAATATAAATCATAGCAAGGCGTATTACTATATATTTTCAATACTAATCTTCGAGTGACACACACACAGCTATAATATTTCTGTTTCTTCGCCAACCTGTACTGTAATTTATATTATAGCTGGGCATATTAATATATATATATATATTATAGCTACGTCTGTGATGGCCTTGAAAGATATACTAAGGTACAAAATTAAATAATATGGCAAAGTAACTACATTTTATGAAGGTGTTTCGGAATTCAATAAATAACTTCCACCGTTTTACCCGTGTTCCCGAGAGATAATATTTTTTTGCGGGAGATAAAGTAACTCATATGTTATTTAAGGTTCATCTATCTATGTACCAAGTTTCAACTTATATTTTCAGCCGTTTATGAGTAATTGCGTCACAAACATCTAAACTTACAAAATAAATTAATATTACGTTTATTATTAATTATTATGACTTGATGCCCACGGCTACCTTCTACCATCGCAACTCTCGCCATCGACGGGGAGTCCATCCTCACATATTGAAACC
Organism: Polyploca ridens; assembly: GCA_951394255.1. Classification (NCBI taxonomy): domain Eukaryota; kingdom Metazoa; phylum Arthropoda; class Insecta; order Lepidoptera; family Drepanidae; genus Polyploca; species Polyploca ridens. The sequence continues at coordinate 7,738,978 of OX596250.1, forward strand.
AGAATTGTTTCGAACTGTGCGGGCTCAAAGGAGCTTTCTTCCGCGGACGCTCAGATTGTGGAATGAGCTCCCCGCCGTGGTTTTCCCAATGGAGTACAGCATGGGGTTTTTCAAAAAGGGCGTGAAGAGATTTCTTCAGGGTCGGCAACGCGCGAGTGATACTCCTGGTGTTGCAAGCGTCCATAGGCTACGGCTACTGCTTACCTAACTGCTTACCATCAGGCGGGCCGTATGCTTGTTTGCCATCATAGTGGAATAAAAAAAAATATATAATGTGAAGGAATGGTGACGGATGGAAAATGGAAAGGGAGGCCTTTGCCCAGCAGTGGGACAGTATAGGCTAAATAATTATAATTATTACTATTATAATAATGTAAATTTAATCATTAATCTAGTTAGCATTAAACTGGTGTATAATTGTCAGTTGGGCAATATGAAGTACCTAATATGTTCATAGCTTCAATAATTAATTATTTGAGGTTGTATTATGCGAATAATATTTGGTGAATACGAAATATAGAAGAGAACCATTTCTTGACATTTGAAATTCGATTAACTCAATGGTATTTGCAAAGAAAAAAATATTATCTTCGACACTATTCTTACGTAGTAACTATTTAGTAATCTGTGACTATTCTCTGTTGTAATAGATGGCATTGTGATTTTTTAATTATATCTTAGTTATTTTTTGTTATTATTTTTATTATTATTAGTATAGATAAAAAAAAATTAAAACCACTTACTGCTTTGCAAATGCCCGCATTAAATTCGTAGGTATAATTGGTGAAGCCAAAACGTTTATAATTAAAACACGTCATAAATTAAATAGGTACCAAGAACGTCGAAATATACATATAACATTTAAAGACGTTACATAAATTAATTCCTTTGATCCCTTTGTTAGTTGTGAATAATTAAGTGGGGTGACTAGAAACTTTGGTTCATGCTAGTCGAGCGGTGCATTATTGAGTGATATCCATGTCCGTTTACCTTTGTCATTTACAACGGAGTATAATATTTTTATGTTTGTTTAATGTTTAAGGAGCACCTAGCCCTCCACGATTCAACACTGCTGGGTTTTCGGCGAGGAAAACATTGTAAGGAAACCTATATATGCGAAGGTATGTGAAGTTTACCAATCTGCTCGGAACCCACACATGCGGTGATCTGTTAAACCTGTATTTTAGTTATTTTTTAAGTATTCTAGGAAATATTTTAAACCCAATTTACAAAAAATAACCTCGCAAGTGCATTGCTCCGAAACAGGAGAAGTTATGGTAGACACTTTTAGGTAAATTATATATGTAAACATTAATCTTCAGAATAATTGAGTTATTTTATACTCAATTATCCTGAAGCCATACCATATTTTACACGGCTTCCTACAAAAAAACAAACAACAAACCATACGGGATTTAATTCTTTAAAATTTGGAGTAATTTGAAAGAATCATTATACTTTCCAACTGATGTATCTACTTCAGCTTCATAAAGCCTGACAAAATATTAAATTATTTAGGTATTGAGCAGCTCTAAAAATAAAATATTGTTATTACTGGTGAATCTAAATCACCATTAAATTGCTCGAGTTTGGGAGTTAGGTATAATATATTTTGTATTTTCTCTTTTATTTATGCCAAAACTAAGTCGGCTAAACGATTTACTGGTGCAAATTTTTTAGACACTGTAAAAAGAAATCGTGGCTTTGCTTGATTGTTAATGTGAACTGCAAACAGTCGGCGTTGAAATTTTGCGTTGAGGAAAACTGTCCGCTTTTAAATACCCTTTTATGTATATTTTATACCTTCTTTTGTTACTGGTAGTATTCTGTAATAAAATTAACATAACGGACCACTTTAAATAAAATATTCGTAAAATCATTTAAACAAAGGAAATGTGGTTAATTTTTCACAGCCCAATATTGAGCATTGTCTTTTATCAGAACATAATTTTGCATTATCACATTGCGTTCATACCGTTTTATTTCTGGTCAAATAACAAAGAAACTGGGGAATACAAAATCTACTCGTTCGTTAGTACTTAAACGGCAATTTTAGGACAGTTATCATTTTATATCATCATAAAAAATAGAGGTAGTCGTAAAACCATGGACACAAATACAGTCCACTATTTAAATGACTATCTTGCTATTTAAAAGTTACAAATCCATAAGTTGCGAGTACTTGTAGCGAATACACCCGTTTAATCAAATTGGGACTACACCAAAGGCACTCAACTTTATTTCAACCTATTATATAAAAATAGGAAACACTCAACAAAAGCCGTTGTTGTACAAAACGATTTGCTTTTTACACAAACATGGGCATGTAGGTAATCCCATGTGAGTGCCGCGTATTGCAACGAGTCTCTAAATTGCATTGCTGAAACGAGATTTAACCCAAAAATGAAGTTGTTTGCTTTTACTACTTTACCATAGTCTCTTTATTAAAAGAATAAAACGTTCATTCATTATTATATTATTTCTTTCAGTAATACGAGTATTGCTATGTCGAGAATTAGGTATCATAGAATGTCATTCATAATTTGTTTTAAAAGCCTTTGCAGAATATCTTTATTATCCTGTCAACCATTTCCGTAATTTATTTGGTGTCGTGTTTTCAAGAATAATTGTTTACTTTTCCAGCAAGGGTGCTCTTTTGTTCGGCAGCGTTTCAATATTGGGACAACATCCGTGTATAAACGTACGTTTTCAAGAGTAATCCTTGATAAATTGTTATGTGTTTCTGAGAATCATCTCTTTGACAGTAGCAAGAGTTCCATGATAGATTTTTCTATTTATTTCAATAGTAAGATAGGTAGGTTTTCTTAAACGAAACGTGGTAAGTGATGGTGGTGGGATATCCACTGGTTAGTAGAAATAGAAAGAAATAGAAGAAGCACATAAAAATTGCACAGTGAGGAAAGGTAACTATGGTGTGGTACCTACAAGTTTCCGGTCCTTCGAGCCGGATCATTTGCTCCACTCCTTAATCAAAGGTTTTTACTCACAATATCTAGGTGTACTATACTAATATCTAATTTAAAATAAAGTAATTCTTTTTATTTACAACAAATATGTACAAAATACAATCTATAAAAATTTGCTCAAGTCTGCCGCTGCTTCCGATTAAAGGCAAGGTTCCCAGAAGGCTGGCAGCGTTTCCTCTTTGGATAGCCAAGCTAATGCGTTGGCGGAAAAAGCTCCCCGCCCGCTGGTCTTCGGAGATCTCGATAAATTTTGATGACAAAGTGCAAGCAAAACGGCGAGCTTTGGACCCCCACGGTCCCATAGTAGTACCGACCGCAAAAGGCATAAAAATATAATTTGGTCCAATCTATGCCTATTTTTTGAATTTCGAATATTCTTTTTGGTGCAGAGAACAGTAGGTGTTTCTTGCAAACAGTTAGTTATATACTGGACCAGTATTACACACCTATATAAAATGAAAGAGTACTTTGCATGTGAGTGAAACATTTAATAAAATTAGAAGAGGTGAACAGATAGTGGAGAGATGCGGAGAGGAGCGGACCAGGCAATATAAATTGCCTGGTCCGGTCGATAGGCACCATAAAAATACAAAGCTCAAGAATAAATTTTGTTGACGTTGAAAGTTTGAAACCCGACTTGCGCGTTTTACACATAGGTCATAGGTAACAGCATTTATGTGAAACTTCCATTGTGTAAGAGACGTGCTACGTGAAAGTCACATTGTTCCGCTTTGAAGTGCGAAATAAAAAAGAAACGGGTTGGAACATTACGTTTATTCCATATTGTGTGTACTACCTTGTTATATTTTAACAAAGCAGCAATTTTTTTAAAGAAAAAAAACTACGTCTGTAACTATTGTAGTGTTTCATTTTAATTTACAGCTGTAGCTAAACTCTCTGGGGTATAATTAACAAAATGTGTTTCCAGATAGTTGTGTCTTGTTTCCGATATCGTTATGAGCGTTAATTGTTTTTAATTATCAAGAGAAGGGACCTAATGCTCTTATTACAGACTTATCAATTTACGTATACATTCCAGAAAACAGAGATCATAAATTATTGACACGTTTTAAGTAAATTGGCAATATAACTCACCTGTTTTTACTAGCTTGAATGTGACTTGTTGTTGATTTTTGAGTTGATCGTTATGTGCTGGATGCGTGAGCTCACGAAGAGCCATCTCGATGGACGGCTGCTGCATGGCGGTGGGGGGTGGGGGCTGAGCCTCCCTCGATCGGCTCAGCTTACGGAAGAAACTGACTTTCTTCGGTTTTGAATTTGACCCTGTCAAAATTAACAATAATTAATAAAAATATTTTTATTTTTAGTGGTACCTGTAAGAAAACAATTTTTAATCGAAAAAAAAAACAAAAATCAAATCAAAATACTGGTTAAAAACCCCATGAGAATGATATGATCGTTATCAGACATATTGTTATAATTAAGAAGTACCATGCTGAATGGATGTGAAACGTGATATCTGTTAATCGATGATCAGGCGCACTCAATTCCAAAACCACATTCTCGTTCTAAACCTTCGAAAGATGAGCGTTGAGGCGTTGGTGTTGAAGGCGTAGAGGTGCGGGCGGAGGTTGCAGGTGAAGGTGTGGGCTCCGAATAAGGCCGGGGTGGAAGCAGGCTCAGCGAAGACGCCGTGGGAGAGGGGAAATGTGCCGCCGATAAATCCGACCTACGATCTGGCTCTGGAGTAGTCACGCGTATGTTGGCCCCAAATTGTGGAGTACTCGCCACCTCAAACAGTGCATCGAAGTCGCGATCGAATATATTCTTCCGCGAAAACGCCGGAGTAGGAAGGGGAGCGGGCAGTTCAAATTCATCGGGAGCGGGGGTTCTAACAATTTTCCCGAATTCATTATCTTCGTGTCGGCCGAGCTTCTTAAGGAGCTTGGCTTTGGTGCGCTCGCGCAGCTTGGCCGGGCGCTCGAGCGACGGCGTCGGCGAGGCCGTCGCGCGCTCCGCGGGCTCCGGGGGCGCCGTTTTGAGGAGAGTGGGAACGCTGAGTAGGGTGGGGGTCAAGGGCGGGGGTTGCGCGCTGGACGGCGCGGGCGGCAGCGGCCCGAAGAGGACGTCAAGCGTAGGCCGCTGCCGTGGCCGGGGCAGCGATTGCGATCTGTATGTCAGGGAAACTACTTCATCCGCAGGATATATTACGTACATCCCTGGCGAGACCGCATCGCGCAGACCCCTCGCGCCCTCCGAAGAGGATTACGCGCGTCAATCGAGCTTACTTCTGCATCAGCTGACAATTATAGCTCTTATCAACTTTTCTATCAAAAGGAACGGTTTTCACGAGTATAACAAGTTGGAAAGCTTAAGTTGATCTAAATAGTGGAATGTTTTCGATAGTAACGTTGCCTTTTGCGAACTTAAATGTTGAAGAACGATTAAGGAATGTTTTATGGGAGGGGTTTTGAGCCATGATTAGAAAGTAAGGAGGAGGTTTCTTCGCACAGTGTCAGCCATAAGTCCAAACAACGCATCTTCCACCTAAACAAAAAGAAAAAGAAAATAAATAATAAGTATCAAATATTATTTTTAAATGATTTTTTTCACCACATAAAATGAATGAGAGAAAGGTAATAGAAAGATCAGTGCGTACCCTTGTTTGAAACAAACAACAAAAACAAACAGGCTTGACGCTCGCAGAGACGTGTGTTGACATTGGAAACACCTGAATATTATATTCAGGAACACCTGTACAGTTTTTTTTTGTGTATGTATCTACTTTGTTTTATTTGTTATTGTTTACCTATTTTTTGCCATAAAATAACATAAATAATAGTACGCTAAACAGGTTTCCAATTCAGCTTCATAATGTTATACGTCAAATGTAATAATTACTGATGAACGTGACACAGAGCCAAACTAATATAATTTGCGAATTATTTTCATTTGCCGCGAAGGACATAAAAAAATTGGTTTGATTTTACTAAGGATTAAGTAATGTTAGTTTAGTTAACCTAGTACAAGTGATAGTTTTAACACTAATTTCAATATTTTTAAATTAACAAAGGCAGCAAACAAAATGTATGTAGATGTAGATATAGGTCAGTTGAAGTGTAAACTAACGGCAACTGAGACAAGCGGGTCAAGTACTGCCACAATAGCCGAGGGCTGGCTTCGGTAGGAGTAGCACTCGAAATTTTCACAACGCAGCAATTCTGGCATAGATTCATTTAAAAATCACTTCACTTACGCTAATTAGAGTGGTGGTTCACAACCAAGGCTCAAAAACCTGAATTAAGTTTGCGGCACATTTTTAACTTAGTTATACCTATAAGGGTGTCACAATACTAGGCTAATATAGTTTTATTGATTGTATGATGAATTGAATGATACTAACCTACGTGATTTGTATAACATGAATGGATTAAGATACAAAAAGTAATATATGACGTATTTGATTATCAATGATTCCTAAAATATCAAGGTTTAGGATCATTTATTTTTAGCATTTAATTTCTATTATATTATAGCGTAATTTTGATGATAAATACAATATAAGGTGGCTAAATATAATAAGCTCCTTAATGTATCACCTTAATGATGCAATAAATTTATATTCTATTGTTAGCAGAGATAGTTATCGTGTAATTTAACTATTAATCATCTGAAAATTACTTTTCTTTTCAAGTTTGGCTAATTTTTTAGTGAAGATATAGTTCTGCAAAGTGTCCCGTCTTTTCAGTGGCAATCGTAAGTGTAATTTCGGGTGAATTCTGAATTTTGCTTTCGAAGGTAAAGTCGTTTTGAAGTCTTATTTTCGAATGTTAACAAATGTTATTTCTGAAATTGACCCTCAATGTCAAAAGTAAAAATAAATATTTAATTCCATAGAACAAAATTATGTTTTTCCTGTAGAATTAAAAAGATTTGAAATTTCATGAAAATTACGCAAGGACACCTTCGCGCGGAAACACCCAGCGTCTGATTTTAAAAGGGGTTATTGATTTTACCCTTTTACATGACCTCAAATGTGATTTAGCGTAATGAAGGAGTAAATTAAGTACTTCATCATGATGATAATACATTTTCAAAACCTAATGCTAAGGCACTTTCATAATTTTCCCAAAAATATTCAGCAACTATTTAATTTATTCTGCAACAACTAGTTTAACCAAAATTTCAAATGAAATCAATAATCACAAACGAATCATGTACAAATAGAGGTAATGCTCCTGTGTACGAAAACATTGTGTTTAAATTCAAAGCAAATACCTACATACATGTAGTTTCAATGTTTGAGTGCCGGTGATCATTTCACGGCTTTGCAATACGATCTCGTTGTTCACGGACAAGTTTCCGGATTTTGAGTCCACTTCAGTATACTTTAAGGATTATTTTGGTACTAGCTGTCTCGCGCGGTTTCACCCGCGTTCCCGTGATAAAAAGCCTATAATACTCCGGAATAATGTAGCTTCCTATTAGTGAAAGAATTTTTCGAATCCGACTGGTAATTCCAGAGATTAGCCCATTTAAACAAATAAAAAACTCTTCCGCTTTATTATTATTATTATATAGTATAGTATAGTTAGAAATAAATTACGAGAGAAAATCTTTAGACACATTTAAATTAACTCATCCGTGTTTTTAAAACTCATCAGATAAATACAAAATAATTAAAGCATATTTACTTAAACAACGGAAAACGTTTAAACGTAAATAAAAGAAATGAGAACATTTCCTTTCGAATATTTGCTTTTGCAATTGATTTTATTAGGCTTCAACTTCGCAGCGAGTAAAGTTTGAAAATTGCCTACGAACGAATTTGTAGCTCTATTGAATTAAGAATCATTACAAAACTTCAGGATTCAACACATCGGTAAAGTCGTAATATTGGGATCGAAACGTGTAAGTAACATTTGATTTAATAACTAATACCTACTGATGAAAATAAGTGCAAGTTTAGTGTGAACTGGACTTGACTGACTTACATCTTCTAATTAAACGCACGGCATAAAATAATGAATAATAAATATGTAATGTACTAACAGTTTAAAGATTGTTTAAATCAAGCTGGATATAACCGAACTTATTTCTTTTTTTAAATGATGAATGTTTATAACCTAGTGTAGTAATATGTCATTGTAATAAATTATTATTTATCGTGGTTGCTTAGATGATAAAAAGTGAACTAAATAAATAAATAGAAAAAAACATTATATGCAAAATTTCTTAAAACATATATGTTTTAGATCACGGCTTCGAAAAGCTACAACCTACGTAATACCTTCTAAAGTATAGGGATTAAAATATAGATACATGATCCGACGTTTTAATTTTCACATTATAAATGACTCAACAAATTAGACATCTGACTAAATCCTCCATCTCAATAAAATTATAAAAAAAATTACAATAAATAAAATAGCTACAAATATCGGAAAAAATCTTTAAAGAATAACAAAAGACTATCTTCAAAGCGTAACATCGGGTCTAAAGACGTTTGGAGGTGAACTGGCACTTTTCTAATTGAAAAGTGATTTTAGATGACAATGCAAATATCGAATGTTTTTCAATTATTCATATTATGCGAGGGTTGAGGAGGTTCAACCTTGCCCGGGTTCGGAAATGAATAAAAAGGTTGAGTTCGACTTCACAATAGAGAGTCGTTGGACCACTTTTTTTCCTCATTAAAGTGAAAATATTCTGAAGGTTGCAAAAATATCACGTTGCTCTATAGATGTCGTTATTTGTAGAATTGAGTTCCACGTGTGAAAACCATCGTGTATACAAAAAAAAATACAATAAATAAAATAGCTACAAATATCGGAAAATATCTTTAAAGAATAACAAAAGACTATCTTCAAAGCGTAACATCGGGTCTAAAGACGTTTGGAGGTGAACTGCATACATCTTTATTGCATATGAATTATGATTCATTACGTATTATTTCTAAGAAAGTATTTATTAAAATAAACTACTTAATAAATTGCATCGCGAACAAAAATCACGCTGTTGAATGTGGCCACAGGGTGAAGTACTTTATTGATATAAGTTTTGTAAAGTAATATCAGTTGTATTCGTTCTATTTCTTGGCAAGGAGAATAGTAGTGAATGCTAGCACGAACTTAACGTCGTGGCATTTCACTATTAGAACTTTTGTTGTGAGAAAATCTTGCAGCCCTATTTCTTTGTTATACTCTACTGAGTCCGTTTTTTCCTGGAGCTACTGCCACACTTTAAATGATGGCTTGGGAAATGTCCTGAATCATAATTTTTATTCATAGGCATGTATGATTTCTATCTTTTTTCACTTTTTCCTGTTTTACGATTGCAAAAAATACAAATTTAAATGTCCAAATACATTTTTTTTTATATTCTAGATGTAAACGTCTTGATCATAGTATCTCTCGTAAACCTAAATACTTTTGGACATTTAAAAAGCAGAAGCGCACACAAAGTAGCAATATACCCTCTAACATGCAATTAGATAAAAAAAATGTAATTGACGCAATTAAAATCAGTAACCTATATGAAAAAAAAAATCTCTATCTACAATATTATTAGCCCTCCCGTTTCTATTCAGTTTAGAAACGGGAAACAATGTTATCCTGTCTGCCTACCCCGTCTCGCGCAATTCCATTATTTTGTCAGTATCCGCAGTTCTCAATCAATTAAAAAGACTAAATTTAGATAAAGGCCCCGGCCTACCGCCTATATTTTTATCTCGTTGTGCTAAACAAATCCATGCTTCTAACTTATATTTTTAACGAGTCTCCGCATTGGCGTATTTCCTACTCTCTGGAAGGAGGCTAAGATTGTCCCCATACACAAAGAAGGAGATAAAAGTAATATAAAAAATATAGACCTATTTCCATTTTATCTATGTTTCCCAACATCTTAGAATCTTTAGTTTACCCTCATCGCGCAAATTACCGAAATGGTTTTATTCAGAATAGGTCTACTGCTCATTACTGTCAATGCTGTGATCTCCTGTAACTGAAGATACATATAGAACTTATGTCATGTGTTTTTTATTAAGAGAGTGTTTTTGTTGGAGTTCCCTAATAAATAAAAAAACATAGGCATATCTTTGGTATTTACAATGACTTTTCACTATGTTTGTACGCTCGCTCATTTTTTAACAGTTCATATTTCATTTCTACGTTAGAAAATGACTCGATAATTTTAGTATTGGCAACTATTTTTATCTAGAGAAACATTTGAAGTTCCGCCTACACTCTGCGTCTACTAATTATTTTATTTCGTAAATGTTTGCGGCCATTATTTCGTTTCAGTGCGAAAATAAATAGCAGTATTATTATCTATAGCCCTTGACTCGCATATTTTCGATCTGCAGCGGATGTTATTTCTCAGAATTAAGCGAGGTCGCGACTTTGAAACATTCTCTTTATAATTCAGCATAGTAAGTCGTAAATATTTGTGATTCCAATAGCATAAATCAGTTCTAAAACATGTAAAGCGCAATTTTATTAATATTCGATTATTGAACAAAACTATATTTGTCTTAAAAGATCATCTAATTTTTAATTCAAACATGGATTTTTTTGTAATAAAAGTTGAATTTTAGATAGAACTTAAGACTCGAGACTTTCTTGCTCATTGGTGGTCTGCGACTGGGCTCGACCACCAATGAGCCCCACCGCTGCGCGCGTGGAGAGATGTCGACAGTTTCGGCCACGACGGTCTTTCCAATCACCGCAGGGCTGGTCGACTGACGCGACAAGCATCCATTAATGACGTCATCCGTGGGGCCCTTGCTACCCTTATCGTGCCGGTTTTACATAAGCCGAACGGTATCGCACGTGATGATGGCAAGAGGCCCGACGGGATGATTTTAATACCTTGAACTCGAGGAAGGCCAGTCATCTCATTTTAAATGTAATCCGAAGCGGTGGTAAATTCAACTGTATGTACCCACTACTTAACGTTCATAAGTGCGATACCGGGGCCTAAAGTGAATAAATTACTTTTTGATTTTGAGTCTGAGATTTGACGCGTTTTGATACGCTGGCACCTTCAGTCCACCTAAAGGACATCTGTTGCAGCGGCGTTGACAGCGTAGAGCTCCAAAAACACAAGTCTGCAGGCTTTGGCGACGGTTAAATATTTATGCCTTTTGGAGTAGAAACTCTGGGGCCTTGAGGGCCCGAAGCGCGGCGTTTTTTTTATTATCTTGTTATCTGGTGATCATAGGGCTGGTTCTTACCTCGGACAAAGGATTAGGCCTTACTATCCAACGAGTTAATGCTGCCAGCCTTATATTTATGTCTATAATATCGAGTTTTATATAAATGTAATAATAGAATAGGAAATGTTAAATTTGTTGATTCTCATCAGCTGTTGGCAGTAGAGATCCGAAGTGTTAATGTATCCAACATATAGCCCTGACCTTAAACCTTCAGATTTTATCTATTTCAGTCTCTTCAGAATTCTTTGGTGCTGTTAGGTTAGCATCACTAGAGGACTGTCAAAACTACTTGTCGCAGTTTATTCGTCGTCCCAAAATTTCTATGGCAATGGGATTTTGTCACTACCTATGAAATGTCAACAAGTTATCGAACAAAATGGCACATGTGTAATATACTTATTGGAAAATATACTATGACTACTTTTGCCCTTTTCGTGCATCTCCTCAAATATTAACAACACGGGAGTCTGAGGACTTCTTAGAGAGTCTTAGAGATATCAGATGTCGAGCCTTTAGGCATACAAGCATTTCACAGCGTTATAAGCCAACTTTAATTTAGAAATATCTTGATAATATATCGAGCATATAAATAATATTAATATAGCGTCTACGAATACTGATCTAGGTAAGTGATGTATAAATAACGTTTTTCGTTTTCCGCGTCTGTATGTCACATAAAAATTTCGAGCTAACAAAGTCCCGAGCGATCTTGGAGTTAGTCTTATCTGGTATATATTCAACATTAATTAATAATGGAATATTGCTGATGTAATTGAAAATGCAGAGATGCGCGGCGTTTTCCGCATAAAATTAACCCAGAAACGCGTGAGCATCGCATAGTGAAGTAAGTATCGACTGTCATTAGTAGGGGAAACGGGCTATTGCGGGGTGCAACTCATTTCCCCCGGGACATCGGTTTCCGATATGAGAGAACGTTCAATTGCATTTGTAATGTGTTTCCCGATTTGTGTACAGGAATAAACATTTGCACCATCCGTGGTAAGCACTCTACATAATGTTGCAAATACTATTATTGTTACTAATGGTATGTTAGTTTTCCAACAATTCACGTAGTTGAATTGATATTTTCCATCTATTGCTTAGAGAAATGAACTTGCCTTACAACGTGTACAGCAAGTGTGTATCTTTCTATGATTTAAAATATTATGATGCATTTTAGATGATACTGAAATATTACCACTCTATTGATAGCTATGATAGATACGTGATAATTTGCGTGCTCCATCTTCGGCCATATGGTCTACGGATCCAAGATTAAAATAGTAAAACAAAGTAACAAAATAAAGTTTTATTAAACAACTTTTTTTTTTTTTAAAGTGGAAGTCTTTATTTACAACAAATATGTACAAAATACAATCTATATATAGAAAATTTCCTCAAGCCTGCCGCTGCTTCCGATTAACGGCAGGGTTCCCAGAAGGCTGGCAGCGTTTCCTCTTTGGATAGCCAAGCTGACGCGTCGACGGAAAAAGCTCCCCGCCCGCTGGTCTCCGGAGGTCTCGATCAATTTTGATGACAAGGTGCGAGCAAAACGGCGAGCTTCGGACCCCCACGGTCCCAAACAACTTTATTTTGTTTCATTGCCTGAAGTCACTTTATTTTAAAAAATTACTCAATTTATTACACAGGACTAAATTAAGTAAAAAGTTAAACAAAGATTTGCATATTTAATAGGCGAGGACGGGGAACGAACTTTTGAATTTCATAATCGATTCATGTTATCTCCATATTTTAACGCCAATTGATTATAATTTCAGAGTTCTAAAATGTCCTTCTTCTACGGATTTGCCTACCTCTTTACATTAACCCAGCAAGCATTAACTTTACTAAAATTACTAATTTTTATTTAATTGCGCACATAATATCACATTGTTTGACAATTATGGGAAGATGGATAATATATCCTTGACCATAAACAAAAAAACATTGATGAGTGTCGAATGTCTTTCGGTGTAAACTCTCTCAAAATTGAAATCCCGTGAAAATTCACCGTTAGATATTAGTTAGGATCAAAATAGTACCTAATTACTCAGTCAAATTGGAGCTCCTATACCAGTTGAAGTCGGAGTCAGTTCTAGATTTTATTAGCAATTATTCTGGATTTTCTAATAAGAGTAAATAATCGGAATGCCAAAAAAGGTTGCACTTGTCTTATTGCTCATAATTCTTATATGTACTTAAATTCTGACTGTTAGAATATGATACAAATAAATTAAACATTGTTTATTATAGAACATATTGCCATTATAGAACATTAATAACAGAATATGTATGCATGTCCATTACAATCATATCTTGAAATGAAAAGAGTGATATTCTGCTCAGAGGAAAAACTGTATTCAGCGTTAAGAGTAATTTCACTGATTGAACTATCCAATTGATGACTTTTCGAAACTGTAAATCCATTTAGTAGAGGAGCTAATTGCAATGGTATTGTTTGTAGGGTCGAAGCTTAAGCTCATTATCATTCCAACGAAAACAGGATAATGTGATTTAATTTGTTTAGTCAGACTTCATAGAAGCCTGTTGTAAGTGATATGGCTTCGGTTAATCATTTGACAAAATTATAAGGACTTTTTTATAAATTGATTTTCATTTTCAAAAAAGGCTCTGCGCACTTTTAAAATATTTTTCAAATCTAAATTACCTACTATACTTGTGAATCACTGAAGTTAATACAACCGTTATGTAGCAGGTTTAACATTATTTTATTCAATTCAGATCTGAAATATTATGTACTGTAAATGTGGGCACTATTGTTTTTCTTGCTCCACAATCAATGTCTAGTATCATATAACTGCAATTGTTTTTTACTTATAACATTCGCTATTAGTTATTCGAAAACGTTTCACGCTATATCAGCCTACTATATCTTATCATATCCTACCGTTTCCTATTCCTAAAAAATAAAATTCCTTTTGTAAAATATATTTAATTAATCAAAGTATGCACCATTGTTATCTATGGACTTTTGCCATGTCATAGGTAGTTCATTGATCCCTCTACTAAAAAAACCATGGGGGGCGAGAATCAATAAACTCTTTGAAGGCGGTTTGGACTGCCGCATCGGAGTTGAATTTTTTACTTGAAAGAAGTTGTCCAAATTCCAGAAAAATGGTAATCTGTTGGAGCAAGGTCCGGGGAGTTCGGTGGATGTCTCAGACATTCCAATTTTAGCTCATCTAACTTAGTGGTTGTTTGTTGTGCAGTGTGTGGTCTTGCGTTGTCGTGAAGCAGCAGTGGCCTAGAGCGATTGACCAATGTCGGTTGTTTAACAGCTAGTTCTTCCTTCATGGTTTGCAGTTGCTGACAATAGATATCTGCCGTAATCGTTTGGCCAGATTTTAGAAAGCTGTAGTGAACGACACCGGCGCTAGTCCAACGAACACTCACAAGTAACTTTTTCTGAGTAAATTTTCGTTTAGGGCAGGATTTGGCTGAGTGTCCAGGGTTCAGCCATTGCGACGAGCGCTTCCGATTATCGTACAGTATCCACTTATCACCACAACTAATGCTTCGATTTAAAATCCCTTCATTATTGTGTCGGTTGAGCAAAGTAACACAGCAGTCGAAGCGTGTTTGCACGTGTTTGCAAGTTCGATTCACTCAATTCATGAGGTACCCATCGTTCAAGTTTTTTACTTCCCGATTTGCTTCAAATGGATTAATGCAGTTTTATCACCTACCCCGAAGCCTGCAGTTACCTCTGAAGTGCTTTGTGATGGATCCGCTTCCACAATAGCCTTTAATTCTTCATTTTACGGCACACAGGTAGAATATGTTCTGGATACTTTTTATTCCGGGAAAACAATATATCCCTCGGAAAAGTGAGTGAAACCGCGGGACGGTAGTTAGGAATAGTAAAGTATAGAAATGCAAATAAAAATATATATCTATAACTATTTTAATCCAAATGCAAATAGATATAAAAAATCTGACAAGTGCGATTTGAAAATTAAAGTTGAAAAATATGTTCCCTGATACACACGGCAACTCATCAAGCTATACATTTCCAGTATAAGCTGATCTCGCATTGTATAGGATTTCCGTACAATGAGAGGTCAGCGTATATTGGACTTATAGCTTGATCTGTAGCCGTGCGTACATGCCAACTGCAAATGTAAGTTTGTACGCACATTATTGACAGATTTACCATGCTATTTGAAGACCATAAGGTTCATATAGGTTTTGCTGTTTTTTTTTTCAACGGCATTTTTTTAAAGGCAGACTCATGAACTCATGAACATGATGGTTTTGGGGATAAGGGGGAATAGTTAATTTTCATCTAGTTTCTTGAATAATTTTAAAAATATTTATTTTAAAATTTAAAATCATATATTTGAGACCTTCACAACAAGTCCTTGTAGGTATTTGATATATCTCACCATAGAATTTGCAAAAGTCCCCCTAAAGTGACCCCCAAATTCTAAATTTATTTATTTACGAAACAAATCTCTGTTTGAATCATAGACACTCATTACCTATGTGTGAGTTTACCTACCCTATTTAATCGGTCCAGTAGATTCGAAGCAAATCGGCTGAGACAGACAGACACACGAGTGATCATTATAAGGGTTATTTTTCCCTTTAAAGGCTCTATCCAAATCTGGACACCGTAAAATGCTTAGTTTTTTGTCGCACAGTTGGGTGTATTGGTACATATTACAAGCCAGAAAAAAATGTATTGTATTGTCAAATATTCAAAGAAAAGACTTAACGCGCGAGTGATATCCCTGGTGTTGCAAGTGTCCATAGACTATGCTTGATGGTAAGCATAGTCTATGGACACTTAGGAGGAGGAACGTATAAATATTATATATAAATAAAATAGTATCGTGATAAAAAATTATGTAAAATAGAGCTCAAAAATTTTTATCCTCGCATATTTCTCTAAGTTTTGAGCGGTAAGTATCATATTTTTTGTAATGACAATAAAGCAAAATTTCTTCTATTTTGGTGGTAATTTATTTCAACTAACATCAATTGCGGTCTATTTTGAACCTTATTTATAACACGATGCCTTACGATCAATTACCTTAAAATTTGCTTCATACACCGCCTTAACCCTAAAAACAGTAGGACGTCAGAAATTGGTAATATTATGATGAGCAACGTACCTCTCGCGTCGCGGTTTTTATGTCGGTTGTAAAACGTAAACGAACTATCAAATACGCTAGCTAGTATTTTATCGTTGTAAATGGCAGCGGAGTAACATGAATTCATATTTTATAATACTTTAGAAACGCTTGAAATGTAATAAAGAACTTTACTATTTAAAGCGCGATGTTAATATTACCATGCTAGGGTTTCTAAGACTCGCAAGAACTACTTTTTATAATCTTCTTATGACACGCTTTCACTGTCAGTTTCAAAGATAAAAAGGTAAATGTTTATTATATCTGGGTACTAACTATGATTAGCTGAGATGTTTCCATAAGAGCGATTGGTGGTGCAGGGTAAAGTAGAAGACACCAGAGCACGTGGGAGATCACCCATGCGATGGACCGACCAAATTAAGGCCGCAATAGGCGCATCAGGCTCATCAACGACTGCACCAGAAGGGCAGCAGTTATGGACGAATGGCGGCGTGTTGTGAAGCGCGCCACAAATCACACGTCATTATGACCACGACCACTCCGTCAAGAGTGACACGCATGAGAAGAAGAATTATGATTACTGATTATATATCCACACAAACTTTTGCATGATAATATGTTATTTATTTAATACTACGCGGTTTCACCCGCGTTCCCGGGATAAAAAGTAGCCTATGTCCTTCTCCATACCATAGGCTATATGCATGCCAAATTTCATCGCGATCGGTTCAGCGGTTTAAGCGGGAAAGCGTAACAGACAGACAGACAGAGTTAATTTCGCATTTATAATATTAGTTAGGATTAAAAATATTTTAATACTAGCTGACCCGCGCGGTTTCACCCGCGTTCCCGGGATAAAAAGTAGCCTATGTCCTTCTCCATACCATAGGCTATATGCATGCCAAATTTCATCGCGATCGGTTCAGCGGTATAAGCGGGAAAGCGTAACAGACAGACAGACAGAGTTACTTTCGCATTTATAATATTAGTTAGGATTCAAAGATATGATGCACGTAATGTAACAGTCTCGTGGCGCCACGAAATGTAACACCTTTACATGAGTGTGCCTGTCTAAAATAAACTATTACTGCATTTACATTTAACTATTAACGCGTTGCTTTTTTTGCGTATTTTATTGTTTTTTTCTAAAATAATAGTAAAGTTACTTCTAATAACATCAGCTATATGCCAGTGAATGTCCCGTCAAAATCCAGCCATTTCAAAGATTAGCCAGAAACAATAGACAGATAACAATTTTAAATAAAGTTTTTTTGGTATATATACCGGTACATACATTTATGTGCATTTAATAAAATGCTGTTATTTCATGTTATTTTGACATTACAAACAGACATTTTAATTTATTTATTTTTTTGTATTTCTAACAATAATAATGGTTCCTTCCGATATAAATTCATTCTTCTGCAATGTGACGTAACATCTTGTTAGACAAAAAGTTTCTACATAATGCAATATAATAATTACAATACCTACATGCTTAGATAGGTAACCCCTTAATACATGAGATGGTTTAAATCAAGTCTATTAAAACCCAGGTTTTAAATATATCCGTGTCGGGCCGCAGGCAATTTAGGGTTCCGTAGTTGTACATGCCACCCATTCTCCTTACAGCTTTCTAGTACTAAGAGTCTCTGAGCCATACCGCGGACAGACAACCAGACGGATCGACATGGTGAAACTATAGCCCCCTTATTACAAAACATGGTTTAAAGTAAAACCAGGTTTTAAAATAGCCTCGTCTCTTTTTATTATATGAAGTTAGAAAGTGACCGAATAACAGTAAAACCTTTGTTATAAGGGGTAAGTGTTCCTTGTTGACTATGAAACCCAAACAAAAAGAGTGGGATCTCCTAAAACATGGGTTTTACAAGACTAACTTTAAGCCATCTCATGTAATAAAGGGGTAGAATGATAGCTGGTATAAAGCTGCACCTGCATTAAACCAGCTAACATTTTGTTTAAAAAAAAATACTCTGGAACTATACAATAAACTATTTTCTACGTAACACAACGTAATTGTAGGTAGGTACGTAATAACACCTCAGCATTTCGTTACCCAGACATCAACCGTGTTTATTACTATCATAAAATACATGAAAAGTTCAGTTTTCTTTACATTTTTCGTAATTATCTAAGTTTACGCTATAGGTATTTTTTTAAACTGATAGAAGATTTTTTTGTTTTGACACAACTAAGTTTGCGATCTCTAGATTAAGTGAGGTGAGATATTTAGAGGACTTGAAATTTTTTATGATTGTATTATTTTAGCCTCAAGATGTATAATGTTTGTAGGATCTAGTTATTATCGAACAAGAGCAATTAGAAGTGTAGAAAACGCTACAGGAAATGAGGTGAATCTCAGGAAATATGTGAGGTAGGAAATTTTACTTACGTTAAGAGGAAATGCTGGTAGCGTTTGTTCCATACAAACGTAATCCTCAGTTTCCTCTCTGGATAATGACACTAGAGCAATGTTTATTTTACTATGCAATCTGTAGGTACCACTGTATGTCCCTCGGTTGTGTTTTTCTCCATAAATTAATTATTATAAGGATTATGAGCCTTCTAAAATCACAAAAACTTACAATTTTAACGCAGTTATCAGACGTCCAGCGAAAAAATTTGACGAATATAAAGAAACAAAGGAAAACCGACAGACATAGCCGAAGTTCTTCTTATTATGACTCTTGATTTTTTTTTAAATCGATCCAGTTTTGTAGGAGAAAACCGGGGATTACGAAATAGCGATTTCGTCTAATTTAAATAGATATAATCGGTCCAAGTTGTCTCTATCGCCCTTGGGCGGGATAGCTCGGGCACAGCGCGACAGTAATAGATATGTTAAAAACCTATTTTTCAAATTTCTTGCAGCCATCCTTTCCTCTTAAGATATTGGCGATTCAAAAGCCATGACCATAAACCTTAGGGCTTGCTCTGCAAACATTTAAGTATACAAAATCATGTAAAAGCAATGTCGTAATGTCTGCGGACGTAAAAATAAAACAATTTGTAAGAGATACATCATGAATTATTTTTACGAAGAAGCACGTCATTGTCGATGAAAAAAATTGTGTAATTTAGATAATATATGGGAAAATTAATCTATGTAATAATAAACTAAAAACTAAGAAAGGTAAAAAAAACAAGAAAAAAAAAACAGAAAAAACTTATAAATAGGCTAACCTATCCAAGTCGCTGCCAAGTGGTAGCGTGCATCATCAATTATTTATTATGTATCAGGTATAATGTTTGCCATAGAATCCATCCCGAGGGACAACATAACTAAGTGATTGGCAATTTTTAAGAGACCTTATCTTCATACCATGAACACGGTCAGAGAGATAGTCATAAATATAAAATTACCACAAACTCGTATCTTTTCCATTTTGTATAGGAGGTTGGGGATAAAGACATTGCCCATATGCTTTTGTGAGGTCTGATAATACCTTAGCGTTATTTTTCTGGTCCAGAATGTCAACAGTGTGCGCAATCTTCAGATTACTTCAAAACCCATTCTTATTATGTGCACTTATGCAGTCATGCTGAGTCAGTACCTATTTTAAAAAAGGCCTCTCGCTTGGCTCAATAAAGCAAAGTAGTAGATACCTACCAAGAAATAATATGGTAACCCATGGGTAACCCATTTCAGTTTATTTTACTTTGTGTAGCGTTGGCCTTCAATAAATCCTCTGTAGTAGATATTGAGCGAATATTACTACGTATAGAGAAGTTACCATAAGCAAAGAGTATGTTCTATTTTTTTAAGAGTCAACTAAAGTTCTCTTTAGAGCTGAAACAATAATGAGTCATCTAAACAGACCGGAGAAACACGTAGCGCTATCAGGACGCTTTTAGGAGTATATTTCTCGCAAACACCGTGATTTTCCTGTATGTATGTGTTGGCCTCACTTGAACTGAACATAGTTGTGATGTCTTCTCTATACGTAGTAATAATAGCTCAATGGAAGTAGAATACATTTACACTTCGATTTTGTCGGTGTCGTGATGTCACGTAAATCGGCTTGATTTACACTGGCTTTGATTGTTTGACAGGTTCCATGTATGGTTATAAGACTGCAAGAGCTTTCGATATCTACGTAGGGCTTGTTTTTTTATCTCAGTGGCAGAAGATCGGCAGCTTTGTTGTAGATAATCACAGATATAAATCTAAACAGATAACGCAAGTCCCTCCATCCATATGAAAACCAATCGTTTTACTTTTTATGTACCTACTATAATGTCACAAGATTAATTTAGGCTGGCATTAGATTTTTAACGTGAAAACGAAGATATCCTATTTGTCA
Source organism: Polyploca ridens (assembly GCA_951394255.1). Classification (NCBI taxonomy): domain Eukaryota; kingdom Metazoa; phylum Arthropoda; class Insecta; order Lepidoptera; family Drepanidae; genus Polyploca; species Polyploca ridens. Next base: position 7,759,583 of record OX596250.1, read on the forward strand.
GCTAAACATATCCCTAGCTACACATCTCTGGTGGTCATGCAGCGAGTTCCGTGTCCGCGCGAAACAGTTTCAAACGAAGAACATTGCACACACATTTATGCATAGATTTTGACACGCAAAGTACATACACTCGCGTCATCTATTTAGGTGTATATCTGTGTAGATAATCGACTTTCTTCAAGCTCACTGATTTGGTTGTAAGGATATTATTGTGGTTGTGCCTCAAAACGATATTTCTCAAACTTGTCTATCAATTGTTTCATTATTTGTTAAAATCAATTAATTGATTTTTATAATCCGCTGTTATTTATACTATAAGTAGCAAAATCTCACAATCCTCAGTACGCTTTAGAATTATGTTTGACATTCAGTAAGACTATAGACAAATAATGAAATAATTATTAAAGACAAATAAAGACTGAGTTTCAGTTTGACAAAGTATACTAATATGTGTGTGTCAAACGCATGGTTAGTATAATATAATATATAATGTTTTTTTAATTAAAATTATGTATTTCTAATGTATTATTATATAAAAATACTAGCTTTCTGTACTTCTTCTCCATATAAACATTACTATGCCAAATCACAATCCTACGTGCGCGCAATAGACTAAAAAAGGGATCAAAAGTTTTTGTCTCACGTATTCATAAAGATATTCTTATTTGCTTAGTGCTATCACTTATGCTATCATCTCGGCAATGATATACAGGTGTTGTTTTGGTCGGCGACAAGCGACCCAGGAGCGGTAGTACAAAATACATAATCCCCAAAAATGGACTTAATTCCATTAAATACTGTTAATATGTTGAGAAATACCTTATTCAATTTGAAATAAAATTACCGCAAAGTATGGTTACTAGGCACGTGCACAGACTAGAGCTAGGCGCAAGCCGCCATCGCCCCACCCCTTTACTCCCTCGTACTCCCGTTGAATATTATGTCTACACTTTAGCTTATTACATGATTTTCAAAATTTAATTTTTTAAATTTTTATGAATAAAAAAAAAATAAAGTTTTTTTTTAGCACCAGTATCATTTGTATTATCGACCCTGAGTCGCTCGTCGCTGACCAAAACAACGACCTGTATAATACCGATCCATTTTTATCTTGTTATGCGCATATTCATTATTTTATCCCGAAATGATAGGCGCTTTTTGGGAGTCCAGTCATGCATGACGTTGGATGATCGAATATCGTTTGGTCTCCTAAGTAATACAGGCAAAGATAAAAAAATATAAAAGTTACGCCTAGTTTTTATTTATTTTAAATTGTTTAAAGAGTAAATAATTTGACACGATATAAAAAGTGTGTTCGTTAAAAAACTTGAACCTTTTATCATTTGGCCGAGATTTTTTCTTGCTTAAAAAATGGCACTTGGATTTTATTCTTACTAAACAAGTCTGAAAGTTATGTTTATCTTCAATTTACGAGACTTTGATGCTTCAAGCGGGATATTAACATTATTTGTCCAACAAATTGCTGTTCGATTTTGTTTTTCATATTTTGGGTCTATTTCTTGGTGTTTGAACTGAAGCAATGTTTATTATATTATTTTATCATATTATTTGTAGCTATCCACTACGGTTTCACCCGCATTCCCGGGATAAAAAGCCTATGTCCTTCTCCATACCATAAGCCAACTGCATGCCAAATTTCATGATGATTCGTTGAGTAGTTGAGGCGTGAGGGTGTAACAAGCAAACAAACAAATAACAAACTTAGTTTCGCATTTATAATATTAAGTTATGATTTTATTTAAACCATATAACTACTTCTTCAACCATGAATAGACTTGTATTTGTTCAACAATAATGTTACCACAGTAAGTGAGTTTTTACCAAAGGCCAGACTCGCAATAGCTAACTTTTACTAGTCTATCAACACTGTACCTCATTTACGATCGCAAATGACAGTAAGTACAAGCTTATAGAAATAACAAACTTGCAAGCATTTATTTCTTGTGGGGTTTTCCTCATTACATTTACAAATAAAAATGACTGGGGATGTACCCCGTGGGGCATTCAAAAGTGAAGTATGTCAGCTAAACACCTAAATAGACATTCAGGCGCTGTGAGGCAACATTAATGTCAATGTTAACATTTAGGATCCCAAGAGGTACGTCTAAGAGTGGAAAAATATGCCCACGTAGCGTGTGTTTATTACGAACGAAGGAATTCCCAGCGAGCTCGACTAATGAAAATTTATATGACGGTCAGTAATGCCGATGGAGCTTGCCGTCTGCCACCGCGGCACCCTTCGTGAAAATGAAGGTTTAAGTCTATTTGAAATATTACTGTTATTTTTTAATGTCACCCGAAAAAAGAGGTGTCCAAACAATTTTCTAGCTCACAAGTCACACATAATTTCATTTGCAGACTGGATACTTTGCATTCAAGCTCCCAAATCGAAATTGTAGAGGATATACCATAAAACACTAGACAAGTCTATTAATTAAATTTTGTAGTAATAAAACTTCTTCATGAGTAATTGTAAATTGTCGGCGTACATAATGGCTCCGAAGATGAGATAATAGGAATGTCAACTCATTATATTATATTGAAGTAATTAAATCGGACTCTGTATATTTTCTGTGTGTTTAAAAGTACAGAGAACTATTCATAAGTGGACCGCAACTATATGACGCGCGCACCCACCGACTTTATTTATATGACTTTTGTTTTGTTACGTCGAACTTGTTACGTTTATTCATTTGAAATCTACAAAACAACTAAAATGGACAGGATATCCGATCAGGGACAAAAGTTGGCCGAGGCAGTTTGACAGACTAAAGAAAGTGGCCAAACTATGGAAGGACATAAGAAAGAGTGATGTATGAGAGAGGAGGCCTAGTACCCAGCTATGGATTGTGGTGTTTTGAAATGGTAATGAGTAATAAAACAACCATTTTAATTAACATCGCTAAAGTTTGATACTCTGTAGTAAAAACTCATACAAATAATACCTATCTTCATGAGAAATAAGTTCAATGTTTCCACGAAAATTTTGTTAAGTCAGATTTGTGGTAGAGATTACGAAAAGTGAGTAGAAAAATGTGTGGGATATTATTTTTGTAAGTTAAACCTGCTTATTATTTTAATTTATTTATGTGTTCATTATATTTAAAACCACATTTCAGAACCAAGTAGGGTTCACCTTTATCATAATTAAATTACAACAAGCAATGCTACGGGTATAAACACTAACAACATCGGCGCGGGTTGCATGAATCCGCATCAAGACATAAACAAACAAAAGCCAGATACGCTCATAACTTCCCTCACTTCATTATTACCTGATTGCCAACAATTCATACGAACAGCTCTGCAATCAACAAGTGTTTATAGCAAAACGATTAAACAACATTTCAAACTTGACCGACATTTGCCGTAGCACTTGGCCGTGTAACAATTCTGTGTCATACACAGCGATCCTACATCTATTTTGGCAACTCATTATCTATCCGTGCCAGAAACTAGGAGACTGTGCGAAATTTGTGCATACTTAACGGTGATATTTACAGTCTGATTGTCTAGATCATTGCCGGGATCTAAACATGATCGTAATTTTTATGGTCTGTTAAAAATGGTGTTATCTTAAAAAAGGCGTATGTTTTATTTTCTGTCTAGATGTGCATGACGTCACTAATAGCAGTGACTGAACATCAGTGATGTTACCTGTTTTCAGCATAACAGTGCTAAACTGAGTTACTGACCGATTTTGATGTCACACTCATAGATTTAGGATATTTTCGCTGCACTAAGAAGACCCACGAAGTGTGGAAAAGAGATATCACAATCCTTATGAGCACTTTGTAAGATAGAAATAGACACATACAATTTTAACGTTAGTTTAAAAAAAACGAGTAAGAGCCCATAGCGACCCATAGAGTATTCTATAGATATTGTGACTTATTCCTTGAGCAACTGTGACGTGCATAGAAAGAAATTCGTTTTTTTTATTGGAATATTTTCAACTATATTTTATCAAAATATTATTATTAATCGACTCCTAAATCAGTTTTACAATACAGTTACAGTTTTTTTATTGTATATTTAGTTCCGTTTCGACATGTATCTGTGTATCTGTACATATAATACTTTGGTCAAATGTGACCAAAGTGATGTGTGTAAGTAAAGTCGTGTAATGACACGACTTTACTTACTTCGACTCTACTTTCAAGTTATAAGCAATTTTTTATTTTATATTTGTGGTGTTGTGCGTATTTTCAAAATAAATGAATCTTTCTTTTCTGTATAGTTATTTGATTATTGAAAACCATAGACCGAATTATATTGTTACATAGTGTACTCAATTATCATCAATCATAACATTTAGAAATGAAAGAAAGCCAAAATGAAACCCTTAAAATAAAGAAACAAGAATCAATAAAAAAATTACATAGTAACACAAAAATATATAGGTAATTATAGCATTACGTTATATTAAACTCTGTAATAAGAATTTTCGTATCATCAATCAAAACGATTGGAGTCATCTATCATCAATAACGAGTGAACGTGTCGGCTCGATTTTTATTACTATCGATTTTTTGATAGCCTATACTAAGTAAAAGCCACTTGAAATACACTTACTTTACACTTGAAATACTTACTTGCGATTTTGTTCAAGTGAAAGGGGATATAAAGTATGACCACCTGAGAAAAAGGTCACCCTTTTGCTTTTTACGCGAAATCTAGGAAAATCTATTTTTTTGGATTTCTTCATTCTGTGAAACGATAACAACGCAATATATCTGTGCGCAAAATGGTGGAAAAGTTGGTAAAAATATAATAATATGTGACTTAACAAATACTACGGAATAGGTACCTTTTGATGCCGCGAGTGAAGGATACCGAGTGTCGAGTCTAGGTACACACGACTACACATCAAGCTATAGGAACATTTCCAGTAGAAGCTGACCTATCATTGTACGGAAATCCCATACAATGCGAGATCAGCTCATACTGGCAGGTCTAGCTTGATGTGTAGCCGTGTGTACATAGGGTTGATTCAAACCAAAACCACAATTAAGCAATACTTAACCACTTTTATCCTATTCAAATAGATTTGCAAATTGTAAGCCAATGGTCAAAATAAACAATGTTCGGTTTTTATTGATCCTTAACCATGAATGTTTTTTTTTTACTATGTATAGACTAAAAATAATGTCACTATAGTAAGTCATGAAAGGGTGATAAGGTCTCAAGTCATTGGAACATTTTTTTTCCTCGATAAAAACATGTCAGTCATTTCTGTATAATCATCATATTATTAATATTTGTTCATTTTATCTAAAGTATCATTAAAGGGGATAGAACCTTTGTGGCATAGCCAGTCGCCGCCATTTTAGTTTTTTTTCAATGTCGCGGCGCACTATGCAACTAGTATATATGGGTAGAGGACACTTATACAAACAAAAAATATTAATCAATATGGTGACCTAAAGTGTCACGTTTCCGAGATATTTGGAGGTAAAGATCGCCATATGAGAATTATGCCAATCATTAAAAATTAACTGATTACGTGTTTATATGCATTTGATTGTATTCAAATAATAGTTCCCAGGTTGATTTATCAATTTTTTTGAATAGTTACACTAGGAGCACGAAAAACAATATTTTTAATTACTTACCTACTAAACAGTATCATAATATTCGCTATGAACCACAATATTGTCAAAGTAGCTCGAATCGTGATTTGTTTTCCATCTTGTCATTATTATACAAACAAAAATGACAATACTTGTCCTAAAATCTGTGTTACCAAATTAATTGGAACTTTGGAACCAAAGATCGCTAATTATGTTCCCTGGGCGCCAAAATTGCAATAGCGACGTAAGTAAATAAAAAAAATCCGGTCCCGCGGCCAGCCCGACCTAATAAAACTTCCACCAAAATGAAAGTCCCGTCTTCGTGGAAGACTGCTCACGTGCACACAATGGCACCGGTGTCTTCTAACAAAGTTTTCGAGGCTTCCCGAGGGACTATGCAAATGGGTCGCCAATTTTCTGTCCAGCAGATGCATAAGCTGAGAGATATAAATGCTGGCGTCCCGCAAGGGTCTGTACTGTCCCCAACACTGTTCCTGCTGCATATCAATGAAATACTCTCTATTGACGGCATTCATTATACAGAGGACGCTCATTGCAAATATTCCTCGTTTCGTGGTGGAGTCTGAAATCGAGAGCACACTAACTAGTATCTCCGATTACGGTCGACTAAACCTAGTCCATTTCAACCCTAATAAGACCCAAGTCTGCGCGTTCACCGCTAAGAAAACCCCATTTGCTGTAGCTTCATAATTCCAGAACACGGACATCAGTGAAAGCATCGGGATCCTCGGCATCGACATTTCTAACGACGTCAATAGGCCGTCTAGAAGACAAGGTTAAGCTAGCATCCAAAAAACTCGAAGTGCTCAACAGAGCGAAGCAGTACTTCATATCGGGGCAAAGGCTGCAACTTTACAAGTCGCAAGTCCGGCTTTATATGGAGTAGTGCTCTTACCTGGATACCAGTTTAGTTTTTTTTTCGCAGTGTTCTGTAGAATTGTTTAACCTGATGCCCACAGCTACCTTCTACCATCGCAAGTCTTGCCATTGACGGGGAGTCCATCCTCACACATTGGAACCAAAATAGTTTCAAACTATACGGTCTCAAAGGAGCTTTCTTCGCTTACAATCAGGCGGGCCGAATGTTTGTTTGCTACCTAAGTAGCTTTAAAAAAACATTTTATTTAAAGGTTTAAGGTCACGGCTTGTTTCTATTATGTATTTTAATTTATTTTTAAAACCGTGATGCAATATTATTTGACTACGATTGCTTAAAAACAAGAACATAAATTGTACTTAATCAACTTTAAACTATTGTCATTCGTCTCATATTATATATACATCGATATTCCAATATCTCGGTAACATGATATTTTAAGACAAGTATTATTTTAGGTTAATGACGGCGACATGGAAAACAAGTTAACCACGATCCGAGCTACTTGAAAACATTGTGTTTCATTGCGAATATTGCGATGCGGTTTAGTAGGTAACCAATTAATGAATATTGTTTTTTCGTGCTCTTTGTTTTGCTATATTCTAATAAAAAGTTAAATCAACCTGGGAACTATTATTTGAATACAATCTAATGCATATAAACACGTAATAAGTTCATTTTTAATGATTGTCGTAATTTTCATATGGCGATCTTTACCTCCAAATATCTCGGAAACGTGACACTTTAGGTCACTTTTTTTTTTTTTTTTTTTTTTTTTTATACAACTAGGTCGGTAAACAAGCATACGGCCCGCCTGATGGTAAGCGGTTACCGTAGCCATATGGACGCTTGCAACACACGAAGTATCGCTCACGCGTTACCGACCTTTCCCCCCTCCCCTATGAGCTCTGGCGACCTTACTCACGCGCAGGAACACAACTTTACACGACATAAAGTTATTTGGCTGCGGTATTCTGTATGGTGGAGGTACTTCCCCAGTCGAGCTGCTCATTGAGCGAATAAACGCTATGCTCTACCTCTCTCACTATATTGTTTAACATTTTTTGTTTGTATAAGTGTCCTCTACCCAAATATACCACTTACACAGTGCGCCGCGACATTGTAAAAAAATCAAAATGGTGGCTGGTGGCTATGCCAGCTCCCATACAAAAATGTTCGTACCCCTTTAAAATGTAATTTGAGTTAATCGTGAAAATAAATTAGACATCTAACATATTAAAATCACTTTTAATAAGTTATGTCCCTAGAGATGTTTCAGGTAATTCCCGTTGTAACAAGGCTTAGTTGAAACTACCGGGAACTCCAGGGTAGTATTAATACACCCAACTTCCGGACTGTTTCATTTATAAATCCTGTTTAACATAATGCTCACGGTAATTTTATATTATATTGTATATTTACTAATTAGTTGTTTTTTTTCCTTCTTTATATAACGTAGCTACCTAATTATTTTAATTAGAATTTCGTTAAACTGTATTGTATTGTGTTTTAAGGAAATCTTTTCAGGGAAAAATGCTGAAATCCCTTTTTATTATCTGTAGTGTAAAGTTTTTTATTCTAGTTAATCTTTAGAAAGTAATTTTTATTATTTAGTAGGTATAATGTACTTTCCGCGATTCAGCGGGGCGAAAATTATACAAATAATTAAACAAAAGCCCATGAAAAATAAATAGCATAAAAACATTTAATTTGAATAAACAAGTGGTATTCAACACGTCAAGGGTGAGTTATTCCGCCTAGGGTGCTAGGCGGGCGGGCGGACGGCCGTCCGCTGCGAATTAATAATTCCACACGACACGCATTCATTTCATTAATAAATTATTATCCGCAGTTGACTTGCCTGCCACGCCTTGTTTCGTTGGCATGCTGATCTTTAGGTGTTGTTTTTTTGGAACGTAATGTTGGGACAACTGCATAGTAATTATAATAATAATAAATATCTTTATTTGTCACCACATACCAAAAATACAATGTTATTAAAATAAGGGTTACATTGCTATGGAGATCATTTTTGGATGTGGATCACTGGTGCCTGTGGTAGGTTATAAAAACCTGTGTTACAGGTCACCAGGTCTCCACCTCTCGGAGGTTGTTATTGAAAAAATTGTCTGAGATGTTGCATTTTAATTTTATATGTGTTCAGATATCTATGGTTCACATAATGCTCTGTGCATAATTGAACACTCATCTTGAAACCTCAATCAATAGGTCAATATTCATGTACATAGAATCAAGATCAAGTTTTATTCAAAACGAACTTTAGGTAAGTACCTATTTGTTTAAGTAGTGTACCTACTTCAAATCTGAAATTAAAACAAAGTAACAGTTTAGATAAAAATAAAACACAATTAGCGGTATTTTTGAAGAAAATGAAATTTAGAGTAATAAAATCCTCCAAGTGAAAACAATATCAACTAAGCCGATGTTGACAGACGCCACGTTACATAGCTAGATTTATTGGCCTCATATTTTAAGGTAAAGTGTGCGGTGTTTTGGAATATAATATGCTATTAGCTAGTATTTTTTATTGTATTTATTATTTGGATGTGAAAAAATTACTTTAAATAAAAAAATATGTATTATTATTTGAAACCTACTCCAGTTGAGATAGGTTGCACTTTCGTTTAAATTTTAGCTATTGATTATTAGCCTCTGTACAGTCGGGACCAACTTTTGAATTAATCGATACACAGTAAAATACTCCGCTTAAAACATAAAAACCCCTTTTCATCCTGTATGGGGTCGATTTTCTTTTGTTTCTTTATTTTCTCTCCAAAGTATTAATACCGAGTTTCGGTAGGTTTCTTCCATACAAACTTGAATACCCCCTAAACTACCTTGTAGGGATAGTTTTGAAAAAAAAATGAGAAACTTTATTATTTATTTAGGTTAGTAATCGTGCTAAGTTTCAAGTATATAAACCCTAGGAATAATTTCCCCTTTTCACCCCCTTAGGGGTAGAATGTCCAAAAATCCTTTCGTAATGGATGTCTACGTCATAAAACTAACCTATGTGCAAAATTTCAAGGTTCACCCCAGCGGCTTGGGCTCTGCGTTGATTAGTCAGTCAGGACAAGTAATTATTATACGTATATAGATTTAAATATTAACATTAGTTACATAGTGACGTCGGATACCGAGATGAAGGTCCCGGGTTCGAATACTACAATGAGCTTGAGCTTTCGGTGAAGGAAAACATCGTGAGGAAACCATAGCACGGTGGTAGGGTACTTTGTAGTACCCGCCTGGCTGGCTACCACCCTCAAGTTGAATATCTGTCGCCAAGCACCTTTTGGTGTGTTCCGATAGCTGCACTTGAGAGCCAGTTCCTTCTAGGCTTTGTGTGCTTACCACCTTCGGCCGTCATCATCACTTACCATGGTGAGATTGCAGTCAAGCACAGGCCTATAAACAGTAAAAAAAAAAATGGTTATCTGATATCAAATATACGCTTGTAAATATACATATTATAGATAGGTACATGTTTTTACGCGTATTTAGTTGTACAGAATAAATTTTAATAATAGAATTAAACTCCAATAAAGTTTTCCAAATCCCGTTTAATTGTACTTCAATCACTTTAAGCGACCGCCCAGGGTTTGAAATGTTCCTCAAACTTTTTTCAATTTACTCAAGTATTGCGGTCTGTAAAGTTTAGCCTAAGAAATAGCCTGATTTAATTTGCTGCATTGCTTTTCACAAAGACATTTCGACTTCCTATTTACAGTTGCTCTCCTTTTTAAGATGTGTAGGGACACCGTTATGTTTGATTAAACGCCCCAATTTACTAAAATGTATATTTCAAGATATACTATAAAGTATAATACTTTTTATACTACTATATTAGCACACAAGCATACGGCCCGCCTGATGGTAAGCGGAGCGGATGTAATTAATATTTGAAGAGAAAATTGTCTGTTACCGTTATCTTACGGAGATTTCCCGGAGTACCTACTTCACATTTTTTGTCACAGTCACCTTGGGCCTTCGTTCTATTCACTAATATTTTGTGTCATTCGCCTCGTAATTATGTCAACCCCTAAACTGTTGAATGCCACCCAGTGGCACGTCAATAAATTATTAAAAGAAACAAAAAACCCGACTGCGTAAAACATAAATTGACTGAAAAGAGAAAAACAAGCTCTTAAATCTATAGAATTTTGAATATAACTTGAATTTCATAAGGTATTGCAATCGGGGACAACCAATAACCTAAGCATGTATTTTTTGTAATATTTGTTTATCCCCGACTGCAATACCTTATGAAATTCAAGTTATATTCAAAATTCTATAGATTTAAGAGCTTGTTTTTCTTTTATGTTTTACGCAGTCGGGTTTTTTGTTTCTTTTAATAATTTAATTTATTTCGGACTTTTTAGTTTTATACAGAAAGAGTTGTAGGTATTAGTAAGTAAATGAGCGGTACGGTAAAGGAACGCTAACAACCATCGCAAATCTATGATTTACGTATGGTAACGGTGGTAACGGCTCCAATACCTACTGTCCTTGCATTAATCGTGGTTTTTTGCAGTTTACGTCAAAATGGTAGCATAAAAGTATTACAATATATACATATATGGAATGGTCTATTTACAAGCTTTAATTTGATACCCATATTGTAATAATAACGAAATTTTTATTTTTAATACCCCCCCTATTTTTTTATTCTTAGGCGCTATATAAAAATAATATACCCTATGACACTCTCCCAGTCAAGACGAATCTAACGACACCACATATGCTTAAATCCATCAAGCCGTTTAGGCTGCAGAGCGGCACAAAGAAATAGACATACATACATACATACATACACTCGAAAAACATAACCCTCCTTCCGGGTCAGTCGGGTAAAAAATACGTTTAACTGTTTAATGCCACTGGGTGGCACGAATCGCAAACGATTTGTCAAATGTAATCAGTTGAGGAATTAAAAGTTTTGATTTTCCATAACTTGACATTTTAACAGCGTTGGGGATAATATGTTTTTCATTTGTGAAGGCTGACAAGCAGGCAGCCGGACCTGATGTTATATGGCTACTGTAGCCAATGCTTAAGCATTGAGCACATTGGGATCATATAATATTACCCCACACTTTGAACCAACTACCAGTAAAGTTGGTAATCTTTATATGGCAAAAACCAAAGGCAAATTAATAATAAAATTAAAAGATATTTCGTGGTGGGAAAGTATGCGATACCAGATTCAATAAACATTTAAGAAAATGGTTTTTGGTATCAGTACCGTATAGAGTTTTCATGCATTTAGTAAAAAGCTGTTATTTGATATGTTAAGGGATACCTACTTCAATTTCATTTAATTGTATATGTATGTATAGATTAATAACACGATATATTTTGATTTCAAATTGTTCAGTTATTAAAGACGCTATCTCATTGCAGTGAATCCAATTTCTCGGATCAATTAATGCCATGTGAATGTCGTAAGCCTCCATTAACTCGTGATGCGAGGGTACTAAATCGTACGTTGGACAATAAAACATTTAGCACCGACTGTAAACTCGCTTCCGACAGACGGGAGAGCGTTTAGCTACTTTTTAACTTCCACAGACAGTAACGGTTAACTGCACTTATTTCACTTCTAACACAATTAACTAGTTATTCTTTCAACGCAAAGGTACCTATTATAAATTATGTTGTATCTTAGCTGTATTAGGATCCGTGATTAGGATAATTATTATATGAGTAGCAGGCGAACATAAGCGTACTTGCACCGTTATAACTTTTTACAGGAAACTAAATAAAAGCGGATATAAATATATGGAACATGCCTGTTTCTGTTTGATACGTATTTTGTATGGGATGGGACCGGTTTTCATTGAAAATATTTTAGGAAGCCAAAGAAATTACCGAAAGAGCCCTTGGTGAAAGAGCCAAACATCAATCATGTTCGCTTATGTTCGCCTGCTCCTCATTTTATATGCAACAAGAGATTTGTGTTAACTCTTAAATTATAGATAATATTGTGACTCGAATTTCAGCTCCGGGAAAATATTTTATGGTCACTATACAAAAATGTGTCCCATGGGTTCCATACAAATAAAAACCGGTAGTTTGCAGAAGATTTATTTTATAACGTTTTAAGCATTGAATTATGTCAATGGTTTTAAGATTTACCTTCTATTTATTAATTATGACATTTACTTATGACTTGATTTTTGCGAATTTACAAAGAATTAAATCTTCAATCCCTTTAATTCAAAATTGATCCTATTAGGTATATAATAAACAAATTCAAATTCAAATTCAAACATTTATTGCTAAACGTTGTGCTTGTTTTCATAAATAAACATTAATGAGATGGTATTTTTTTACACATGGGTAAACTAAGCAGAAATTGTGCTATGGAAACCAGATAACTGATAAAAAGATCAATAATTTTAATGTGATATTTTTAAACATTATTTTTATTTATTCAGCGACCTGTATACGGGCAAAGGCTTCCACCAACTCTTCCCATTTCTATCATACATCAATACCTACTTAACACATCCTGTGTTACATTATGATACATGTGTGCAAAATTGGTAATAACACGCGAGGTGGTATTAAGCGCGTGAACCGCAGGCGAACGCAATAAAGGAGCCGAGAGTGTAATGATCAATGCACACGCATGTCATATGACGTTTTTCAATACACTTGCGAGGAAAAAACAGATTTGTATTTTTTTAATAGTTTTTTTTGATAATAAGCAATGAGAACGGCAACAAATATGGCGCGCATGTTTTTTTTACAGCCATGCGCTGTCAAACAGTTTTACCCGTATAAATTAAAAATGCTTCGTCTACACACATTGAGGTACAAACTTAACATAATCGGGATTATACCTATCGAAAAACTGTGAGGTAGGTAATATAAAGTAAAAAGCACTAGTACACTATAAAACGGTGCAATAAATGTCACTTTATGAGCAAGTGTGTTGAAAAATAAATTATAGTACCAATTTGTGTGCTGATCTATTTATAACTAATATTTTCCACTGCATTATTAACATATCAATTAACGAACTACGATAATTTGGCATATAGTCAATCAGCAAGGCATATTTATTTACTTTTTAGAGATTTGTGTGTGAGTATGGTTTGTCAACTTGTAAACAATGATCAGGATTTGGGCTTTTTTGTATCATATTATCATTGCCTGAAACACCTAACGAACGTAACATCGCCCTATATAATAAAAAATCATTTCAAAGGGAAAAGTTTAACTGATGGAAATGAACATACTATTAATAATCACAGACTACGTCGGACATATTCACGCTAACAAAAAACTGTGTCTATGGAGTCGGCCACCTCTCATGCACACATTAGTTGGCTATTCCGCGGGAAACTAGACTCTGTCGCCGTTTACATAGAGCCGATTACCCGCACTCAACTAATGTGTGAATGTGTGCGTGCCGGCTTGTACGTACAGCGTGGTGGCCGACTTGAGTGACACAGTTTTTTGTTTGCGAGATCTGACTTTTTTTAACATCCTTGTTAATAATATGATTCATTTTATAAACACACGTTTAATGCAGTGTAGCGCATCAAAGTAAGCCGAGCTCACGCATCAAGGAATTATTTATTGTTACGCTAAAATTAACCTTAAATCCGAAGTGAAATGGGAACATAGCGATTTATATTACAGTTAAAATATAAAGGATACTCCTTCAAATTTAATACAACTTGCAAAATTAGGACACTTGAAGAACCAACGATATAACAAATTGCGTGGATATCGTTGAAATTCTGAGTTATATTAATATGCTGAAATATTTGGTTGGAGCGAAGTAATGATTTTTTGTGAAAAAGGATGGAAAACCAAATCATCGTAGACAAATTGTGCCTTTTTACCGACATGAACCCTATTATTAACTATATTTTTTGTACGTACATGTCACACGTATGGGTGAATATTCTAAAGGACCTAAACGGAGGCTATTTTCTATCAAACCAGCTCCATATTAAAGTATTTTTTAATTTGGATTTACAGTACAGATTAAGTTAACCCGGTATAACATTTGACTTTACAAATTAACAAGATGATTACAATTCAAGGCTCATTTAAAAACCTAGTGTATATTTATTTTTAATACTCTGAATAAAAAGAATAAGAAGAGTAGAGAAGAGTAAGGGAATTAAATATCTACACTAATATTATAAGAGATAAATTGTGAGTTTGAATGTATGGGTAGTCTTCGGAAATTCACAAATAGGAAGCCGGGACCTGGGTGAAACCGCGGGGGACTACTAGTGATTAATAAAACGTTAATGTACATTAGTAATTAAAAGATCGATCATATTAACGAAGATGATCCACCTCGTTATGATATTTCGCGGACGCAATTAAACGACGTTCGTAATAACAACATGTCCCGTTAACTATCCTTTTGTTGTAATTGTTGGCGTTTTATTGAATCCCACCAAAAAACATAAATGTTATACTGGCCAAATTAGTAGTTTTAAAATATTTGATAGCAAACAGAGCTCAAGCAAAACCCTAGAAATGAAAACTACAAGTAAATTTGATTTTCTCACAATAACTTTGGAATCATATTTTTAATAGTGTTAATTTTTAGACATTACATTTACTGAAACAAAAGTTGTGGGGTGGAAAAAGGAGGTTTCAAGAATAAAGCGGATAAAAAAATGTTGGTGCATCTGTGGTTATTATTTAATTATGATGTGCTGTGGTCAATTAACGAAGGTGCAGTCAGTTTATTGATATATTCGTTATTGATATTGTTAGTAAAATCTAAAACATACAATAACACAGATAAAATTTAGGTATCTTATTATTTCATGATGGCTAGTAAGTTCAGAAGTTGTGTTATCAACTCTGATATGTTTTGTTACGTTTGTGGTGTTGCGGATTGAAAGATCAGCGAAAATCGATTACAGACACTTTAATCCATTTGTATTTTGCTTACATTGGTACTAGGGCATGAATCTCGGAATCTCGGAATCTCGTAATATCGGAATCTCGGACCTTTTTTTCCGATATTACAATATCGGAATTGAGTGATCCAATATCGTAATATCGGAATCAGATATTTTTATCTATTTAAGTTTTTAAATAAAGCATTTAAGCGCGCCACAAGTTATGGTCGCCTAGAGCTATAAAATAAACGTATCGTACTTCAATGTTGTCTACCAGTGTTCAAAATGAGCGTATTTTTTCAACAAAATACGAAGTACATTATCCATAAAAATGCTTGACGCTTTGTTTTTAGGAAAATATTAGCAAGAAAAACGAGCATTTAAAAAACAAACTTACAATGGTGCTGATTCTGTTGTTTACAACAAAACTAATTTAGTCTTACTATATCTCTTTCTTCTGGCACGCAAGCCACTTCGTCAGAGCGGTCAGACATGAACAAGTAGATTGCGAAGATAGTACGTCGTGACCTTCGGAGCTCCAATACGCGCCAAATTGAACAGGCAATAGAGCGAAACCGAGGGTCCAAAATATTCACTCAGCAGCTTGGAAGGAGCCACCTGACGAAGCTGACGACGTATCATGGCAATACCGCATTTTCAAAGCCGGAGATTTTCGCTCAGATTGAAGACTTCTATAGCCAGCTGTACACTTCACATACCTCTCAGACGCAGCGTGACATTCACGATTCCAGAGCCACCCTGACTCGACAATATACCGACGAACTACCAGACATCAGCCAGGACGAGATTGTGTTGGCTCTAAAACAGCATAAAAATGGAAAAGCCCCGGGTGAAGACGGAGTTACTTCAGAACTTCTGAAGGCAGGAGGAATTCCTGTACTGAAGAAGAATAAGAAGAACTGCAGAGCCTCTTTAACTCGGTCATTAACTGCGGGAGAACTCCAAAGGCGTGAAACGGGAGTATTGTGGTTCTGTTTTTTAAGAAGGTAGATAAAACCCTTCATAAAAACTATAGGCCCATCTCACTCCGGAGCCACCTCTACAAGCTGTTTTCTAGAGTCATCCCGAACCGTCTTGCCAGAAGACTCGACGAATTTCAGCCACCGGAGCAGGCCGGGTTTCGAAGAGGATTTGGTACCATAGACCACATCCACACAGTGAGGCAGATTATACAGAAGTCTTAGGAGTATAATCGGCCCCTGTGTCTAGCCTTTGTGGACTATGAGAAGGCCTTTGACTCCGTCGAAACCTGGACTGTTTTGGAATCCTTGCAGCGATGCCAAGTAGACTATCATTATATCGAAGTGCTGAGATGTCTTTATGATGCCGCAACCATGAGTACCCAAGTACAGGACCAGCAGTCTAAACCCATCCAACTACGCAGAGGAGTGAGACAGGGCGATGTCATATCCCCGAAATTATTCACAAACGTATTGGAGGATATGTTTAAGACGCTAGACTGGAAAAGGATGGGCATAAACATAAACAGCGAATACATCTCACACTTACGATTTGCAGATGACATAGTCTTGATGTTGTAGTCGATGCAGGAGCTATAACAGATGCTGGACGGCCTAGAATCAGTCTCACGACGGCATGAACTTGGATAAAACCAAAGTCATGATTAAGATCACATTGATCCGGGATCAATCGTCGTAAATGGCCACCATCTCGAAGTTATTCAGAAATATACCTACCTCGGGCAGATTCTGCAATTAGGTAGAAACAACTTTGAGAGGGAAGCCAAGAGAAGGATCCAGCTGAGTTGGGCTGGGCAGAGTTTGGGAAACTTCGTAGGGTCTTCTCGTCACCCAAACTTTATAACGAACTAGTTGTCCCCCGAGGTTTCACCCGCGTTCCTGGGATCAAAAGTAGCTAATAATACTCGGGGATAAAGTAGCTTCCTATAAGTGAAAAAGAAACAAAAAACCCGACTGCGTAAAACATATATTAACTGAAAAGAGAAAAACAAGCTCTTAAATCTATAGAATTTTGAATATAACTTGAATTTTATAAGGTATTGCAATCGGGGACAACCAATAACCTAAGTATGTATTTTTTTGTAATATTTGTTTATCCCCGACTGCAATACCTTATAAAATTCAAGTTATATTCAAAATTCTATAGATTTAAGAGCTTATTTTTCTCTTTTCAGTTAATATATGTTTTACGCAGTCGGGTTTTTTGTTTCTTTTAATAATTTAATTTATTTCAGACTTTTTAGTTTTATACAGAAAGAGTTGTATGTATTAGTAAGTAAATGAGCGGTACGGTAAAGGAACGCTAACAACCATCGCAACTCTGTGATTTACGTATGGTAACGGCTCAGTACCTACTGTCCTTGCATTAAACGTGGTTTTTTGCAGTTTACGTCAAAATGGTAGCATAAAAGTATTACAATATATACATATATGGAATGGTCTATTTACAAGCTTTCATTTGATACCCATATTGTTATAATAACGAAACTTTTATTTTTAATACCCCCCCTATTGTTTTATACTTAGGCGCCATATAAAAATAATATACCCTATGACACTCCCCCAGTCAAGACGAATCTAACGACACCTCATATGCTTAAATCCATCAAGCCGTTTAGGCTGCAGAGCGGCACAAAGAAATAGACATACATACATACATACACTCGAAAAACATAACCCTCCTTCCGGGTCAGTCTGGTAAAAAGAAAACGAATCCGGTAGTTCCACAGATTAGCCAGTTTAACCAAACAAAAAAACTCTTCCACTTTATAATATTAGTATAGATAGATAATTAGTGCAGTTTATAAGGAATTATGTGCAATTTATAAGGAATATGTGCAATTTATAATAAAAATGTCTAATTTCGATATTGATATCGGAATTCCGATATTGAGATCCAATATCGGAAATCAATATCGGAATTGAAAAACCTTCCGATATTACATGCCCTAATTGGTACTGAAATTCGCAACCAAGATAAAGCGTGGGTTTCTCATAGTGCATGTAAAATGTGCATTGAACATTTGCGACAATAGGAGAAAGGTACACATATAAGTCTTTGAAGTTTGGATTAGCAATGATTATACGAGAACAAAAAAATTACGACTGTTATTTTTATATGACCAATATAGTGGGCATCAACAAAAACAAATCGCCACAAATGGAAATATCCCAAAATTTCTTCTATAAAAGGTTTTAGTGTCGACAACGCGCGATACCCCTGGTGTTGCAAGCGTCCATAGGCTACGGTAACTGCTTACCATCAGGCGGGCCGTATGCTCGTTTGCCAGCTTAGTGGAAAAAAAAAGACTCTCCTCATTCAGAAAATATTCCTATACCAGTTTTTCATCAGGCAGAACAGCATTCTAAGGAGGATCAAATTGAAGTACCTAGTTTCTCACGTAAATTATGACTTTGAATACTGTAGAGAAACATCAAATCCTAGAACATTTTCACAAAATGAGCTTAATGATCTCATCAGAGTCTTGATTCTTTTAAAAGAGAGTGCTGAGTTGTTAGCATCAAGATTGACCGAAAAAAATGGCCTTCCTTTGGTGTACGGATGTACTTCATATCGCAGGAGACAACGAAATACAGGGTGTTGTTTTGGTCGGCGACAAGCGACCCAGGAGCGGTAGTACAAAATATATATTCCCCAAAAATGAACTTAATTTCATTAAATACTGTAAATATGTTGAGAAATACCTTATTCAATTTGAAATAAAATTACCGCAAAGTATGGTTACTAGGCACGTGCACAGACTAGAGCTAGGCACAAGCCGCCATCGCCCCACCCCTTTACTCTCTCGTACTCCCGTTGAGTATTATGTCTACACTTTAGCTTATTACATGATTTTTAAAATTTAATTTTTTATATTTTTATTATTAAAAAAAATTAAGTATTTTTTATATATTTTTTTAGCACCAATATCATTTGTATTATTGACCCTGAGTCGCTCGTCGCTGACCAAAACAACGACCTGTATATTATTATTATAACTTATTGGAGACCTATCTGGCAAGTGGCGTATCTTTATTGAAATTAGTAAAAGATGTCAAAGAGTCCTTTTGCATAATGGCAATAAACATGCCTCTATTCCAATTTCTAACTCTACATTTATTAAAGCAAAATATGAGGTGATTTTAGTTATATTATAGAAAATCAAATATATTGAACATAGTTGGGTGATCTGTGTCGACTTTTTTTTTAACTGTTTATAGGCCTGTGTTCGACCGCAATCTCACCATGATAAGTGAGGATGCGGCCGAAGGTGGTAAGCACACAAAGCCTAGAAGGAAGTAAGGAACTAAGGTAGGAAGGAAGGAAAGCCTAGAAGTTTTTTTTTGGATCAACAGATGCTATTACAAAATACCCGTACTTTATTTGTCTTTAGAATAGTTGAGCCAAATCAAGTCAATGTACTTACACATTAAAAAATACTATGAGAGTTGGTCTTCTTGTTGGTGAAAGAAAAAGATAAAATGAGTCTTTGGTTCCCCGAGAATAATTCAATATTCTCCTCCTGCAAATAAAGTTAGGGCTAATGAAGCAATAGGTAGAAATGGTCAATGTTTTCAGTTTATTTGTCAGAAATGTTTAATCGCGCTAATCGCTTGAACCACCAGTTGGATATGATAAATACATATGTTGGCGTATTTAGAGAAATAAAATAAAACTAGTGAGTTGACGTGGGACTCCCAACAGTAGCGAAGCGTAAAATTTAATTACGCCACAGTCATTCAATATTTAAATTTGACTTCTATTTCGAAAACAAATATTTGGGAAATATACAGTTATATATAAATAATAAATAGGTACAGATAGAACTAAAGTTCCACCCACATAAGTAGGTACACTACACATACAATTATATTATAGTACATCAAGGTACAATTTTAATACTTAATTTAAAGTTTGAAGATAGATATGTAGTTACATAGAAGTTGCATTTTGAACATGAACAGGATAATAATAACACCGGATGTTTTGTTCTGTCCCCTTCGTACGTACTTTTACACCTACACAATATTCAAATACACGCCCGTTATTACTGATGGAATTATATCTATCAAAATCAAAAAGTCATTTAGTCAGTTTAGGTCCTAGTAAGGCACTTATGAACTTTAAATTGATACATACAGTTGAATTTACCACCGGTTCGGAATACACTTAAACTGAGAAGATTCCGGCAAGAAACTCAGCAAGGCTTTTTTTTGTGGAAGATCTTTAAAATATAATATCTTTAATATAAGATCTTTAATATTACAGCTTTTTTTCCAAATACTTATACAATATAATATCAAAAGAGGTCTTCTTGTTAAAAAGCTTTTGTCGTAAAATGTATTTTGCTTTAACTTATTACTTATCACAGTAGCATTTATAATAATCTGTGTTTTAAATCATATTTAAATCAA
Source organism: Polyploca ridens (assembly GCA_951394255.1). Classification (NCBI taxonomy): domain Eukaryota; kingdom Metazoa; phylum Arthropoda; class Insecta; order Lepidoptera; family Drepanidae; genus Polyploca; species Polyploca ridens. The sequence goes on from OX596250.1 coordinate 7,780,395, forward strand.
TAGGCAGATGTAAAAAACTAAACCCCATTCCGTTAAATATCACTAACCTCTGAATCAGTTTCAAAATATACGTATCCCGGCGTTTCCAAAGAACAGTGTTTCAAATTACATGCCTATTTCCCATGTCATTTGCACAAAGAAACTTTTGCAATTCAATCGGGTATAGTATTGGACACAGTTCATACAATTTTAAACAGTACGCCTGTTAAAGTGATTTAATAGTTGCAAAGTTATTTACAACTTCTTCCTTTGGATCGTAAAAATATATATGAGGGCTGCCACGTAGTAGTCCCACAGAATAATTTATAGATCCACCACGTCTCGTAGTAATTGCCTGTATGTTAAAAATGGGTTTTTAAACGCTTCCATATGTAATATATCACACGGATCAACCCTGTCAAGTGTAGATACGTCCGGAATGATAAGCACTTAATTAACTTTTGAATAAAGCAAACTTTGATGAAATTACTTTCCGAGTTTTATTCGTATTTAGAATTTATAATCCATCCGTTTGGGGAAAGTTTATTACCGTATTAAATTCTCATTTCTTCACATCTTTGTCCACCAATTAAAGAGATGAAACCTTCTTCATAATTTTATTGTACTAATGACAGGAAAATTTTGAGCCATGTTTAATTTACGAGTACGTGAGAACAAGCAAACTTGGTTAATGACTGTCTCATCCCATGATTAATTTAACGAATTCTAATTTAGACACGTTTGCTTAAAATTATACATTAATATAATTTAAACTTAATTAAGAATACATATGTATTCTTAATTTCCGTCAATTAGTAATTCAGTCCAAGTAATAACTAAATCTGTTTGAAAATTTGCTTTTGTATTTTAAGATATTCCTGACTTGTTTGTTTAATTGTAAACGAGGACAGGGAACTGTAATTATCATCGAAGTATTACACGCTAAAATTGTGTAATGCTAATTTAGTGTTTGCTTCATCGCGGATGGGCCAACAATTTGGAGTTGGGCCTTGGCGGGTGTTGGTGACAATGAACGGACTACGACTCACGAGCTAAATTTACATAAAGCAACCCACCTGCGGCCGGGACTCAGCGCTCAGCTGTTCATCTGACGTATGACTGACTGGCTCGAGTGATTTCCTCAAGCCACGACCTTTAAAATTTTTAAGCGCCATATAGGCATGATTGACTACCTTTCCGATAATAATATCTTGTTTAAAAAATTAAAGAAATATTTTTAGACATTCCTAAAAATCTTTTACTTTAATAAAATAAATCCAGTCGAAATATTTTTTCAAATGGAAGCATCGTGTTTTAGCTTAAACAAGTTATCAGCAAACGAAGTAAATCTTGTTTCAATGGAAATATATGAGCGGAAAATTGACAGGAATTTTAATATTAATGACAGAAATTGAGTTGACACGGGTATTCCTGCCGGTGAACTGAATCGTAATAGGATTACTATTTAATCCAGTAACTAGGTACCTATTACCGATGAAGTTCTACAATAAGAGGTTTCGTGCTCACGGTGACATAATGGAACGTCCACAATGACCGCGTTAATATTCATGTATCGATATGCAAATAGTCCGTTTGTCATTTTGATGAATTTTAATAGAAAGAAAACACGTTTATGTGTTTATAATGTTAGACGACACATACATAAGCTGACAGATAGTATTTATGTCTCTACATGCGCTAAACTTCAAAGTGTTTTCTTAGCCACAAAAATATGTATATTTTGATTACAGTTTGCGTTTTACTACACCAAATTACTTGAATAAATTTATTATTAGAAATACAGTAACAATCTACCTGATTTGGTGATCTCGCCATAACTTCTTCCGAAGTAAGTCAATATCCAAACATATGCCCGTTTTACATAAAAATAACCCCTTCAAGACTTGCGCTTTAACTGATTTAGGTAGGTACTTTCTATTTAAAATTCTCGTCAAATACTAAATACAAAATTCTGAAATCTTAAGTTGATGGAATACTTCATTACTGAAGGGGACTGAGGTGTGGTTACTTAAACGAAATAGGATTAAGGTAATTTCTGCTTTCCATTGCTAATTTAGGTGTGTGAAAAGTTAGAAACTCGGTTTCAACGACATATTATATTAGACCCTTTGTAAGAAACTTGTGACATCAGATTTTGTTAATGAAGGTAAATCTCACGGGAGTACGCTCAAATCCTACCTACTACATCGTTTTTGTTTCGCTCGTGCTTGGGAATCGAAATTAACTTTGAGGTATTTTATTTACATTACACTTTCGATTGTTTATTAATAAGGTTCTAACTCTCCCCTACGTTTCCGTTAGGGATAGGTAGACCCCTGTGTTAATGACTAACCCATAAACTATCCATAATAATATGCAAACAAGAAATGAAAGAGAAAATAAATTACAAAAAACTTAAACCGAATTCAAAGTACAATTAAAAACAAGCTTGTATTGCATTGTGATCTAAACTAGACGTATATGTACAATTTAGCTCAACTCTATAAGTAGGGTTAATAGGATTTTCCACCTTGTAGTCGGTAGAATTTACAGCTTTTGCTTCCAGAAATTATATTAAACTCAAAGAAGCAAACAACTCTGAAAGATGATATGATTAGAAAATTCCAACTTCGTACAAGTTTTAGTACTTACAAATAGATATCGATGGCAGAACGTTGTAGAAATGATTGTGATTCATAGCGGCGATCTTAGAACCTAACAGGGAGGAAACGGCCCAAGAAAGTGAAGTGATTGCTATAATGAGCTTCATCTATCTTTTGCTTAGTCCGGTCGAAATAGTGTCGCTTAATTTTTCGGTGAAAATAGAACACAGACTGTCATGACCAAATTTAAACTCGGTATCAACTACGGAATTAGTTGGTATATCGATCCGGCCATCGAAAATAGCAAGATTAGATTCGTATCACTAACACATGCATGCATGGTTGTTTGCGATGCTACCGGTATATCAGTTAAATATAGAACAAACAAAATGTTTCGGAGTAGGTACATCTCTCAAAAATCCCTTACCTATAGATACTATAACAAACAGGCTTTATCGAAAAGTGGGTGCAATGTTATATGGAATATATAATTATATATTGTTTTTAATCAAAAGCAAGTAGGTGGGTCCCTCTGATGGTCAGTATTTACCGTCGCCTATAGATATAAGCTTCGATCAACAAGACATAAGTGATACCAGATGGCCTGCAAATGTATTGCCGACTTTTTTACAATACCTTGAATTAGAAGACAACGATACCCCGAGTGAAAAGTTAAAGCAAAGAATCAACGTAGCTGTCGCGTTTACGTTTTTTATATGAGCACTTGTACTAAAAAATCTCCAGCGCATCTGCTAGAAAACACCAGCAGGTACTTAACGACAAATCTTCTACTTTCTCTTTATACTGTTTTATGTGTGTATAATGGTGTTGTATTACTGCAGAATAATTGTTTTTTCTTTTTTTTTCTATTACTTTTTTATTGTAAATGTTTATATGTCAGTCTGTGTTCGTGATCCAATGGACGTGGACTTCGACTAAAAACTGATCTAGTTTTTATACTGACCCTAGCATTATGCTAAGTCGAGACCAAGTCCTGGCTTCGCGCAACATTACCTTATTGTTGTTTAAAAATTTTATATTTCATATTTAGTACTGTGAAATTAATGTAATACCTATAGTGTCTTATTATGAATAAATCTTTATTATTTCTTTCTTCTTCTTTCGTTTTTCTTTATCGAACTCCTGGCTACGAATTTCTCTAGCAGCGTGCTAGTTTCTTCACAACGTTATTCTTCACTGAAGGCAGTCAGTGTAGGATTCGGACCCGCAACCTTCGTTACTGCATTTAACTTAAATACCACTAAGCTGTCATAGTTCGCTTCAAATATATCAATGAGATGAATAAAAACTGGTTATAAAAAGTTAAAAGAAAATATTTGTGATTTATTATGATTTCAGTCCGTTATTTTGCACGAAGATATATTTTATTAGCTTTTTAATTTACAGATATTGCCAACCAATCTTTATATTAGCTTCTCGAGTACATTATTAGAGCTTTTAAGCATACATAGGTACATAATTCAAACTATATATGTATGTATATTATTATGAAAATATTAAGCCAATCAGCATTATATTTGCTAGTTTTATAAATGTTCAATCATCCAGAAAACGCTACGAAGTCTGCCAGCGGACATACAAATGATATGCTTTGAAGGCACAAAATAATGCATGAAGCGTTTCCAAGAATGTAACCGCCAGAAACATTTTTCCTGAAATGCAAAAATCTTTTTGCAAATAAAATATATCACAATTTTCGTTCTGGCAAAATTGTACCCATTATTTATTTGAAGTGTACGAGGGGAACACCTCACTCCTAATTTGCTACATGAATAAGAAAGGAATAATTTATTTCAGAAAGTTGCTACAATGTGGACTTAAAAATATTTTTACAGGTGCGAATAGATCATTATTTACATTTATGTTATTGGTGGAATTGAATACCTTTTGCATAGATTATTATAGTTTTAGATATTATTGCCTCTCTCTTTTGCATCGTACAAATGGAAGTGAGTATTTCTAGCTGGAATAAAATAAATAATTTTATGGTAATTGATCGTAGGCATCGTGGCAACAAATAAGGTTCAAAACAGCGATGCATTTGATGTTAGTTGAATTTAATGACTGAAAATTTCAGTAATTTTGCAATTTTAATTAAATAATAAAATCATCATGGCTCACTGGAATATTTTTTAGGTATTTCTTTAAATGATTGAATTTCCTTTATTATTATTACGCTCCAAATTTGAGAAGACGAAAAATATTTTTTTTAAATCTATTTTACATTTTTTTTATCATGATACTATTTGTTTTTTATGAAATATTATTGAATAAGTGTTTTCTTTGAACATAACTTGACAATACACATTTTTTTTTCTGGCTTGTAATAAGTACCTACCAACAGAAAACTAACCCCCTTATTCATAATCGCTTTTTAACTAAATCAGCGTAATAGTGTGCCCCGTCTCACTCTTTCGATCACCAAATGTCACCTGTCAGATAATGACTTCGGAATTTTAGCTAATCAGCGTTTGATAACTTTATTATGAATAAGGGGGTAAGCGGTTTACGGTGTCCTACGTTTAGGCAGCGCCTTAAGCCATTATGGCTTACCATATAGGTTTTGTGACTGATGATTGAGTTTGTAGTTTTTAGACGCCTTTAACTTTTTTTTTATGGATGTTTGTAAAACCAGGGGGAATGCTGATGTGTTGCCGACCTTAAAGAGCTCTCATTACGCCCTTTCTGAAAAACTCTATATCGTAGCGCCTGAGGGAAAACCGTAATGGGGAACTCTACATCCTAATGGGCCGCTATAGGAACGTCTGACTCAACATTTAGCATATCTTTGCAGGATCATAAGTCTTAGTTACTAATAATTTCAAGACTTTCAGTTTTTTTATAGTATAATTTGTGAGGGTGGAAAAAAGTTCTCAAATGGAATCGTATAAATGTTTATATATATACTAACATTTAACCAACTTTATTTTCAAATATGAAATTGTTTACTATTTTTGTTAAAACTATTTATTTACACAAATAGGGGAAAGTTTCTAATGACGGTTCTATATATAGTCATCAGTGTAAAATAAGGTATGAGAAGACATTTACACCCTTATTCATAATCGCTTTTTAACTAAATCAGTGTAATAGTGTACCCGTCTCACTCTTTCGATCACCAAATGTCACCTGTCAGATAAAGACTTCGGAATTTTAGCTAATCAACGTTTGATAACTTTATTATGAATAAGGGGGTTAAACAAAAATAGAAAATTAAATTACTGTACTCAATTTGAACATTTATACAAAATCCTTCAGAAAAGTTTAATGACATCTCCTTAGCATTTCCAATTATATTTTAAATATGAAATGATTCGTATAAAAGTCTAATTACCAAAGTTAAAGTTGTCTAATTAAATATTTAAATGTTTCGCGTCATCATGTCTGCTTTCTCTCTTTCAGTTTTAATTATCCCACTAATGAGTAAAGTTTAGACATGAAATGAATATTCGCTTATTAGTCAAGCACAGCATGTTTTATTAACTCCAGAATTGTTTTGTGGCTCAGAATTGTGCTTATTTTTGTTGCCGTTGAACAAGCCAGACTTGTAGGCACCATATGTTGCGTGGGGTATTCAAAGGACAAACATTTGTGACGTGTTTGTATAATTATAATGTATCGGTATTTATATTATGATTTATACTGAAACAGTCAAGCAAACAATATTATATGATATTTTAGGGTGGATTTAATTTGATTGTTTGTTATATCTTTGTTTTATGTCAATGAAAATTTATTTTTAAATTCCCATAGAATTGATAATAATATAAGACAAGTAAAGGTCAAAAGAGTTTATGGTATACCATGATTAGCTGTTCTTAATCGATCGGCAATTAAGCTACCACTGTTCTGGCCAGTTTCTGGATGGGTGATATTTTCAAATAGGTAGTGGTATTTTCAAATCGAGCGTTTCCGTGCTTCGGAAGGCACATAAAGCCATTGGTCTCAGTTATCACTTAGTTCTGATAGTCATTAAGCTAGTTGGAGGCCTCCTAGGCAGCTTGAAAACTCCAACAGTAGGTCGGTAGGCTTACCACCAATCCGCAGGAGTACGCGTGTTGGAGTAGGTATTGCCGATTCCCTTTCACCCTCATTTTTGAAAGGAGGCCTGTGCAGCAGTGTGACTTTTATAAGCTGATGATGAAAGGGCAGAAGTACTGAAAAATTAATTATTTCAGCTGTTAGCAATGGGACTCCCGAGAGGCGATACGCTCAGTTATGTTATATAATATTTCAGTTTTTTAGTTTAGTTCTTTTGGCTACAATTTTTAATAAGATTATGAAGTCTCACTACTGACTGAGGCCCATAATATAATTATAGGTTCATGAAATTGTGTAGTAGATAAAGTTTACTTTTCTGTTTACGAACACTATTCTCTGTTTATATGCCTAATTATTTCGGAATTTAATGACAAGTACGGACTCATTATTTAAATTTATGTTATAGGTACATTATGATAGTTAATTTGGAATGGAGCTTTAAGAATAATTTTGAGCTTCATCAGGCTTAGACGAATCTTCTTCATTGTGATAAAGGACGTAACAAGATGTATAGTAATGATTTGTTCAACCCTAGAAAGGCGTTTGGCATTGTAAAAATATTTTATAAATACCCCGCGATGTCATTGGACTTGGCACAGAGCGGACAGATATTATGATACTTACGTATATAAATTACTTGTATATTACGTAGTCAGCTACGTTTAAATACATAACGCGGTAATAATACTATAATGTGCAAAAAGTTTTGTCCAATCACTTATGATTAAATATATCTCTGACCGGGTTTAGTTTTCAGCGAAAAAGTGTACTCATTATTAGCTGAATAAAAGTAGAAAACTGGCACTCATACGAAAACATGTTTATTTTAAGATACAATTGTAAAAGCTTTACTTCCGCAGAACTATTATGTGGTTTCAAATAATAAAAATTACTGAAACGATTATTTGATCCATTAACATTTTTTTTCCTGGATACTTATTTTTTATTTGTGTTCTATTATTGTTGTGTAAGAGTATTATAATAAAGATGTCTTACCAATTCAGTGACTGATAGCAGTATTATTAAACGTATACAATATTACACTAAAACACCCACTAAGTTTATTAACTACTGTACTTATAACACACTTAACTATTTTGTCCGACAAACACTTCAACTATATTTATGCACAATCTATTAAAAAAAACAACACATTTATTTTATTATATTTCAAATGTCTTTGGTCATTTACTTAATGTTCTAGGGGTTACTCTATAGATTAGAAGGATAAAATAATGTCCAAAATTATTTGTAAAACAGTGTAAACAGTTCATAAACCATGTCGTGTAAACTTTTAAAGGCTGCAATCAGAAAGTTTCAGTCGTTTCTTGTGTATAAATAGGTTTTGATAAAATTTAACTCTATGATGCATGATTATTTGAAAACAAAATTGTTCTAAAGCGGGTTACACTGATTCTAGTGGACCGTACTAATTAATCACTATGAGTCTTTGAAAGTGGACAAAAGTTCCGGCTAGTGACTTTGTATGTCATTTTAAGCTCATTGGAGAATTTGAATCGAAGGATAAGGGTTTTTGAGTGATTGATGGGAGAGTGAAGTGTTGTTTTCGTTTGGTCGATCGTAGTCCATCGGGGTTGTGAGGTATCGCGTGATAGGGCGCGGGCGGGCGCGGCGCGGCGGGCGGTGGGCGCGCTGGTCGACGTTGGACTGCCGTGATGCCGTGATCCCAGCCCTGCCGTGCTGAGCCGCCGAGCGACAACCCTCGCTGACATGCAACCACATGCAAACTGTGCAATTTTGAAAGGCTGCCGTATTTTTGTGCACTCTATTCGTTACGGGTTTGGTCGCATTAACCTACCTTTTTTACTCCATTATTCATTATGTCGTGTGTTTCGTACTTTATACCAACCAATTTGGATAGGATTGACTTTTGGTTGTTACGAATTAAACTTCTTTTTTGTTTTAGGTTTATAATTCGTCGTATAATATTCTTTATCTATTTTTGCTATTTTAATGTTCGACTGAAAATGTGTTCCACGTACGTCGTAGTTTGAAGTAAAACTGAGTTATTATGCTTTTCTACATCACACAACATTACTGCCTTACTGGGTTTGTGTATGTTGATTGACTCGTTTGCTGTCTTATTAATTAATTACATTTAATATAAGAAAAAAAACTGTATGTTTGACTACGATATATTTTTTTTGTAGGTATCCCATTTATTTATTTTATGGATATTGTATGTTATTATTTCATTCTTTTTATTTACGTACCTACCTATTTGACAACAACGCATGAAAATTAAAAAAAATACTATCATAATATTTCTCGATAAAGGGTAGAAAAAATACATGTTACCTACCAAATCTTACATAAATATCAAGGAAATAATTATAAAATAAGCGCTTAACATAATTAAAAGCGAAGAAATCTTGCGTTACACTAAGGCTCTATTAAAATAAAATTATCAGTGAGATATTAAGACATCTCAACACAAAAAAAACTAATTAATATTATTTTTGGGAGGATGTCATTAAAGAATCTGTGCACGCGCAACGGTTGACGTGTCGCGTGTGACGTCATCCGCACGCCTGCCGACGTACCGGCTATTCTTGTCCGCGCGACATTTCCGCGGAACGCGTAGTCCGACGCGACCGTCGAAACACGCGACATACCGCTGAAAATATTTGACGACATTCAAAGGTCAATTGATTGCACAAACAACCATCATTTTTTCAGTATTTTCTGTCTCTATGCAAATCGTTGTCTTATGTACAACCCTAGCGGTTATTAATATTATACTATCAAATATTCACTATAAATAAAAAATAAAAATGTATACCGCTTATAAACTGATGGTAAGCACACAACCACAATATTCGATCAATTGTCTTAAATGGTCCACCTGTACAATGGTTGATCTTGATGACAGGAAGGTGGCAGGAAAACTAAGGTAAAGAATATTGCAGGACCTGAAGACTAGGAGAGGTTCAGAGCCGTACTCAACAGAGAAGAATAGAAAAGTAGAGACAGAATTGAAAATATATTATGACAAAGGAATTAAATCTCGTGTACCGTCTTCACCTAGGCATGCCCTTGCCATCATAAGGAGAGTTTATGAAATATGTTAGTAAGATATCTATTACAAAACGCATTTAGTTTCGATTGTTTTAGACCAGAGATCATAGAATACACTGTTTGTACGTTTTGTACTTCCTGAAGTACATTATACTGCACAATAAAATTAAAAAGTACCCTCTTATTCATAAATATAAAATGATAAACTGATTGTTGATATATCAGCCCACAGCCCAAACCGCTGGACCTAGAGATTTGAAATTTTGCACAAAGATACCTTATACAGTGGAGGCATCCACTAAGGAAGGATTTTTGGAAATTCCACCCCTAAGAGGGTAAAATAGGGGATGACAGTTTGTATGCAAGTCCGTCAGTTTTGAAGTTAGGATCTTCAAATATTGTGTTTTGGCTGACGATTGAAAATTAATGTGTAGTTATCTCAGGGTTTGTGATAATTCCACCACCGAAGGGAGGAAAAGGGTGATGAAGTTGGGTATGCAAGTCCTTCAATTTCAAAGTAAACTTCACTAAATGTATTATTATATGGTGTAGGCATCCATTAAGGAAGGATTTTTGGAAATTCCACCCCTAAGGGGGTAAAATAAGGGATGAAAGTTTGTATGCAAGTTCGTCAGTTTTGAAGTTAGGATCTTCAAATTTTGTGTTTAGGCTGACGATTGAAAATTAATGTATAGTTATCTCAGCGTTTGTGATAATTCCACCACCGAAGGGAGGAAAGGGGGGATGAAGTTGTGTATGCAAGTCCTTCAATTTCAAAGTAAACTTCACTAAATGTATTATTATACGGTGTAGGCATCCACTAAGGAAGGATTTTTGGAAATTCCACCCCTAAGAGGGTAAAATAGGGGATGACAGTCAGTATGAAAGTCCGTCAGTTTTGAAGTTAGGATCTTCAAATTTTGTGTTTAGGCTGACGATTAAAAATTAATGTATAGTTATCTCAGCGTTTGTAATAATCCCACCACCGAAGGGAGGAAAAGGGGGATGAAGTTGTGTATGGAAGTACACTTTTATTATTTAAGCTTATGGTTATAAACTAACGCAACGAATATTGGTGTTGTTGGAATTTGAACCCTTAAGGAGTGAAAAGGGGGATTAAATTTAGTATATGAAGTTCTTTATTTTCGGAGTGGAAATTTTACAATTTATTATTTCGGCTTATGGTATTGGCGTATTGAAATGACTCGCCTAAACAACATCAGGAAAAGAGAGGAATCGGTATTAAAACAAAAATCCGGTTAATACGAGCATTGGTATTCCTCATTTTCATGTATGGAGTGGAAGCGTGGACTATACTGGCCCGAGAAAGAAAAAGGATTGATGCATTCGAGATGTGGTGCTGGAGACGGATGTTGGAAATACCTTGGACCGCTAAATGCAAAAATGCATCAATCCTATCGCAGCTCCAAATTAAAACACGATTGTCCACCATATGCCACCAACGTATTTTTTCGTATTTCGGCCACATGGTGCGCAAAGGCGATGAAAGTTTGGAAATCTGATCATAGTTGGGAACACGGAAGGAAAACGACTACGTGTGGTTCACCAACAAGATGCTCCGATCAAGTAAAAGACTCATCGTCCTCCAAGTTTTACAGAAACCAGAAGACAGAAACCAGTGGAGGCAGATCATTCGCTCTAGAAGCAAACCCGATATTGACCACGATCCTCAGACATGAGGGTAAGAGAGATAAGGCCTCCAAAATTGTGCTGTGGAACTAGACTACAAGTAACAGCTCTCCGCTGCAATGTTATTGAGGTCAAAATATTTACTGGTTCTGCCAGAGGAGAAACAGTCTTCTTGCCGCGTATACCATTGATCCCAAATCACCTTCCGTTTGAATTTAAAAGATAACAGTTCCTAATTAAGGTTTGTAGTCACAGGGAAAATCTCTGAAATTTGCTAGAGTTGATTTGCGGCAGGACTGTTTCAGTTTTATGTGGCATCCTCGCATATGAGCTCTTAATCTACCTGAACTTTTGTCAATATCACACGTAGTGGCGGACAATAGCCACGAACAAAGCTCTATATTGTTACAATGATTCATATCTAGAAAAAATAAATAATCTACGCGCACGAAGTCGCGGGCTATAAAGCTAGTTCATAATAAAGTTATCAAACGTTGATTAGCTAAAATTCCGAAGTCTTTATCTGACAGGTGACATTCGGTGATCGAAAGAGTGAGACGGGGCACACTATTACACTGATTTAGTTAAAAAGCGTTTAAGAATAAGGGGGTTAATGTATATGAAAACTAAAACAACAAAAGATTCAAATTGTGGCATAAATATAAATAGAAATATTAAAACTCTACATAAATTACATCGTAGAGTCAGTACCGCGTGCCTTTATCAGCTTGACTTCGTTATTTTTGTAATCTTTTCTCGTAAAAATCCCGACAGACATGAAATTGGAATTGAAAGTGGAATAACTGTCAAAGGGTTGGTGTATTAAATTCGAGGGATGAAAGTAATGTTACCGAGTAAACCTAAATATTAAAGTGAAATTCTCTTTTCTTTTGTTAGATCTCTTTAATATACTGAGTAAGTAAGTAGGTACATATTCAATATACCGGTTGAAGATTTTGAGATGGCATATTTTCGAAATCTATGTATGGTTAGTCATGCTGAACAAATTTTACCAACACAGATTTCCCTAAAAGAAATCTTACTTTTCATATTAAACCTGATCATACATACCTAATGTGTGAAAAAATCATTTTTTCGTCTGATCGCTTGCTGGCATGTCTATCTTCAAACAGACGAAATATTTTTGATCATCGAAAATTTTACAAATTACGCATTATACTTAAATTAATTGCAGAAACTGGAACTTGCCAGCCATTAATTACAAAAGAAGTAGGCAGAATATTTTGTTTTTAATTATACCAAAAATTCCATATTTTGCTTTTCGTTTTATAATGATATAGCCTCACATTAGAAGCATAGTACGACTTATACGTAGTATTTATATACTCTGAGGTACGACAATGATAAAAACAAACCACTCTTCATTTTGGTGATTTTATGTTACAGAAATAAGGATAAATTATGGTCAGTTCAGGAAAGTTTTATGTCTATGACACCATTGGTCAAAATTGAAAAGATCGAGCCGTAAATATCCAAGAGATGACTAGGGAGGAAAAATCTCTGATGACATTGCCGTGGCAGTAATTTTCTCTGAAACATGATTTGGCTGACTACTGCGACATAGATAGAGTTGTTGAGAAAATCAAGCGGAAGCCGATAGCGCAAAATGGCACAGGCGACAAATGACATCTATATTCATCTTCATCCAAGATTCTGGTCTTCATCCAACAAAATGACAGATTGGAATCGTTTTGTCCACACTAGATCTGATTTACCTAATTTACTGCTATCTTGTCTAAAAGGAAGGAACTAAATCATATCTAAAAGTTTATTTAATTCAACAATTTTTCGGCATCAGACGTTGTTGTAGTTCACTCAGTAACACCTAGATGGCATGAAAATACATGATATATGCTCAGAGAATATAAATACTACGTACAAATATAAGCAAAACGAATTTTCATTAATTACGTCACTACTATCACTTTAAATTATAGCATTGTTCAATAAAGATGTTGTTTGTTGTACTGTTTTTTTTTATATGGACTAGATGTTGTTATATGGTTTTTACAGATTTACGCAGAATTTGGTGAACACATAAAATCTCTAGATAACACAAAAAATACGAAAATCGAAATTATTATTATCCCCGAAACCGCTATGCAATCTCAATTGGATCTCAGTCTATACTACCTTAGCGCTAAGGCTAGATATTCTTAATTGGCTTAATTGATTGAGAGTGAGAGGTTCCTTGAAATACTAAGCCTCAAACACAATCGGACCAGCCTCTCTGCAACAAATGATTCCACTTACAGCTCTTTAGCTCTAATAATAGTTAGACAGAGCCAACTCTTCTCGTTACTGGATTTGAGTGTTAGCCAGGGTTTTGGCCCTTCCATCACTATCACCCAATATATCCATTTTTGCTAGATAACACTACTTACTCCATAGCCATTATCTGCGTCTTGGCTCCATAATTGCCAAGCAATATAGCTATACGCATGTGGAGATGTCTTTGACCACTTCAGTCCTATAGCCTTTCATAATGGCATGGTGCTGACAGGTATCAGTTACGACAATTGCCTGTCCCTCACCTTTGTCACCGTGCCGGTAATATTACAATGATGTTAATTCCCTTGATTCGAGGAGGACTGGGTCTTACTTCAAGCAAAGATGATAACCTGGCAAAAGATGTGTATCATACAAATCCTAGAAATCCAGATAGGCTTGTATTAAAACAAAATATTTCAACAGCTTTGTTCCAAAAAAGCTGTTACATGATGTGCATAAATATTTTTAATAGTTTGCCTGTAAAACACTACCCTCAAATAAATTCCGCATTGATCTCCGTAAATAGCTTCGTGTTCATAATTTCTATTCGACTAATGATTATTTCCATGTTGTGAGAAAAAAATAATCGAATTAATTTATGATTTATAAGTACTAATCTAATATATGTTAAATTATTGTAACTAATAATGTATTTTGTGTTATAATGGGATTATTATAATATTGATTAATATATAAATGATAAATGCAAATTATGTTGAAATTCTAGAATATAATGTCCTTTTTTTGTTTACTTAGTGATAATTATGTTGTATTTGTACACACGGCTACAGATCAAGCTATACATTTCCAATATAAACTGACCTCTCATAGTAGGGAAATCCTATACAATGCGACATCAGCTTATACTGGAAATGTATAGCTTGATATGTAGCCGTGTGTACGCCCTGGTGGCAAAATTTGCTTGTCTGAACATTAATTTAAGACCTGTAATAAAAAGTGCAAATTTTTACAAATAAATTGAATTGAATTGAATTGAAGAATATTTTTGCTGTTCAACGAGAAAATATAATAAGTTTTCAGGTCTCATATTTTATTAATTAGTTTCTTGATATTTGTTTAATATTATTATTTTACTTGTGATATCTATACCTAATATTTTAATTTATAATTATTGAATATCTTGTGCATTGTCATATGCTCAGCGCTTTTAATAATGCAATCACAGTAAATTAGTACACAGATGAAGCAATAACTTCATGATATATGAAAGGAGCTCCTGATATATAATGTAAGAGAGAATTCAGCGGGTACGCAATAATTGGGTCAAATACGGGTCAAGGCTTGCAAGAAATATACTACACACACAATTTACCCTACCCAAACCCTTAAAACAAACTTTTAGAGGTGCAAAAAAGAAATAGTTTAATTTTACGAATGAAAATACAGTTGAATCTTACTTACATTAAATTATAAAGAATATTTCATGAAATTAATATTTTTTATGACGTAAAAGGCCTTTATTCTGCCATGATTCCGCCCCAAAGAGATAAGTGAGCGGATAAATCTAATAGCTGTCGAGTCTGAAGACGCCTGGTTCTAAAAATAACCACTCTTCCTCCTGTGGATTTTATGTAAATGGGTCCGTAACTTTTTCATGTACTGAGACTGTATATTTAATACGTGACGAAATAATCCTATACCTAAACTACTTATGTTAAACTACTTTTAATATATCCTACAACCGGGACCATTTTTATTATTTTACTGAAAGCGGTTGATATACATTTTTATAATAATCATCACAGAATATTTTTGTTTGTGTGTAATTTTGACAGGATGCGCGGTCATGATGCGCGCGCACCTATCCGCCATCTTGGCTTTTCATCCCATTTCCATTTCAATAGACGAGGGAATTCGTAGGACGTAACAGCTGTGAGTGCGAAACATCCTTAAACTGAGGTTATTTTTTAAACAATTGAATATAACCAAATTCATACGCACATAATTGAATTTAGAAGATTTTGAATTCACCGAGATAAACCTTTAGTATACGAAAGTATCGTGAAGTGCAAATAGTGAGTTACGAAACAACATTACCAAATTATCGATTTTGTATGTTTCAAATCGACAAAACTGGTGGCATTGTGCTCAACGTTTGTTAGTTTAGTTTAGTAAATATAATAAAAGTTGTGTAGGTGTTGTATTGTCTGGTAAATAGCTGGAGGTAAATCGATAAAGCGAGTGTAAGTTGCACCCGCTCTCGTTGCGTGGTGCGAATATAAAAGAGACAGCTAACGCGGCATTCTTCTCGAATAAATACCCCGAAGTCATTATAACGATAAAAAATAATAGTGACACGTTCCCCTAGCGTCCCCTTTTCGACTTGATACACGAAGACTGATAAAAGGTTCGTATTGACTGATTCAGTTTCAATTGACACAATTTCTGTTTGTATAGATTACAATACTTGTAATATTTGCATGAATGTATGTGTAGATAACGGTGGTACCGTATTATATATTAATTTTGACACTGATTCCGATTGTGCTTTATTGATTTATGTTTATACAAACATTATTGTTTGAATTATGTTTTTATAACTTTATTTTAAAGTCATTAATATCTTCACGCCCAATATCCCCCAAGTCGTACGCAGAGAGAGGCAGAGACTCACTTGTCTCCAAAGCTATTTGCTAGTCCTAACATGTGGTGGAAGTTACATAAAGTGAGCGTTATTACCATATTTCAGGCATAATGGCATAAAAATAATCTCAGATTGTAGATTATTTATAATTAAACTAGTTGCGCCTTGCAGTTTCACACGCGTACCCAAGGGATATCCTACTCTACCCTACCTTTATGTTTTCTAATTGTCTACGCAACATTTTGATTTTTTTACCTATAAGAAAGATGGATGAAATCGGTATAGTTGTTCTCAAGTTATGGCGTGGCCAAGGGGAATAGAGGTTTATTTTTGTATAAAGAGAAGAAATTAACGTCATTGCATCTTGTCCATATTGGGAACATCCATAATCCAACATCTGTCGATTAAGCCACCGACCTTATAGCAACAATACAATAATTAGGTATAACTAGTCTTAATTTATTCTGAATCTTGCATTTATTGATTCTTTTTATATATTAGGCCTGGTTTTGATTGCCATATCTAAAAATATGTACAGATTATACGACAATAGCAGGGATGTACCATTTGATAAGGGTTGACAGCTGTCGATATAAAAATAAAGGGAAAGGGAATGCCCAATCCAACAAATTCAGTCTATTTACAGTATTAACGTACATTTGTTCTTTATGTGTATCAAATAATAAGTAGGTGCTTTGTAATACCTACAGAATTTATTTTAAAATAATCGTGAAATAATTAAGTGAGATTCTACACTAGATTGTAGAATTAATAGTTCCCAGTTAATTCTACACTAGATTGTAGAATTAACAGTTCCCATGCATAGAAGGAACTGTTAATTCTACAATCTCACTTGATGAAGATTCAGCATGAAATTGTAGTACCTATTTCTAACACCGACCAGTCAGAATAAATCCCACCTATAAAATTTTTATGTAAAATGTTGCCAAGACATATATGGCTCGCACTGTCAAAAAGTTATCAGATCTTATGTAGAGCCAAGCTTATAACTCTACACGCCCTAACTTCACAAACTCTACACCTTAGTCAAAATATGTATCTCGCCGAGGCAACTTCACTTCTTTTTGTAAGTTGCATATGACAATTTTTTTTTGTTTTATTTGCTGAAAGTTTGTTGTTTGTAATACAAGCTTACATACCAAATTTCAGCTTTCTAGGACTTCAGGAAGTACCCTAAGAGTTTTGATGATCATCAGTGAGTCAGTGACGAAATCGGCATTTTTTAGATTTCAATAAAATCTAAAGTATTAAGAGCTATGTTATTGAAACTTAATATGTTTAATAAGTTCACTATTGACATCATATCCCGAGAATTTTGTTTATCTGGTATAATCGAAACCCAAGTTATGAGGGTTCAAAAAACGACCTTGCGCTTCGCTCGGCTGTCTTGGCGGGGGCACTCCCGTACCCCCAGATTCATACTAAATTAATTGATCACTAAAAAAATATAGTTATATTTGAATTTTATATTTTTCTGAATGAAAAATATAATAATTTCTTCATATGGGCTAACCATGGGTTAACCATTTATGACCATCGCTTAACGTTGAAATAATATCCTATCTCATAGGATATGACGACATGCTACTATCAGAGTCATTTCCATTTCAAACTACACTTATAATTCTATTGCCATTTCAAAATACACTATATGACATTTGAAATAAGTTCCATTATTTACGTTAACAGAATCATTGATAAGACATTTCAGTAAAACTGAACATAAAGTCAATGTGGGCTTATTTGTAAGCTAATACAAAGCGGCATAAAGTCGAGTTTCACTAATCAATATTAGGGGAAACGTTTTTATTTTACAAAACGATGTCCTATGTTCAGTATTACAAAGCCATGTAGAAGCAATGGTAGTGAGGATAGTATTAGATAAGGGTACACTATTGAAATAATTATGGAATCTTTAAATAGTGAAACACAAAATAATCCAACTAACGATGAAGAGGTGACGTAACACAAACATAGATCAAAAACTTTATGGCAAAAATAACTGATTTACTAATGTGGGTATTATTTTTACAGATGACTGGCGATGCAAAATGGCAGAAGGATGCGGCCGATCAGAACTTCGATTACATGTTCAAACTTCTTATCATCGGAAATAGTTCAGTAGGGAAAACAAGGTAAGAGCATTTCATCCATATTATCTCTATTAGGCGGGGGATGAACATCATTCCCAATGATGTTCTACCACACGCGTTTTCGCATTAACAAATCATAATAATACCGAGTACACTTCTCAACCGTCTTGGCATTATAATGCAAGCAAGCTTTGGAATTTCAATATGCTAATAGATAGAACAGTGATCCAGTTTTTAGACCTTGAATACAAAATAATGTCACCGCGAACATCCTTCTATATTTATCGATAGTTCGATAACTGTAACCTACAGACGATACTTGAACAGTCACAGCTAGAAAATATCTGTATTTTGTGGGTTTTAGAAGGTATTTTACATATTTCATTACAACCTCCATAGCAGACTCAAATTCCTCGCCGCAAATTTGTTGCATTCTCATTACTAATTTCACGACTAACGGGAGGAGGAAATGCTTAGATGGGATACGCGTACGTTTGTAGCAACTACTTAAAATTTATAATAGGATAGGTAGGTAATGATAAGTTTTTAAATTATCACAATATTAAATCACGTTAAAGTTAAGCTACGCCTGTCGTGGTCGGTACCTGGATGGTTGACCGCCTAGTGGTATTTCAAATCGAGCGTTTCCGTGCTTCGGAAGGCACGTAAAGCCGTTGGTCCCGGTTATCACTTAATTGTGATAGTCGAGCTAGTTGGATGCCTCCTAGGGGGCTTGAAAAATTCCAACAGTAGGTTGACCACTAGCCCACCTCCACCGATCCGCAGTGGGCACGCGTGGTGGAGTATTGCCCATTCCCTTTCACCTTCATTTGTGAAAGGAGGCCTGTGCTCAGCAGTGGAACATTATAGGCTGATGATGATGATGATGATGAAATCACGTTCCCAGACCTTTTGCATCAAACCATCCTTAATTAATAATTCAATTGCCCAAACCAAAATTTACCTAGAAACATGAAATTTTACACACAGGTTATTTATTTCCATGAAGTAGCATCGCAGCAAAGATAGAGCACCTATAAATCACACATGTATTCAGTTACTGTGATCAAAAATGTTATAATCAGATTTTGATTTATAAACATGAAAAATAATCGTAACTAAACTACAAAAATTGCTGACCAATATGGATGATTCGAGTAGTTCTTAGAGTGCTCTACCTCTGGACTTCCGATTGATACTACTTCTTGTGACAAGCTGTATAATTTTGACTACAACTAAAGTTTTAAAAATTCAGCCCTTAAGAGAATAATATTAAGAATCGCGCGTGAAACAGCGGGGCTGAGCTTTTACGTAATATACGTACTTTATTTTCAGCTTCCTGTTCCGTTACGCTGACGATTCCTTCACTTCAGCCTTTGTGTCAACCGTGGGTATAGACTTCAAGGTCAAAACAGTCTTCCGTCACGACAAGCGTGTTAAATTACAGATATGGGTGCGTATATATTTCAGATTATCAGTTTCAGTAAGATATAGTACTTTTTCATATATTTTCTACCTAAATGATCCAGTAGAACTAGGTCAGTCAGAAGTAATGCAATTATCAGGAACGTACAAAGTTTAAATTAAAGAAGTTTAATTGTTCATTTATTGCAAGTTGTAGCGTACTGCGTGCAATAGTTGGAAGGTATTGTATTGTTCTAAACAGTATTGATACTCATTTACTACCGACCTCGAAACAAACTTCGTTTAATTTCATGAAGACCGCATGTTTTTCTATCTATATGCCTTTGCTTAACCACAATCTCATCATGCTCAGTGAAGATGTGGCCGATGGTGGTAAGCATACAAAGCCTGTCTTTCAAATGCAGTTGTCGGAACACCAGAAGGCGAATTTTTTTTAACTTGACGGTGTTAGCCCAGCCACCCGACCACCACGAGTAATCATTGGTTATTATATCATTTTCTTCAAACTTTCCAGGATACTGCTGGTCAAGAACGCTACCGCACCATCACGACGGCATATTACAGAGGGGCCATGGGATTCATCCTAATGTACGATATTACTAATGAAGAGAGTTTCAACAGCGTGCAAGATTGGTGTGTATTTTTTTAACAGTGTCATTATAATTTTCTGTATTACCTCATAGAGGAACAACCTGACTTAAAACAAAAACGCTTTAAATGACATACATTTTGAGGATTATTTTTCCAGGGTGACACAAATAAAGACATATTCATGGGACAATGCGCAAGTGATCCTAGTGGGCAACAAGTGTGATATGGAAGAGGAGCGCGTGGTGAGCTCGGAGCGCGGCCGGCAGCTGGCTGAACAACTCGGCGTAGAGTTCTATGAAACTAGTGCTAAAGAAAACATCAATGTTAAGGTAAACTATCTTTATATACCTTTATACTACTATCTTCTTCTCTTCTCTGTCGTTTCGCTCTTGGTCGTGGTCACATTGAGGCGTCCACATCGGTGGTAGAGGCGGACTCGGCTCTTCGCACGATCACCCACCATATCTTTCTGTTGAAAGACTTTCTGGTGCAATCAGATACGCTATTTCCTACTGCGGATTTCACTTGGTCGGTCCAGCACATAGGTGACCTACCGCCAGATCTGATTCCCTCCACTTTTCCCTGTACGAACAGCCGTTCTATGGAGTCATTATCCCGCCTAGAGACAAACCCAAAGTACTGCAGTGTGCGCGACTGTACTACGGCCGACAAACGCTGTGTGATGCCGAGCTCCTGGAGTATGGACACGTTGGTGCGAAACTTCGTCCACGGTATCCCGAGCATCTTCCTCCAGCACCACTCTCCAGGGCATCTATTTTCCCCTTTTCCAACTCGCGCACTTTCCACGTCTCAGCCGCGTAAAGAAAAATAGAGAATACAAGTTTACGCCTGACTTTTGTAATGTTGCGATTCGTCCACACTTTCCGAAACTTCTCCATCGCAGTTCTGGTTATGGCTATACGTCGTTTTAATTCTTCTATGCAGCCGCCGTTGTTTGACGACGGGTGGATATTTTAGACGGGTCAGTAAGGGCAAACTAAGGTTTGAAGCCATGCGAATATGGTCTTTAGAGACTATCACAAACTTTTTCCTCCTTATTAAGTAAGTCAAGTATAGTAATACCTAAGTTTTAAATATATCCGTCACTTTTTTTTTTTATACCACTTAGGTGGCAAACAAGCATACGGCCCGCCTGATGGTAAGCAGTTACCGTAGCCTATGGACGCTTGCAACACCAGGGGTATCAATCGCGCGTTGCCGACCCTGAAGAAACCGCATCACACCCTTTTTGAAAACACTTCTATACTTATACTTTCTAATGTCATATAACAAAAAGGGCTGGGGCTATCTTATTACCTGGGTTTTACAAAACTGATTTAAACCTTATTTATTAATAAGGGGGTTTGAGTTTTTGCGGCATTTACAGAAAACACATACTTTTCACGCTCATTTCCCTAACAAAATGGAAAAGTGTTTTTTTTTTATACTCCTAAGGTGGCAAACAAGCATACGGCCCGCCTGGTGGTAAGCGGTTACCGTAGCCTATGGACGCTTGCAACACCAGGGGTATCTATGTTGGAAAAAGTTATTACCTTTCTAGTACCCTAACCTAACTTAGCCACTCTGTATACTACGTAGTATCATATAAGCATACGATCTGCCTGATGGTTAGCAGTTACCGTAGCCTACGCTTGCATTTCGGGGTACTCAATTGAAAATTATAACCAAATTTAGATTTATTTTCAAACTCCTATGAGACCAAATTTTTTGAATTAGCTTGTGAAAATCTTATGATCCCATTTGATATTAATATTTTAAAAGACTAAAGTAGCACTGGCTAAATTACTTCGTAAATGCTCTAAACGACTAAAGACTTAATTCATCTTTTATCTAGTGCCTAAGCAACGAAACAACATGGAAATGTTCCAAATATCGATTTTCGTATAAATTTACAATAGATTCTGTAACATGAAAAATAATGGTACATTTTCTGGCACAAAGACTTCTACATTTAATAATAATGAAGTCTGGCTCTTAAACTGGGTCAAAAGAATTATAAATGAATAAAAATGTTTCTTCTTCACAATTATTTTACACAAGAGATACAGCATCTAATAATAAATAGTCTCATCATATTCAGCCTAAGTATTGAATATTCTGTGGCCTAAAGAATTCCACTGCTTTTCGGGTACATCACCAAATCCAGGCTATATATCATAATCTATATCTATACTAAGTATATAACATATCTCTATATTTAAATACAATAAAACAAAGTCGATATTTATGTCTGTTTATGTATAGTTAGTAAAAAAAATAGTAATAAATTAATTAATAAAATGCATTTATTATCAGACTACAAGGTCCACAGATTATTAGTAATTAAGAGCTAAGTTAGTACCAGATTTAAAACATAAAAAAAAAAAAAACAGAAAATAGAAAATAACAGCCAGTTTTAATGACCTACCCCGTGCAACAAATCGATTTGATCCAAATTTTATGAGATACTCTACGTATGAACGTACGAATTTTCAGAGATAATTATTATAAGAACTAGATGTCCCCCGCAATTTCGCCCGCATTCCCGGGATAAAAAGTAGCCTTTGTCCTTCTCTATACCATAGGCTATCTGCACGCCAAATTTCATGAAGATCCGTTGAGTAGTTGTGGCGTGAAGTCGTAACAGACAAACAAACTCACTTTCGCATTTATAATATTACATTTTTATTATTAAGTTAGGATTTCACCTAAATTAACAACAATATTCCTTTGTAGGCTGTATTCGAGCGGCTGGTGGATATAATCTGCGACAAGATGTCGGAAAGCCTAGACTCGGAGCCAGCCATGTTAGCGGGCGGTGCCCGAGGCCAGCGCCTCACAGAACAACCCCAGGGGAACACCAGCCCAAACTGCAACTGTTAATAGACCTCATTCGACCATTCGAGTTTTGTCTCCACTAATGTCATCTTCATGAGATCTACTGTTCCATTTGTCGTATATAATTGTTTTGTATCATGTTTTATTAATAATAAAAGAGGATTACGGAATACTTACGTAATGTCATGAAAACCGGATTCTCCATTATTGACTGAAAAACATTAAGTACCTACGTGATTTTTTATAGATTTTATTTACTAGGTACTTGTTGAAGGTTGATCAAATTCTATTGGTGTCCAAATTTGGAACTTGGGTAAGTTTCTTCTTTACTGTTTAGATTTCGTTTCTCTTACCATTTTGTAACATACTTTGATTGTTACGATTTCATGCATAAAATACTTTAAGAAATATAAAAAAAAGAATAATTGTTAAAACTTGTGTAACAAATAAAATGAATTACGTATTAGTATTATTAATTCAATAGGTGTTAGGTAGCTACTATATGTATATTGTGAGCTGGAGTAGGGATCTGATTCTTCTTATAGTTGTTAAATTGTTTATCTATACTGGATTTATGGTATAATTATTTTAAATTTGATTTATGCGATTATTTAAGGGAAATTAATTTGACTATAAAAATATTATTGTATGTTTAGAAAGTATTCGAAATTTACAACGAGATGTATATTACCTACGTATTAAGAATCCAGGTATCCAATATGCTTTGCGCGTTTTATTTTTAATTCAAACAAAACCAGTAATAAACTTGGACCAAGACAAAATTTAATACCTTTATTTAAAAATAACAAGAAACCAAAGCGCAATAAATATCTTTAGTTGAAAATCACATTGGAATTGTTGTTCCTAAATATTAGATCTGTTAAGTTTTGTTTTTTCATTTTGTATTTTGCTTATTCAAATTATGAACGTATTTAGACCTAATATAATACATATGACTATAGTTGATGGCTTCATGAATTAGGGGTAGATTATATTGATCAATGTTTCTTGTTATACTTTGGCGTAATATAATCAACGTTATATACCTACTTAATGTTACAGTTAAAAGCTGCATTAAAACATTTGCTTCAAATTCCCTTGGCCTGATAAATTTAATGTATTAACTATGATTCAGATTACCTAAAATGTTTGTAAATACGTTTACCAATGTATAAATAACTGTATAGTATTATATCTACCTACATAATAAAATCTGTTTGTATTCTTGTTACCTATGCTATGTTAATATATAACTATAGGTGTTTATTTCATCACTATCGTTAGGGTAAGAAGGTGCAGTAACAACTATTTTATTTCAATATTTCAGGTTGCGTACTCATAATAAAGGTCTCGTCACACAAATTGTTTTCGGTATAATATATACGGTAGACAGATGCCTCCTACAGGTTCGTTCAAATATTTTTGACTGATGCATTGGACGGCTGTATCATAGTCATGTTACAAATTTTTCTGTGATTGACAATGCATTTTTAGCAGTACCTACCTATAAAAGGACGGCTTCACGTTTGTCAACCAGTCACCAACCAATGGCAAATAGAGAGCGTTGAGTTGGTTGACAACCATTAAGCCGCCCCTTTATATGTACTTCTAAAAAATGCATTGTCCATCATAGACAAATCAATGCACGCCATACTTAGCAGCGAAAGCTAGGTAAATATTTTATGAGTCATCAAACGTAACATATAAAAAGCTGCGCGATTTTAAAATTAATTCTAATGAATTAAGTGCAATTAGCACCTACATTATTTTCAAATAGTTGATACATTTGTAAACAAGCGTTGTTACGTTTTTTCAACAGGCAACAACAGTTGTATGCAAAATGCTACGATGTTAAACTTTTGTTGTGACTTGACCTTCACGTTCTAAGTTATTAACGTATTCGATGTGCATACTCTTTAATGGGTGGTCACTTATATCTATTATCTAGACGACATAGACAATACGACTTATATCAAGTTCTGTTTAAACATGAGCACATTATTTTTTTAGAGTCTTATTA
This sequence comes from Polyploca ridens, assembly GCA_951394255.1. NCBI lineage: Eukaryota > Metazoa > Arthropoda > Insecta > Lepidoptera > Drepanidae > Polyploca > Polyploca ridens. Next base: position 7,805,613 of record OX596250.1, read on the forward strand.
TTAGGTAAATTAGTTAAGAAAAATGTGTCAGCATCAATTTGATGGGATATAAACATTATATACGTACACATTTTGATCTAAGAAAATGTAATTCTTCATTTTCAATTGCTCCTATTGAAATAATACTAAAAGTACTTTTTGAAAATGTCAAGTTTAAGATGATTTTTTATTTAAGACACCAAATTATAAGTACAATTAAATACAAATTAATGTAAATCGAAAATCATAAATAAAATTGAACTTAGGTGACTGTACCCTAATGAAAACATATTTCACATGCTTCCATCGCTTTTAATTGGTTTCAGATCATCATTTCGATATAAAACAAGTCAATTTGGCAAAATCAATTAAACTACATTCCGTGGACCCATATAATATGACGAGAGTTATTTTGTTTCCGAAATATCGATTACGTAATATCTGATTACATCAGATGTGTCTGAAACTATATCTTATTTGGATGTGTATATGTAGAATCGTATTTAGCGGTGTGTGTGAGTCTCGTAGAGAGGCATAAAATGGCATATCGTAGTGACGGGCTTAGGTAGAATAATTTATGTTAGCAAATTTTCGTAGCTGTCACTGTTTTTCAATATTGTTTACCTTCTAATTTTTTATGAGCACCGTGATGAAACAAAGTTTCTACGTTAATATAAGGTTAATACTGCGACGTTTCTGTCTTTCAGTTCAGTTTACTTTGGTTGGGATACATTCATTCAAGCGTCGGTTCATCGTTCAGCATGAGGTTAATCAATTAGCTGTATTGGAAAAATGTATGCTATATTTGTTGTGTGTTAATAAAGGAATTATTTAAAATTACACCCATGTAAAAGATTCACGAATATAATATATAAATATATTAAATATTTGGTTTTATTTGCTTATTCTGTGATATTGTTTTTCTTTTATACCTTTTTTGTAATCTTCCTAAATGATACCTACAATGGTGGAAAATTTTCGTACTATTAAAATAATCAGCAACTTATATTTTGTATCATAGATAAAAAATACTTAAGTTTAATTTTGTCTCCGTGATCAGCTATTTCAAAATTCAGGTATTTTGATGAATTGGTTTGGTTTGGCTGTGAAAACAACTTTATTCCTTTAGGGGAAATCTATGATTATGAGATGGGTCTATACCTATAGCCTTACCCCCTTATTCATAATCACTTTTCAACTAAATCAGTGTAATAGTGTACCCGTCTCATTCTTTCGATCACCAAATGTCACCTGTCAGATAAAGACTTTGGAATTTCAGCTAATCAACGTTTGATAACTTTATTATGAATAAGGGGGCCTAATGTTTACACTAAGTTTTGAGACAATCGGTTTGTGGAATCACGTTTTATTTTTTTAGCAGCTCCTTAAAATATTTACAAAAACATTCGTATTCCAATTTGATTCCGCAAAAAAAGTATTTTTACACAAATTTCTCCGTTTCAGCTTGGACATAAAGGCTTACTCTTTATTTCAAAAAAATGCATGTCATGCCAGAATTTGATCATTTGCCTACTCTGTTAGTATGCCTCCACCCTGTCTATTTATGAGAAGGTTGCATCCTTTTAACTGTAATAGTTCCTCAGCATAATACAAATGTGGATCATGACAAATTGGCTATTTCATTGCGCCTACTAGTAATTTCATTGCAAAATTGCACCGCAAATTTGAGTGTTACAGAGCTACGATTATCTAATACCTTACGAGCAATTTATATTAATTTATATTTTCTATGTATAGTATATATATATAAGGTCCGAATAAATTAGTGAACTTCTTCTTGAGGGATGAATATATAGGTCATTAGTAATCAAAAAATAATATTAGAAAAATAATCCTAGGGAAAAAAAAACTTCTTTGACTTGTATAGAGACTCTCCATTAAAGTCAAAGAAGTTTTTTTCTCCCCAAAACGGTTTTTTCAAGTTCCTTCTCTTGTGATAAAAACTATTATGGTCATCCAGGAACATTAATTTTAAACCTGGTCGCAAAAATGTAGATAAAACTTAATTCATTCATTCTTTAAAAAAGTTGTGAAGAGATTTCTGCAGGGTCGGCAACGCGCGAGTCCTGGTGTTGCAATCGTCCATAGGCTACGGTAATCGCTTACCATCAGGCGGGCGGTATGCTTATTTGCTAACCTAAGAAGTATAACAAAAAACTTAAGACATAAGAGAGGTAGAGCATAGCGTTTATTCGCTCAAAGAACAACTGGAGAAGTAGGTACCTCCACTTTACATAATACCGCAGCCAAATAACTTTATGTTGTTGGTCACCAGACCGCTCACTGAGGAGGGGGGAAAAGCCGGTAACGTGTAAGTGATGGCTACTGTAACCGCTTACCATCAGGCGGGCCGTATGCTTGCTTACCTACTTCGTCGTAAAAAGTTCATACATATCAATAATAATATGTGATAGATAATTAAGTCGAATCCCAATCGATTAGGTGAAGGTCAAACGATTACTATAGGTATTTAGACTGACCATAAACTGGTTATTAGAGGTAAAGTTCGTGACTTGAAGTGGTCCTCGCTCTTATTGTGCCAGTTCAGTAGATACAACTAGTAATTATTATTGCTTAGATACAAGAAGGTTATAGGTATATTTATTATCGTTAGAGGTATTTAAAGAAAAAACTATAATACGCTCCTTAGAAAAGCAAACTGCTGTGTTTTTCTTGAACGAAATTAGGATTTATATAATTTTTTAAGTAAACGACACCATTAGGTATTTCTCAAACTGTTTTATCCAATTATTCCAAGAAAATCAAAATCAAAAAGTCATTTGGCCCTGTTCAGTTTAGTTTATTGGGTAAGGCACTTATCAACGTTAAGGTACATACAGATCGAAGAAAAGAATCAAATGTATTTATATAGTCAGCAAAAACACTAACGAACTGTGGCAACTTGTTCTTCCCCGCTCCACGGTTCGTTCGAACTTAATAACAATTTCAAACTGATAGCTAAAGCAACTTTAACCGGTAGTAACAGGTGGCGCTTACAGAAACCTCGTATTAGAAAATTCTAAAAGTTTTAATAAGGCAGTTGTCCCACTGCCGTCGAGTAATGCCCGGTTTCAATAAACAAAAACGAATCGTTTTGCTTACCAATGGTAGGTTTTTTTATTGCCAAACTGGGCATATAGATCATTTCGTAAGCTAATTTTACCTGTGATAGCTACTTCCATATGGGAGGGTCAGCTATGCAAAGCTTTGAGGTCTTTGCTTCATTATAAGTAAAGATATAAGATTTAAGATTTTAATAAATCTTAACCGATACCGGTCCGTAAATTATTGAAACCGGGCCTAAATGAGTAACTTTCGGCTATTTTCTCGTTCATGAAACGTACAATAGATATAACATTCCGTGTAAACAAAAGAGATGCATAGTAATAGTTCACCGCTGACTGTTCACACTGCGCCGGCGGGGACTTGTTCCACTAGTTCGTCAGCCTCAGCGATGCTCGCTTAGCGTTCAGAATTCACGCCGAGAGACCTAGCAGTCATTTTCTGCCGCCGCGAACGATTGGCGCGAGTAATCGCCCGTTGCACTCGCACACTCGCTTAAAGCCCAGCGACAAAACTATCGGAATTACACACTCGCTTCCCGTTGCTCGCCAACTCGTATCTAGTTGCTAGTTTTACTCGTTACTCGTTCATCGTCGGCGGTCGGACAAGTGCCTAAGGCTATGTGTTTCTTAAGTTCTTATTATACCTATAGATCTTGCAGTTTAAATTGTGTTACTTGCGTTTTTGTGATTATTAGTTGCGAAAAACAATTAAACCTACTTAGTGACACTGCCATTACCTATGTAATTTGTGAATTCTTTACAAGTTTTTGGATCATAAGATCGACGTTAGATTATTTAATTTTTCTTACGCCCCACTCAGTTTCACCTATTTTTCAGAAAGAACGAATAACGAAGGCGACTAAACGAAGAGCAAAAGCTATGTATAAAACATATTATCCCACCAAAAACATTTTTATGTAAAAAGTTGCCAAGACATATGGCTCGCACCGTCAAAATGTTATCAAATCTCATGTAGAGCCAAGCTTATAACTCTAGATGCCCTTACTCTACACCTTAGTCAAAATATGTGACTACGGTGTGTAGAGTTTGTGAAGTAAGGGCTTGTAGAGTCAGGGCATGTAGAGTTATAAGCTTGGCTCTATGAGATCTGATAAATTTTGACTGTACGAGCTCTTTTTTGACGATCTTTTTTTACCTATTTGATGTTGTAAAAGTCTTTTGGATTTTACTCACACCGCCTGTTCTGGAATGATCATGACAATAAACAATAGAAGCGGAAGTATGGGGCGTTCAAATTATGGACATCATGAGAGATGCGTTTACAATATGAATATATTATTTAAATCTTGGATTGTGTAAAAATATTAGATTTATATATTCAATCTTGTTTCTTAATCACGTGTCATTCAACTTCACAATATGCAAAGGTCAGCGACGGAGACACCTTTATATTTTATGAATGTATCTAATAACGAAACATATTTGAAGATTAATCTATATATTTACAACAAATATGAACAAAATACAATCTTACAAAATAAAATAATATTATTAATTATACAGGATGATTTTTCAAGTATGAAAAGTGACTACGAATAAATTATTAATCATGATAGGTAATATTTTCACTAGACTCAGCAACAAATATTGTTTGCATACATTTTTATTATGTACACACGGCGGTTTCACACATCATATTCACAGTTCAATATATTTAGAGATATTTCAGAAGTTTTGCGATTTACATTTTGATAGTAAATATCCATTACAAAAAAGGTTAAGTAGGAATTGCTTAACTAAATATTGAAAAGTGTTCTATTATTACTTACACTCGCAAAATAAATCCTATACTTACATAATGCATACACGATTGATAATCAGACACTAGCTCGGGTTAAATATTTACGCGATTTGGGTATTATTATGAATGAAAAGTTATCGTTTAACCTACATAATGTGTAGGTACATTATAACAGAAAGATCATATAAAATGCTTGGCTTTATAAACAGGGTAAAAAAAGATTAAAAAAAAATATCTACATTTAAAACATTTTGCATTTGTTCGTTCCATACTAGATTTTGGTTGCGTTGTTTGAATTCCTCTTTATCAATTGCACATAGACCGAATAGATAAGATTATAGGATTAGATGTAGAGCATAGCAGAGAGGTAGAGCATAGCGTTTATTCGCTTAAAGAGCAGCTCGACTGGGGAAGTACCTCCACCTTACAGAATACCGCAGCCAAATAACTTTATGTTGTGTAAAGTTGTGTTCCTGCGCGTGAGTAAGGTCGCCAGAGCTCATAGGGGAGGGGGGAAAGGTCGGTAACGCGTGAGCGATGCTTCGTGTGTTGCAAGCGTCCATATGGCTACGGTAACAGCTTACCATCAGGCGGGCCGTAAGCTTGTTTACCACCTTAGTAGTATAAAAAAAAAGAAAGAGAAAATTCAAAGAAAGTGTTAACATTCTGAACTATAGAAATTTACTCAACATTCAGCCTACTCAACATACAGAGGAATCATTACAGACGCATAACTTATCTTCCTTGGTAAGCGCTTAGCGCAAGGTAGGTAGTGTGTACAAGAAGTACAAGCTAATCAACAACTACATTGATAATACGGACTTACTAGCTAATATATATTTAAAAAAAATATATAAAAACAAGTTTCTATCACGTCCATCTCACGTTCCAACCATTAATAAAATTATTTTATTAATGGTTTTTTGTACCTGTCAAAGCAAGCAAAAAATACACACGTAATTACTATAATAATAACTTTTTTAACACTGATGACCTGGACTCGGAAATAGATATATTTTGCAATTCATATAATAAAAAACGTCTCACATATGTATAATATGATTAATAATATAAACTAAAGGCTGTATAACTTTTGAAATATGGTGGTACCATACATTGGGTCTGAATAGTTTTTTGTGTTATATAAAACAATTTGCTATTGTAAAATATTTGATTATTGCTATAATCAACAACTTGAGCTCACTGATATTAAATACTAACCCCCTTAATTATAAAAGAGTTATCAAATATTGATTAGCTAAAATTCCGTAGTCTTTATCTGACAGGTGACATTTGGTGATCGAAAGAGTGAGACGGGGCACTCTATTACACTGATTTAGTTAAAAAGCGAGTATGAATAAGGGATGTTTCTTCTCGGCACTATAGGTCTGTAATGCTGTATACTATTTAAATTTAAGTAGTATTATGTAAGCACGACTGTTTGTTGCCAAAATAAAATAAAATATAAATAAAATAAAACAAAAAATAGTTTTGTTATATAACTTATATATTTTATTTTCTTTAAATTTATGAGAAAACAATTCGCATTAAAAATGTTTTTTTTCTTTTATGTACCGTATATACTTTCAGAAGCATTCACACTGAGTACTACTTACTACTAGTACTACTTATTTTAATAAGCAAAATACAAGAGTTTAGATTAAAGTGAAATACACCATTTTCAAATTGATTAACAAACAATGATATCATGAAAATAGGGACACTAGTTCGGTGCCACTTCAAATTCACAAAAGTCGATAGTAGTGTTTAAGAAAGGTCTAAGTTTAGTTTCAAACTCTTGCCACGAACAAATTCTTTCACTGCATACTTGTAACGGTTCTTCATTTAAATAGAAAACTACATTGTAATCATCTTCTCCACGTTTATTGCACCTGAAAAAAGTCTTAGATAAAAATTTATTTGAAAATTTGATTTTTGCAAAATTATCTCTTTATTAGGAACTAGCCGTCCCCCGTGGTTTGACCCGCATTCCCATGGTAAAAAGTAGCCTATGTCTTTCTCCACACCATAGGCTATCTGCAAGCCAAATTTTATCGCGATCGATTCAGCGGTTTAGGCGTGAAAGCGTAAAAAACAAAGTCACATTCGCATTCATAATTTTACTAGCTGTCCCCGCGGTTTAACCCACGTTCCCGGTATTACAGATAGGCTATATCCTTCTCCATACCATAGGTTATCTGCATGCCAAATTTCATGATGATCTGTTGGGTAGTTGAGGCATGAAGGCGTAACAAATAAACAATCAAAAAACTTACTTTCTCATTTATAATATTAGTTAGGATTAGGATAGTTAGGTAAGGATATTATTATAATAGAGATAAAATAAGTAACAATAATAATTGAACATCATTATGGCAGCTATATGACCAAGTTTTATGGTAGTTGAGGAAATTCTGTAGGATTTTGATGTTAGGTTTGGATGATACCATAATATTTTAGTATAACTCAGAGGATCAAACCTGTTTAAGACTGCTATCAAATTAACAGAGAAAATTGATAGTTGGCTCGTTCTCCATTTTCTTGTAGGATCTCTGAATGCACCAGTAAGTAGCGAGTCGTCTTTGAAAAGATTTAATGCTGTGAAAACCATATTTAACATAGTAGCATGTGTAAAATATGCAGTGATCTTCTTTCCATTACCGTCTTTAATTTGTTGGAAGGTAGTCAATAAGTCTGCCAATGGAATCTGTCCAAATTTTTCATTGATTTTCGTTCCGTAACCATTTCGGTAGTAATGTTTCAAATCTCCTATATATTCTAAGACTTTCAAATCCTCTGTGGTGAATAGTGCACACCATGGGCTGAATTTATTTTCAATTCCAGACCAAGTATAACGACATAAATCATAAATAGATTGTATGTGGTTATCGCTTAGTGTTCCATTAAGCCCCAGTCGCCTGTACATTCTATCTTTTAACTGAAATCAGAGAATAATTTATCTTTAATTACCTATAGGTAACACAAATAAAATAATGCATATTGTTAAACTTACTGCTAGAAAATCGGTGTTCATTAAATATTTGTGAGCTTCATCATATGTGTTTGAGTTATTTTTTACATCTCTTTGAAACTTTCCACAGGTCATATATGGCTGTAATTTTAAAAACAATGTGCATGTTATACACGGTGACTTTTAAATCGTTTTAACGCTAGAACAAACGTTGTTCAGACCATGGTCTAATAACATTCTATAACATCAAATAAAAAAAAACGTCATTGGTTTTTGAAAAAAACACAAATCAGAAAAAATTCTAAATGCCAGGAAGCCGCGGAGTCCCACACCTGCTACAAAACTGGCGTGCCGCCGTGCCACAACTACTTTGAAGTACAAGCGCGGTGTCTGGGTTGTAAGGAGTAACGATAATCCCGACTTTTTTAACTTTATTTTGTGATTTTCCAAAAACCAATGACGTAATTTTTTTCATTTGATGTTATAGAATGTTAGTAGACCATGGTCACCGTGTATATTAAATAGAAAAATAAATGGGATTTATGTATCGTGTATGTATTCGTAATAATTAACGAAATTAATTAGTAAAAATGCCTTACTGCCAGTATATCGTAACCAATTTTGGAATGTTCTATTACTAATTCTTTATTTTCAAGCCCTTCAATAAATCCTTCCGCACTTTTTTGCATTCTGTTTCCATGAGCTGGTCGAAATAAGTAACCTCCTTGTTGAAGATTTGATAAAAGCTTAGGGAAAGCCTCTTTAAATCTATTCCCAATTTCCACCATTTCTACGTATCCTTCATCGGTTAGACCATTGGGCTCTTCAACCATTTTTTTATCAATCACCCATTTCTTTAAATTTTGTATGTCTTGAGCGCATAGTGAGCTATGTCCGTTTGTTTATATAACTTGATATAACATTATCTCTAATTACGATAGCTTCATTGATGATATTCTCAAACATTTTATCCGGATATCGTTTTCCATGCCTTACTAGACCCCAGATGCCAACTGGCTCACAGTCTGTCAACAAAAATAGTTAAAAACAGGATCGTAATTATTTATTTTTTGATGTTAAATTTAATTGTTTATTTATTTATCATATTGTTGATATTGATTCAATTTATCATTTATTTTTACAATTAATTTATTTAAAATCATAAGATTTACTCTGATTAAAGGCTACATTTGAGATACATTAAAATCCAAGCTATGGCAGTGACTGAAAATCACTGTACTGGTTTCCTGAGACAAACTATCGTTGTCGTTTTTTTTATTCCACTAATGTGGCATACAAGCATACGGCTCGCCTGATGGTAAGCAGTTACCGTAGCCTATGGACGCTTGCAACACCAGGGACATCACTCGCGCGTTGCCGAGCCTTAAGAAATCTCTTCCCACCCTTTTTGAAGAATCCCATGCTACCCCATGCTGTACTCCATTAGGCAAACCACGGTGGGAGCTCATTCCACAGTCCGAACGTCCGCGTAAGAAAACTCCTTTAAGCTTGATGGAAGGTAGCCGTGGGCATCAAGTCAAACAATTCCTTGGAACACTCTCCGCTGTACAAGCGGTAGAACACACATAAGGAGGCAAAGTCTCTCCTCAGACTGAGGGGCTCTTAACTGTTTGATTACAATATCTATTTTATAAATGTTACCTGTATCTTATGTGACAATATTTCAAGCTCTTAGTCCAGACATTATTAGATACTAGCTGTCTCGCGCGGTTTCATCCGCGTTCCCGTTATAAAAAGTACCCTATATAATTTTTTGAATCCAACTAACTGATAGTTCCAGAAATTAGCCCGTTAAACAAACAAAAATACTCTTCCGTAATATTAGTATAGATTGGTAGAAAATATATTATTATTAATAATTTATTAAAAAGAATCGTCTACCTAGGTAATTGAAGTTCCAAAATAGAGATAACGCAAAACTAATAAAAAAAACTAAACGGTTACAAAAATATGAATCCGCTACGTTACCTTTTAGTTTTATTATGGAGTCCCTTATATCGCCTCTTAAAGAATTATACGGAGTTTTACTTGAAAAATATTTATATGGACATCCACTGTTCCAATAGCAGAATCGCGAATTCACAAATATTAGATAAGAACTGATATAAAGCGTTAAAATAATAATTTTATTCATTTTATACAGATTACTGTATTCAACATTCTAAACATGTATACTTTAGAAGAAGCACTTCACGATTAAACTCATATAAATAAATTAAGAATTCTCGTGACACTGGTGGCGTAAAAATAAATTTAAAACCAATACAATTCTATACTCGCTCTGATTCTGATCTCTAGTCCAAGTAGTAGTAGTTTATTCATTCATCCATAAAAGGATAGGCAAGGGTTATTTTCAACCATACAGCCATTTAATACGTGTAATTTTATATAATATCATTTTCATTTTAGTACAATGGTGGTCATTGTACTAAAGCTTTTCACGGACTCTTTGAGACAACTTGAAAAGACACGATACACATAATTCATTTCATTTCTTCTTCATCACTGGTGGACATGAATGATCTTTATTGGATAAAATACCACCGATAATATGATGATGATGATGATGATTAGCATTACCCTCAGCCAGTACAAAGACCGACCCATGTCCTATACAACCATTCAAGCATCAACCACCATGCAACTAACTTAGTTTATAATGACTGGTACCTGAATAGTTATATCGGAGTAACCATGGATACACCAAGGGGTGCGTGGTATATAGGAGTGACACGCTCTGGGATGGGAGAGGACGGCCAGCCAACCGCAGCCAGCTGACCACAATCGACCGACTGTTCAGCCTATAGCCAATATTGGAAAGTGGGTAGACGGGTATCATCGAGAGGGATGAGCGTTGATGTATGTTGAGTGCTGGGGTTTTATTGTCTTCTTTCTTATTTTGATTTTTTGTTCCTGGGTTGGATTTTGTTATTTCACTGTTGTTCATTAAATTAACCTCCTCCATGCACGGGTATAGCTTCTGTGGTTGAGAGGCTCCTTGTTCAAAGTTGTCCTTGTACTGTAGTAGTAACTATTTAGTAATCTGTGACTGTAGTCTATCAGATGTGTGCTTGGAAACTTAAGTATCTTGGTTAATGGGATGAAAAACATCCAGGATAACATATCTTTTGTGTACCCGAAAGTATTTTTTGGTTTCCTGGGTGTATGAAGTTCCGTGATTTTAATCTTCCTGTCCTGGTTTAATTAATGTTCAGCCCCATTGTTTTCATCAAGCCTAATGTTATATATTATCAGTTTTGTCACGCTAGTTGATAATGTGATGACGTCTTCGTCCATAAATATCATATTACTAATAAATTACTATAATGGTCGTTAGATCCTTTCGTCATGGATTAAATGCAGGTCCTCTGTTTTGATGTGCCAGCGTGGTTGGTTAAGATTCCACCGCAGTTTGTGGGTTAGATTCCCATCCAGGATATGCATTTGAGTGCATGAACATGTTTGTTTGTCCCAAGTCTGGGTATAATTATGTATATTATGTATCTTTTTTATATTACTTAGGTAGTAAACAAGCATACGGCCCCTCCTGATGGTAAGCGATGATGTTAACCCTTAATTACTCGCATGGGGTCAAAATACTTTTGCGCTTAAAAAAAAGTACTTGCCGCGTTCCGATTTTCTCCACGCCCCTACTAGCTTCCTAACTCGCGTCAATGTTTGCATTTTAGCAGCGATCAAGTCCCGGGAGCTGATGGATGCGTCGCTGCTCTCTTGAGCGGTGACCTCGTGCGAGTAATATACTAGGAGGTGACGTCAAAAATGGTAACGATAAGGTAAATGGGTGAACTCATCGGTGGTTCATCGGATAGAGGATACCTCTCTGATGCCAAATAAGTCGGTCTGCCTGCACCAAGTGGTTGCGTTGTCTAGATATGGCGCCTAAAAAACTGTTTATCGTGACCAAAAAAAAAACGATAAGATAGATAGATAGATAGATAGATAGATAGATAGATAGATAATACTTTATTGTTACACCAAAAACATATTATTACAAAAAAAACTTAAAACTAACAGTGAAAGTGCTACAATGGGCGGCCTTATCACTAAAAGTGATCTCTACCAGGCAACCTTTGTTGGTTTGTCAGGTAAATGGCTGAACTCGACGTAGAAAGTAAGTGCTAGTTGTACTGATGTCAATTAAAAAAACTGACCAAATATTTGGTTGCGTTATCTAGATATAGCGGCTGAAAAACTGTTTATCGTGACCGAAAAAAAATTAAGGTAAATGGCTGAGCTCGACGAATCATGGAAGTATTAGTGCATAACAAACATTTTGGTTGTATTTCGTAGTTATAAGCGATCTACGTAACAGTTATCACTATGGATAATTTGATTGTTTAACGGTTTTCTCGGAATTTGCATTGTCAAAAATATGAAAATGATATCAGTGAGGTCGGGGGGCGCCCTTGCATTATAATGCGAGGGCGCTCCCCTACCTCACGGCGGGACTCACCTCGGACGGACACGCTTTCGTTTCCCCTGTGGATTCCAGTCCATTGCCTGCTTGGGTATATGGTCGGGGTCCCTTCGGAGATTGTGGCCAATCCAGTTCCATTTGCGACGCTTGATCTGTTGGTCGATCGGTGTTTCGTGGCAGCGTTCTCGGATATATACATTCTAGATTTTCTCGGGCCAGTGGATAACGAGAATTTGGCGAAGGCATCGGTTGACAAAAACCTGGAGCTGGTGCGAGATGGCCTTGGTTACCATCCACGTTTCGCACCCGTACAGAAGTACAGACTTCACATTGGACCCGAATATCTTGAGCTTAACTCTTCGGGTCAGCTTCTGAGACTGCCTTAAGGGGCGCAATGCGCGAAAGTTGCTTGGGCGTTGGCAATCCGATTGTTTTCGACACGTATGGCTGCAAAACTATGTCAGTACAGTCAAAGAAGATTGCCATAAGATGCTTTAAAAAAATCAAACCTAATAAAGATAATGAGAAATTTTACAAGAGACTTATGAATTTCGATGCTTCTTCAATGCCACCTTGAAAAGTAGAATTGGATCAGCAGATATTACGTGCAAGATATGTATCGAACGTATGGAGCAATGCCCGTTGAGAAACTCCCAGTAGTCTTTCGCCAGTCAATAAATTAAAATAATTTGTTGATTCTATAATAATTGTAAAACTATCGACACGTTACAATAAAAATCTAAATCCATAAATATTATGGGAACGTCCGAATACAATTTTTGCAACTAACATAAATTTCTTAAATAACTAATATATTGATTTCAAAATTCCAAACAGTAGTTATTTTTTGCGTACGGTAGATGGAAAATAATTGTTGGCGTGTTGCCGCCAACAACATCACTATAGGTTTATGCCTACCAGACAACTAAGCATTTATTTCATAAAATACTCAAACTATGAAAAAAGATTAATATTACCGCTCAGTGGACGCGGAGCGGCGGAAGGTATAATGCGAGGGCGCCCCCCTACCTCACTAATATCATTTTCATATTTTTGACAATGCAAATTCCGAGAAAACCGTAAAACAGTCAAATTATCCATCGTGATAACTGTTACGTAGATCGCTTATAACTACGAAATACAACCAAAATATTTGTCAGTTTTTTATTACTAAGCTAATATGCACTAATACTTCCATGATTCGTCGAGCTCAGCCATTTACCTTATCATTTTTTTCGGTCATGATAAACAGTTTTTCAGCCGCTATATCTAGATAACGCAACCAAATATTTGGTCAGTTTTTTTAAATTGACATCAGTACAACTAGCACTTACTTTCTACGTCGAGTTCAGCCATTTACCTTATCGTTTTTTTTTTGGTCACGATAAACAGTTTTTCAGGCGCCATATCTAGACGACTTTATTATTTTGTGTGTACCTATCTATTATTATTCTGTGCATTCTGGTGGAAATAAATTAATTTTTCATTTCATTTCATTAGTTAAATTAAGGTGAGGTAACTATTTCTGTTTGTTATGTTATTTTACACTTCGTCCATCAGTAGTGTAGTTAGGTATGGCGAGGTATAGCTCCATTTCCATTTTTCCAACGGGTCCACACCTTTTTGTCCTTAAATGTTTATATAGATCTATTTGTCTTTATTATTGCGCCGACCCCAAATTATTGGGAACAGGGCAGGCAGATGATGATTTCCTTATTATGTATTATATCTTTTAAGTACTGACATATCAACCGTCCAGATGATTCTTCAATGTCAGAAACTAGAGCGTCGATTTGTGTTACGGATCTGCGATTTTCATCCGTTGTTGTAACAAGTGAAATGTCACTCATTTTTCCTGGTTCCTGATTGATGCCATCCCGTTGAAAGAGCATATGGTTTTTCGGTCCATGCCGGCTATTTCTTCTGGGAGTACGATAATGATGCTTTGAATAGTTTACTATAGTTTTTTTGCAGTGCTGTTCCATTTACTACATTACGCATTACCTCCGCAATATCCTTTCTTAAATCCCGAGAACTATTCTGATGGGCCATCATTTCCTCTGCGTATATTTGCCTTTTTGATTTGTGGTTTACATAAGTTTGGGGTAGTGTCCTCTCTTTTCAAGTTTCTTACATTTGAATGTCAGAATTAATTATTTGAATAGCTGTTCCTGTGACATATTTGCCTATGTGGTTATGGGACGCCCGTCCCATCAGTGAGCCCCATTTCCGGATACCATCACCTTTCCCATGAGTTTCATGCCTTGATATATATTTAATGAATTGTTGTTGTCCAATTGAGGTGCTTTGTTGTAAAATTATTGTGAATTTTCTTCTTGGATTCTTCTTCTGTCCTATTGGATTCTTGTTTCTTGATTGAGTTTAATGGGATTGATTTGCCACCATTCTTATTTACGGTCAGTGAATTGATACGTTAATTAATTGTTCATTATTAGATAGATTAAGTTATTTATGTTATTTAAAAAACTTGTACTGAGCATGAAAATAAATTAAAGAAAAATTGATACGTTATTATTAGATATTCTTCTATATATAGATATTCTTCTGGGATAAATGATTATGAATGGGGTTGTTGAAATGGCCTATATGATCCCGTTGGGATGATTTTGTTTTTGGTTTGCCAAAACTTCTTGAAGTTTGTGCATTCGAGTGCCGTATCTTACTCCTTCCATATCACGTTGTCAGGATTTGTGTTGCATAATATAGTGTAAAGATTTTGCCATATTTCAGTGCTGTAGCGTGGGTCTCTCTCTAGTATTATTTTTCCTGAGTATTGAAATCGATTTTCGTTATAAGACTGGATACTTCTATAAATATCTTGTCGCTGACTTGGAGGTTTCATTTGGTATATGTACCTACTGATAAAATGAGGTTAGTTCTTTGTTCTTGTTGGGCGCTGGTTACGATGAGAGGCTGGCTACTCCAGTAAGAACCGTGAATCCGCGGTGTTACAACCTTAATCTAAGAGTAAAGCCCTTGTCATTGCTATTTTTCCAGGTATACTATTTTTTCCTAGTTACATTCCATGTTTATGATTTTTATTGATATATGCATGCATGCATTAGATGTTGCGTTTCTGCTCAAAAGTGTCGTCGGGACATTTTATAGTGGTTTTTTCTTGAGTTGTTGTTGTTTTCCATACAGGCCAGGTTACTAAATACGGACTTACTTGCCTGTAAGAAAGAGCTTATAGACTAAAGTGAAATAAAACTGAGCGATTAAACCTTTTTAGTGGATTTAACAGTTAGGCAAGTATGTATAATTTTATAGAGTAACTTGTAAAATATTGGAAGAACATATTTTGGGACTCGCACTAATAACCCCAGCAGCCCCTTTGACCTTTTTTTGTTTCAACTACTTGGAAGGTTTACGGCTGTATTGAAAGTTTTTTGCTTGGAGTCAGTTGCTTATTGCACGTGTTTTTGTCATTCCCCAATGCAATGTCAAGTAATAAATATTATTTTGTTTGAGTGGTGATTTTTTTGTGAGCTCTTTTGTGTTACAAATGTTAAGTTATTAGGCAACTGAATGGACCCCACATGGGAGAGCTTAAGCGATCTGCTAGAGAGCATTTGTGTAGTAAATAAACTTAAGGTTTTTGTTGGATTGGGATTAATGTTTGTGCTGTCAAGTTTTAATACTTGTTTTTGTCGTAATTTTAAGTCGAATGTTGTCCTTCACCGAAACGTAGTTACTTTATAAGAGACTAGCTGTCCCGCACGGTTTCACCCGCACTCCCGAGGGATCGCATGTCTTCCCGGGACAAAAATTATCCCATGTGTTAATGCAGAACATATTTCATCCGTGGGCCAAGCCTCATCCAAATCCGTTCAGCATCTTCTGCGTGCAAGAGCAACAAACATACATCCATACTCACAAACTTTCGCATTTATAATATTAGTAGGATATAAGTATATATTATACTATATTATTATATATAGTAAGGATGTAAGCGGAATAAGTTCTGGTATTGTTACCTATGCTAGAAGGAACCAATGCATCAATTTAAAAGTTATAATATTGTGTCGTGTTTTACGTGATTGATAATACTGTAACGGATAAACTGTCTGTCCTTTATCAATGAATATCTCGCACAAAGTTTACACAAGCACTATGTTTACGTTTTCACTGCTTCCGAAGGGATTAGCAAGGATTTCCTAAAGCAAGTGGCAACATATTCCTTCTCTAACAAACCTCATACCTTATAAATTCTATACGATAAACAAATTATATACTGTACACACTACACAAGTAGGCGTAGAAGGCTACCTGTCAGCCTTCAGGGTGGACTTTCTACATAGACCACCCGGCGGTCGGCGCAATCCACCGTCGCCCATCAACACCAGGCCCAAAGGCAACCAGCTCCAAAGGACAGCCACCCGGGGCCTTCAATCCGAGGTGGCAGTTAGAGGAGAAGGTTTTAGCTTATGTATCTACTAATGTCCGAGGCACACATAATGGTTCTGATATCCATCCCGTCGTATAACTGCCGTCGTCTCAGATGCTTTTCAGGCAGTATTTATGTATATACGAAACAGTAATAAGGAACGATCTCACCAAGTCTGCTTCATTGGTGACGAACCCACACGCACGCTCACATACACACACAAAACTCGATCGACATGCGCACGAATCTATGCATCGAGTGCAAACTTAGCAAAAAAAAAAAACGAGAGCCCCTATAGCGCGACGCTGGGCTGAGGATGAGCACATGTCTCGGGACTAGGGATGGGCAGGGAAAGAAAAAAATATGGGAAGAAAAGAAAAATACGGTAAAATACGGGAAAGAGTGGAAAACTACGGGTAAATTCCCGAACGGCGGGGAAAGTGTACTCAAGTGGCTTTTTGTACCTAAAAAAATATTTTTAGATGCTTTTGATTGTTATTTTAATCATACTCGCTGTTGTATGTACCTACATTACCTACGCGTGGACCCACGCGGACCTTGCGCGGACTGGACCGAGTATCACACTTCCGGACTTCGAGTCGGACGAGTATGTACTACCACGGCGTGGTAATTGTGTGGGTCCACCACAACCCCAAAACGTCACTTTTAAAAAAACAATGAACTCCTTCATCACAAAAAAAAAAGATTTTTTATTGTATGATATATGTGTATGACCGTGGTATGACCCTAATAGAAATCTTGTTAAATGTTATTCAAACGATTTTGTTAAGGTGTCTCTCGCTATATACGCAAAATCTAGTAACTGTGACTATTTGAGTATTTTCCCAGCCAATGGGAAATTTCCGGGTTTTTTCCCACCAAATTGGAAATTTACTCGAAGTTGGGTTTATTCCCAGGAACAAACCCAACCGTACTCGGGAGACATCCGCTCTCAACGATGGTGCAACCCGAACTCCGGATAAAATACCACCGATAATATGCAATAAAACCCAAAATACACGAATTTATGAAATTTAAAATGAAAACACAACGTCACTCTGCAAGTTCCCGCCAAAAAGTCCTCTTAGGATTTAATTTGTTGACGATGTTCATCGATTGATCGATGTAGTCAGCTAGGGTCCGGCGCAGGGGTCATGGCCACGACTTATTAGTGTTGCCAATTTTATTTGGGATGGATCTGTGTTGGGTACGATTTTTTACTTTAGCAGTATTAAGCGCTCTACATAGTGTCAAGCTAAACACTGTTATTTTTTTTATTCTTTTTTTCTTAGTAAAATTGGTTTGTTGTTAATGTTGTTGTTTATTTTTTAGTTTGGATTTTGTACCTTTGTTATTGTAATTTTTTAATTGCAACTTTAGTTGTCTCGGTTTTTTGTGATGCCGAAAAGGGTTCGACTGAAAACCAGTTCCAAGGTATGTACCACATACCTTGGAGTAAAACTGAGTCGTAATCCTTTTTCGACATCACACAATATTACTGAATATAAGCATATATTGTTATTATTTTTTAATTTATTTTTCTCTGTATTTTGTAATGTACCTAATATATAATTCTGTGTGTGTATGTCGGAATAAATGTTTTTCTTTCTTTCTTTATGTGTATCTTGATGCAACTCTACATTTTAATTTGATTAGTATACCTACATATCAATCACACATATGAATCAAGATGGCTTACATAATTGTTTCAACTTGGGCAGTGTAGAAATTAGATAGGTATTCCATGACAAATAACTGACCCGAAGAACTTCGTACGAATCAATTGTATGGGAGAATGAAATTTCACCATAATTTTTCGTGTATTTTTCCTATCTTTTAATAATTACTCTGATATTCAGGGCAGAGACAAATCTAACAAATCAAAGATCTTTAAAATCGGTCCGCGCAATTATAGAGTTAAAATATTATTAATGGAGCGACTGCAATAGAGTACTTTCCGTGAGCACTGGTGCGGTCCAAATGCCTTGAAATAAAGTGGGCTTACATAACACATAATGAATGCCAATTTCTCGTTTCCATACTTTTACAGAGAACAATGAAAAAGGAATCCATATCGACATTTTGTCTGACTGTAAATCAACTAGTATACAATATATCTGTGAACGCATCTATATGGAAACTGCTCATGCTTCGCACAAGGTAGGTAGGTACCTAAGGCGCCGATCCCGCAGAGAGAGTTGTCCCACGTGTTGACTATTGTGCACGCAGCAAGCAGTTTAGAGTTCCAGAGTTCTGCAATATTCGCTACTGATCGCACATCATACACTTTTTTTACTTTCAAAGGCCCCACAAATTACAGTCAATGCGGTATGCAGAACTCGGAACGCAGAACTCTAGAATTCTTCTCTGTGGGATCGGTGCCTAACGCTATCACTACATTCTAATTCAGCAAATAATTCGCTTTCTAATTCTAGTCCAGCCGTTCTTGAGTTATAAAAGGTGTAACGAGCCCAACTTTGTTTTATACATATATACATTACTAGTTTCTGCCCGCGGCTTCGCCCGCGTGGCCTACAGGAAACAAATGACATATTTTTCTTCTAAACAAACATTATAAGGGCTCTCACTCCTTCTCAATTGAATATACAAACTAACATTATCCCAAACAAAGTAATAACGACGAAGTTCTCCGTAAAACTAAACTGTGGTATGACCTAAATAGGAGATAGCCAGAAGTGAATAATAAATAATGTATATATTTACAACGAAACGCCTATCAAATCTGATGACAATAAAATATTATCGTGACAGTAAGCTGAACTGATGATGGAGACGGAAGGTAGACAATGTGTACCAATTTTCGAGTCAATCCATCCAGAGGATACAATGTTTCATAGAAATTTCAATACCCGTTGCACTCTTTTAAAATATTTCGGAGAACGCTTTCTTAGTGAATACTTACACTTCACAAAGAACACGCGGTTTAAATTTCAAGTCTCTAAGACCAGCGGTTTAGGCTGGTCTCAATTTTAATTGAAGAGTATGTTTACCAATTTTCAAGTCAATCGATCCAGAGGACACAAAAAGTTTCACAGTAATTTCAATTCCTTGTTTAACTCTTTCAATTTTACTTTCTTAGTGGATACTTCACGAATAACACACGCTCTAAATTTCATGTCTCTAGACCAGCGGTTTAGGCTGTGCGTTGATATATCAGCCAGTCAGAACATAAAATTTCGGGGATGATTTCAGAAAAAACTGTGAAACACGTGTCTCATAATTTGAATTGAAGAGTATGTGTACCAATTTTCAAGTCAATCGATCTAGAGGATACAAAGTTTCACAGAAATTTCAACCCCCGTTTCACCTTCTAAGAGGTGGAATTTCGAAGAACTCTTTCTTATTGGATACCTACACTGCACAAAGAACACACCCTCCAAATTTCATGTCTCTAAGACCAGCGGTTTAGGCTGTGCGTTGATATATCAGTCAGTGAGTTCCCATACACAACTTCATCCCGCTTTTCATCCCTTCGCAGGTGGAATTATCAAACACGCTGAGACACGTATAAATTAATTTTCAACCTTCAGCCTAAATACAAAATTTGAAGAACTTGAAAACTGACGGGTTTTCATACAATTTATTAGAATTTTATATATATGTACATAAAAAGATTAATATAAATATATTGTGAGATTTGAAAAAAAAAACATTTGTAATATGTTTGTTTTAAAAACTATTCCAAATTTAAAATTGATATCACGAGTGGTTCCTGAAATATACCGCTGAGACAGACAGACAGACGAAGTGGCACCATAAGGGTTTATTTTTACCTCTTTAGTTCTGAACCCTAAAAATCACATTACTAATGTTTCGAAAGTAAGAGCTTATTAAAAGGTATAATAAGATACGAGTATTATACTGAAGCCTAGCCGAGCCCCGTGGTTTCACACGTGATGGTACACCAAATACTTACCTAGCGTCTTCCCAATAAACGGGCTATCTAATGCAAAACAAATCAGCCGCGTAAGTAGCTTTATAATATTAGTATAGAATATAAATGTCTGAAGTACCTATCTGTATGCTGCACAGGTGCACCTTGTACCTTGTACATTATACTAAAGCCAGTTGCTTATTCGCTTTTAAGTTATAATAAACATTTCCAGTGGGCCAAGTCTGCTATTTAACTATTATACAGATTGTATTAATTACATACCTATTTGTGGTTAATACACTGACGATCAAAAAAGCCACTAATATCATGAAAATAAGAATTTAGTGTGTTAAAGAAAGATAAAACAAAATAGGTCCAGGTGCTTAGGTACATGAATATCAAATCCGGGTACCTATATATATGTCCTAGACAGAAAAGCGTAGGCTACGCGCGACGCAGCGCGTCAGTAGCTTATCCGGGTGGCGCACGGGAACCATCAGATGGACATTTAAAATAGAACATACGATAACCTCAATTTTTGAACTGTAGATTATATAAAGTATTGGATGACATACTCAAAAACAACAAAGTTCCTTCAAAAACAAAAACATGGCCATACAAAATCAAAGTATTATTTTTATTTTTATACCAATCACTGTTGACACGCCAATTGTAAAATGAGGAAAATAAAATAAAATTAAGAATAAAAGCGTTAAGTTTTATTACTGTACGAGTTTGAATCACATATTTTTCTACTTAGACTAAGTTCGTACAAAAAAATCATATAAAGTAGAACTAAATGTATAACTCTTTTTACTCTCTTTGGTGATGCATTGATTTAATACACCTGCGTATATAAAAAGAAAAAAAAACTGTTATTATGTACTTAGTGACACTGCGAGCCAAGGGAATAATCTAGTCAGACATTTTTATTGCAAAATAGATCAAAGGAATGTCAGGCTAAGAATAAGATAGGGTAAGAGTCACTTAGCCAAAAGCTAATGTTGTAGTTTTTTTTTTGATTCGTTATTTTTTACAATTAACAATTTCCAAATGAAATTTTAATGTTTAACATTTGTAAGAAACTTAAAATAAATTACTATATATATGGAACAGTTTTGAATTCACAGAAGTCTGTTGTTGTGTTTAGGAAAGGTTTAAGTTTATCCTCAAATTCTTGCCAAGAGCACACTCCCTCTTTGCATATTGGAACAAGAGGTTCTTCATTCAAGTAGAAAACAACATTGTGTTCTTCTCCACCATTTTTATTGCACCTGAAATATTAAATAAATTTTTCGGAGTATTATTATCAAATAGGATTTAAATTTTTCGGTGGAAAAATACTGGCCGTTAATTATTTAATAGTTATTTATGCAATGCATGTATAATAAGGGGGATTAAAACACGAATGTGAGGTGTGATAATAGTATCACATGAGTGTTAATGAATCCACCATATAGCCCTGACCTTGAACCTTCAGATTTTCACCTGTTTCGGCCTCTTCAGAATTCTTTAGGTGCTGTTAGGTTAACATCCTTAGTGGACTCTCAAAACTACTTGTCGCAGTTTTTTGATCAGACGTCCCAAAATTTCTATGGCAATGAGATTATATGCCTATGAAATGGCAACAAGTTATCGAGCAAAATGGCATATATAATATAATCAAATGTGAATAAACTATGATGAAAAATATTTTTGTATGTAAAATATGAAAATTCTTTTTCCCCGACCTAATATATAGACGGTGGAATTTTATCCAATAAAGATCAATCCATGTGCACCAATGGAGTGAAACGAAATGAATTATTATGATTAATGTCATAATGACATTAATCTTTATACCATCATAAGTAACCATATAAAAACTTACTTGTTTAAAACAGCTATTAGATTTGCAGCAAATATAGATGTTTTACTGCTCCTCCATTTTCTTTCAGGGTTTCTCTGTGCACCAGTAAGCGGACTTGGATCTTTGAAAAGATCTAATGCTGAAGATCTAATGCTGTGTAAATCATATCCATCATAGTCGCATGACTGAAGTATGCTGTAATTTTCTTTCCATTACCATTCTTAACATCTAGAAAACTTTTAAATAAGTCGGCCAGCGTAATTTGTCCAAATTTTTCATTGATATCTGTACCGTAACCATTTCTATAGTAATGTCTTAGATCGCCATAGTATTCCAAAACTTTAAGATCATCAATGGTAAAAAGGGCACACCATGGGCTTAATTTATTATCGAGTCCCGACCAAGTGTAGCGACATAAGTCATATAAAGCAGTTATATTTTCATCTGTCAGGGAGTAGTCGATTCCGAGACGTCTTTGCATTCTGTCTTTGGCCTGTAATAATTAATACACGTTATTAAGTTTAAAATATTTGAGTACAGAGTTGTTTTTTTTTTTGGAGAGTCAAAATTCTACAAATTTTAATAACCTGGGACCCAATTCTCAGCCACTCGAATTCATCACTCGTTCGAAATAAAGTTCGAACTCGTACTTTTTTCGAATGTAAATCAAGTTAGGCTATTCTGACAATTTCGAAGCCGCCATTTACTCTTATTTTTCGAGAGCTAGCGCTCGAACTGCTTCGACTGGTCGGGACCGTTCGAAACGTATTTCGAATGCGAAATATCTAACGTCAAATAGTTAGGTTGTCTAAGTATGCTAAGTCTTATTACACTGCGCGATATTCAGCCAGCAAGCAAGCAAGCACGGCCGAACCCATTCGGTCGGTCTAATTAGACAGACTACCTTGCTTACTCTTATTACACTTTGCTAAATCTTAGTAAGACTGTCTTGATATCGAATAGTGTAATAAGCCTTTAAGCCTCAGGATTTCCGTTACGCACAGACAATATTTTTTCATATTCATTTATAATTATCATATAAAATTGATTAACTTATGAATTCCGGATATATTAGGATATAAAAAGTGTAAAACGTTGTTTTAAATATTTTAGAGTGATTAAAATCTTTTTAAATTTTAATTTAAGATATAACATTATCGCGTACGTTAACAAAACGCAATTATCAAGTGAAACGAAACGCATTGTGCAATTTGTATCTATCATAATGGCAACATTTATTCCTTACACTCGAACTTAGTTCGATTAGTGTCGAGAATACAGGAATCGAAAAATAGACTCCGCCCCTCGAAATTTTACGGTCGAACTAGCACTCGTAATGCATGTTCGATTCTAAGGCTAGTTCGAGAGAAGTGAGAAATCTGTCCCAGTTCTACATTTCAGAAGTCAATCGTAAATGATATACTAAAGAAGTAACCCAATAGTAGCTTGTTAACCAAGGGAGAAAGGCACCCATTTCACACGATATTTTTTGGTTAATATTTCGATTGTGAAACTGGTAGCTTCCACTCGAGTTTGCTTTTCATTACGATGATGAGGAACGTAAATAAAAATTTGCATGAATCTCGCTTTTCTGCCCTTTTTGGGGGTTCCGAAACCAAAGGGTACCAACGTGACCCTATTACTAAGATTCCACTGTCCATCCGTCCATCCATCCGACGGTCTGTCCTTCAGTGGGCTGTATCTCATGAACGATATTAGACGTTACTTCGACGATAATTCGTTCCTGCCGTTTGATCGCCTCTTCTGGGTCGCCTCCACCGCTCTGACGGACCACCAACGAAGATACATCATCCTCATCGGATAGTTCCGGCGTGATAGTGATGGTAATAGTAGCGACGCTCAGTGATATTGGGATAGCAGGAGTGCGGCCTTTAGATTAAGTTTTTCTATTGTTTACTAAATAAATACCTATCTGTTTATTTAATAAATCGTACATTTTAATAAACAGCCCCCCTAGACAAAGTACTTTTCGTTGCGTTTGCACGAATAGAAACGCTACAAAATGTACTTTGTCTAGGGGGGCTGGTTTCGCTAGATCCTAGCGTAACCAAATGCCAATCTCATGAAAATAATCGTTAAAGTAACTTGGCCCATAGTGCAAAGGAGAAAGCTGACCTTTTGGGCTCTCTCTTTGCCTCGAACTCGACTTTGGATGACGGGGGCGCCACACCGCCTACCATCGCGCAGTGTGCTAGCTCCATGCCGGAGATAAGCATTACCCAACGGGAGGTCCGGCGGGAACTGCTTTCTCTGGACATCCATAAGTCGAGTGGGCCAGACGGCATACCGGCAGTGGTTCTGAAGCGGTGTGCTCCTGAATTGTGTCCAGTATTGACGCGTCTTTTCGCACTTTCCTACACCAAAAAAGAAGTCCCGTCTTCGTGGAAGACTGCCCACGTGCACCCAGTGCCCAAAAAGGGCGACAGATCAGACCCGACGAATTACAGGCCTATCGCCATCACCTCCCTTCTCTCAAAAGTCATGGAGCGTGTGATCAACACGCAGCTTCTGAGATACCTGGAGGATCACGAGTTGTTGAGCGACCGACAATATGGCTTCCGCCACAGTCGCTCAGCTGGTGACCTCCTTGTGTATCTCACGCACCGTTGGTCACTCGCCATCGAGAGCCAAGGTGAGGCTTTGGCAGTGAGCCTAGATGTGGCGAAGGCGTTCGATCGGGTCTGGCACAGGGGTCTTCTCACGAAGTTACCAGCATATGGGCTTCCCGAGGGATTATGCAAGTGGATCGCCAGCTTTCTGTCCAGCAGATGCATAAGAGCCGTCGTCGATGGTAGCTGCTCCGATAGCATGGACATAAATGCTGGCGTCCCGCAAGGCTCTGTGTTGTCCCCAACACTGTTCCTACTGCATATCAATGATATGCTGTCTATTGACGGCATTCATTGCTATGCGGACGACAGCACAGGGGACGCTTATTACACGGGCCGTGCAAATATCCCTCGTTCCAAGGTGGAGGAAAGCCGCGAACGGCTGATGTCTGAAATCGAGAGTACATTAACTAGTGTCTCCGATTGGGGTCGACTAAACCTAGTCCATTTCAACCCCACCAAGACTCAAGCCTGCGCGTTCACCGCTAAGAAAACCCCATGGTCTGTGGCTCCACAATTCCAGAACACCTCCTTGAACATCAGTCAAAGCATCGGGATCCTTGGCGTCGACATTTCTAGTGACGTTTTGTTCCGAAGTCACTTGGAAGACAAGGTTAAGCTGGCATCCAAAAAGCTCGGAGTGCTCAACAGAGCGAGGCAGTACTTCACATCGGGGCAAAGGCTACAACTTTATAAGTCACAAGTCCGGCCTCATATGGAGTACTGCTGTCACCTATGGGCGGGAGCACCTGGATACCAGCTTGGGCCTTTAGACTCGGTTCAGCGACGTGCCATCAGAATTGTTGACGATCCCGAGCTCACAAGCGGTTTAGAGCCCCTTAGTCTGAGGAGAGACTTTGCCTCCTTATGTGTGTTCTACCGCTTGTACAACGGAGAGTGTTCTAAAGAATTATTCGACTTGTTGCCCACTGCTACCTTCTACCATCGCAACTCTCGCCATCGACGGGGAGTCCATCCTCACATATTGAAACCAGAATTGTTTCGAACTGTGCGGGCTCAAAGGAGCTTTCTTCCGCGGACGGTCAGATTGTGGAATGAGCTCCCCGCCGTGGTTTTCCCAATGGAGTACAGCATGGGGTTCTTCAAAAAGGGCGTGAAGAGATTTCTTCAGGGTCGGCAACGCGCAAGTGATGCCCCTGGTGTTGCAAGCGCCATAGGCTACGGTAACTGCTTACCATCAGGCGGGCCGTATGCTTGTTTGCCACCTTAGTGGTATAAAAAAAAAAAAAAAAAAAAAAAAAAAAAAAAAAAAAAAAAAAAAGTAAAATTATTTGGCAAATTGAAATGATTTTACCTATGTGGTAGTTGAGTAGGCAAAAGGATATACGATGTAAAGATGTTTGACGAAATTTACTATAATGTGAGATTGACGAGTGTACCTACTAGTGAGCAGGAACCTAGAAAGAACTCGTTCGGGAGACTTGCCCTACGATAAAAAGATAAAATAAAATAATAATAATATAATATATAAATAAATAAACAATAATATCTTGGAATCAATGTAATGACATGTATTTTTTCTTTTCTTCTTTATGTATTTGTGGAGATAAATAAAGCTTATTATTATATCGAGAGATATGAACGGCAGTAATGGCTCGACTCATAGCCATTATGACCCCAGCTTGTGACCGTGTGATGTCACAAAATTCACACAATAGTATATTTAAATAATCATGTGTATCTAACTTTGATATGCCTACAGTGACATGATGCCTTGACATAATTATTTTGACTAGGTATACACGGCTACACATCAAGCTATGCATTTCCAATATAAGCTGATCGCCTCTATTTAAGATAAGCCTCTCGTTGTATGGAAATCCTATACAATGCGAGATCAGCTTATACTGGAAATGTATAGCTTGATGTGTTGCCGTGTGTACTATTTGCATTGTCAATCAATTACTAAACATAATTACTTACGGCAAGGTATTCCGAGGATTTTCTGTATTTTGTTGCTTCAGCATAAGTCTCTGGATTTCTTTTGACATCTCTTTGATATTTTCCACACGTTGTATAGGGCTGAAATATTAAATATTTAGGGAGGTACAATTTTCTAAGAATACAATTTTCTATAGTCTTAATTTATTATATACATTTAATGGATCACTTACATCCATAATATCATAATCCGTCCTAGAGTTTTCTATAACTATATTTTTATTTTTAAGTCCTTCAACAAAACCCTTAGCACTATCTTCCATCCATTTGCCAAAAGCTGGTCGAAATAGATAATCTCCCTGTTGGAGGTTATCTAATAATTGAGGGAAAGCTTGTTTCAATCTGCTTGCAATCCCAACAGTTTCCTGATAGCCCTCATTTGCAAGTAGGTGAACTTTTTCGAACATTATTCGATCAATTTTCCAATCTCGTAAATTTTCAACGTCTTGAGCACACAGCGAACTGTTACCATTGTTATAACTTGATACAACGTGGTCCCTAATAACAATGGCATTTTGCATGTTTCTTCCAAAGTCCATTCCGGGGTTTCTTTTTCCATGTCTGATCAATCCCCAGATACCGACTGGCTTACAATCTGTTGGGAAATTTTAAACGTTATAACTGACATTCACATAAAATCTGTATGCAAATTGTAACGATGAATCTATTATTATTATTGTTCTAACTCTAACTGAAACTGCGAAAGTGAAAGGAAACTTTTATATCCATTGCGGTATTCATTGTATTTAGAGAAAGTAACGTGAACTCTATAGTAAGCTTTTGCCTTATTCATGAGTATAAAAATTACATAACTTATTTATTTTTACTTCTTCTTAAAGTTTAATTTGATATTCTATTTTGTCATAAAAATCAAGTTATGCACCTTGAATTCGCTAATGAAGGTTATTTATTTTATTAGCATTTGCAATATATTTCACAAGATTTTAAAATTTAATATCTTTTTAAGAATAAATAATAAGAATGAATGTTATTACCTGTTAGCTTTACGGATGAGTCCCTTATGTCACCCCTTACTGCATTGTATGGTGTTTTGCTTGAAAAATATTTATACGGACACCCAGTGTTCCAGTAACAATATAACGATGTCACAGAATTTAAATAAATGCAAAGGAATACTGTGAGTGTTAATTTCATGTTGGTATTGAAATTGTACGGTGGTAAATACCTCACTGCACGTGTTTGTGTTCGTAAGTTCGAATGTCATACAGACATTGATCCACCGTCGCGGCCGAAGTACGACTAAGCTTCAATTTTACTTTAACAATACTTGCAGGCAATACCGGTCGCAATACGATAATATATGTTGAATCATTAATCACGATTTTTAAATCCAGTCATCTTTATGCATCACATAAATTATTGAGCTTACACGATGGATGCAGATGACTGGATTATAAACTTTGAATTTGACTTGTAGACCTCTAAAAAAGGATCAGCATAACCGTACCTTCTGATTGTTATGTCCTTACATTTTTTGTTGATCGTTAGTTTCATTGTACGTAGGTACGCATGCATTACGTGCAATATTTGTATTAAAACGGTTCAAAATGATTTGAACACCTGTGTCAATATTGACATAAAGTATCCACCAATAAATTGTTGAAAATAAAACTGTTGTATTTGTCAAGTAATACATATATGTTTCATAGTTAACTTTATATATATCTAAGTATTACATATTGTTTCAGCGGTATATTTCTATATAAAAAGAGGAACTGACTGACAATCAACGCACTCCTCAAACCGCATGTGTTGGTACTTACACTGAAAAATTATATATTTTATAGTGGCTATCGATATTTATAAATATCTAATGTGTATTATTCTCAAGTCACGAATAAATAAAAGTAATAAAATTGGCACAAATATTTTATTTTTCAACTATTATCATAATCATTTCAGTAATAGGACGACAATTTAGTATGTTCAATGAAGCCTGTTTTGTCAAATAATTATACAATTTTAAAATAAAAATATTCGACCGTGACCGACCTGTCTTAAATGTCACGCTAATGCATTCTTAAATTAAGGATAAAACATGTTTTATTATGGCGATAACATAGTTTGATAATAAACATTTACTTTTTGGGATTTGTCAGGTGAAGTGGGTTAAACATTAGGTAAATGCCATTATTAATGTTAGTATCATCTCATTTTATATTAGATGTATTAAAATATTGATGTCCTATTAATGAAATCAACACAACATATGCATATTTTTATACTATCAATTCATTTATATTATTTACAATAATATACAGATAAAATCGTGAGACTATCTAGATATACTACGTAGGTATATATTATTTAAAATTTCACTAATTTTTAAAATTGGCGTCTCATATTTTAATACTAAATCCATAAAAACTTATATCTAGACTTCCAATTAATGATGCACCTACCTTTGATCAGAGACCTAACCATTTCATTTGCATTAATTTTAAACAATCCCTAATTAAATGAACTTTAATTTATTCATAATTTAATAGTTGCCATTTTCGATATATACCAATATATTGATATAGTATAATATACCAACGTCACATTTAAAACCATATTGAATAACATTTTGACATTGACATTCAAAGTATAAATAGTTATGTCCTAATTTTTATTGTTTGACATTGTTAATCTGAATACAAAACCAAAATAAGAAAATAAATGAATTATATCGATTTACCAACAGAAACCCCAAAAAGAATCATTAATCCCTTGACTTGTGATTAAAAAATAACAATAGATTTCTATTGTTTTCCTTGCCCGCGCGGATCGTCAAACAGTCAAAGGATGGAGACTCCATTAGTGATTCTTTTTTTATGAAAAGTAAAAATAAAAACCACTTTGGTAAATAAATATACTTAGCCAGCCTGGGTGATTTATGGTGAATAAAGTATCTTAAAGAGATTTAAAGGACAATGTTGAATGATTACTTATTATCGTTCAGAAAAAAACTGCAAAATAAATAAATCATCCAAACGAAATTAAACGAAACTTTTATGATTGCGATGTTGTCCCAATTCGTATAGGTACACACGGCTACACACCAAGCTATACATTTCCAGTATAAGCGGAGTTCGCATTGTATGGGATTTCTGTACAATGAGAGGTCAGCTTATACTGGAATTGTATAGATTGATGTGTAGCCGTGTGTACATATAGGTAATTTAATAATCCCCATAATTTCATCGCATCAATGCAGTTTAGGTTAGATCAGTAGTTCCCAAAGTATGGGTCGCGACCCACTGGTCGGTTGCGAGCGAATATAGGGTGGGCCCTAAAAATTCTTTCATTCATATAATTATGCCCTTTTTTCCTTCATGAAAACCAAGAGGTGACTCCCGATTTCGGAACTTTGGTGAGTCGCGGTCCAATCAACTTTGGGAACCACTGGGTTAGATACATCATTCACATAATAGTACTTATTAAGTCATCATAACTTATTCAAGATTTTTTATTATTAGTTACGTTTAGTTAGTGATTCCTAAACAAATGAAAAACTGTTCGACGTCTTTTATTCGATTTCAATTCTTAGGTGAATACTTTAACTTTAATCAGTTAATTTTATTGTTGGACTACTTACAATCGATTTTATAAAATTATTACCTACTCATACATTATAGAGAGGAATGCATAAGACTTTAAATATCACTAGATGACTCACATCCAATAGATTTATCATGTATGTATGATAAATTTAATACCAAAGAAAGTTGTTACATTTGGTCCAAAATTGGAATATTAATAAGAACAAAGGTTTGTTATGAGGTTATAACTAATTATAATGATCATAAATGGTAGTATTATTCATAAAGCAATATTTACATAATGAATTTTGAAATAATTAGGTAATTATTTATAACAGCCGAAGTAGGTACCTACTTACTATTTCAATACAAGAAAAAATGAAAATTAAAACATCCTGGATACTGAAAAAATATAGGATGAAAAAATCATCAATTAATCAATCACTAAAACATAGTAGGAGTGGAATGGAATAGAGTACTTATGAAGATGTTTATTATAAACAATAATCGGCCTTACTCATTTATTGAATAGTCATGAAAATCACGTCATATTGTTTGATAGTCACTAAATTCATAATCGAATAATCATGTTTTAAAATTAAAACATTATGTTTAAGAGTAAGGTCGATTTTCCATACGAATAGAATCAGAAGCAGTAGTATAAAAATCTAATCGGAAAATATTGCTTATTCTTTTCATAAATAGATTCCTATACTCTTTGGAAAGAGTTCAGGTAGTAGACTCTGTGAGTAAAGAATTGAAAATATTATTTATATAATATACCTACGTATGCGTAGAGAAGAGAAAGAGACTAAACTAAAGACTACAAGGGTGCAAATCTAGGAAGAAGTGCGTAAACTCTAACCTATAAAGTTACGCTTGGCAGTATTTTATTCATTTTAGTTTAGCCACACTGCCATTAGATCTAATTATAAAAAGGTAATTTAAGGCTTTAAAACTAAGTAGTAAAAGCTGTCATAGCGTGTTTGCCGTTTTGATTGACCGCAAATTACTTAGTAGTAGGAGCATAGTTAGTATAGGTAGGTTAGGTATAGTAGCATGTTTTTGTAATTATTCAGTCGAAATTGAAGTATCTTTGTGGGATGCATGCGGTAGGGGCACTGCCCCTACTTTAGAAGCTGTAACAATTATACTTTTGAAGTATTTATAGAAGATTGGACAGTAGTTACTAACCCATGCATAACCACTATGTTTGAGGAAATAAAAACATGTAGATAGTAGTTGTAAGATTGTAGGTATTTAATATACCTGCCCATCGCATAGCGTTTTAGATAGTTATGCCTGCCCAACAACCAGTTAGAAGGTTTGCCCTTCGTTGTGTTACGTACTGTATAATTAACCTTATTGTTCATATACTTAATACTATTTGATATAAAATAGTTAAAGCAAATCCAGTTTAAACGAGAAAAATAAATATTTTCGCATTTTTTTTTTTGTTACGAATGCTTGATATTCAAAAAAAGATTTTACTTAAATGAGAATAAGAATAAGTGTTGGAAATATGTAAGAGATGATAATGAAAGAAGTGAATACAAATTGAGGGAACGAAGAAGTGCTTATCGACCCTAAAATATTGAGTTATTTCAACAAATATTTTTCATTACAGACTGTTGGAAATATTTAGATTTGTTGAAAGGTACATTTTTATATCACCAATATTTTTAAAAAAGGACTATGTCGTGATTTCAATTATAGGTATTCATATCGATGAATTCGAGTGCGAGCCAATAAGGTGAAATAAATCGGTAAAACTTATGCTCCATTAGAATTTAAATAAATATGTATATTTTATATTTTTATCTTGCGTACTATAAATGTTAAAATACAAATAAGAAATCTAAACACTCAACTTATAAGATCTGCAAAACAAAATACGATCATAGTACTGATTATAATAATTGTCACGGTCAAAGTTTGAAAGTTGAAAATAAGTGTTTTGTTTAATTGAGTAACATAGTGTAGACTGTAAGTTCATTGCGGCTGCAAGTAATAGCTGTTTGGCAACACTTTTTCGCAAGGAACAATGAACTGACACTAATTTTAACCATTCCATAACATGCATAGTTGGATTACCACAACACGATCACTTTTTATAAAAAAATATAAATGATATACTCTAAACATTTTATGCAAATTATTATTGTTTGTAATTTCCAAATTTTTCATACATATTTTTCATAAAGCTGAGTAAAATAAATATTTTTTAAATAATGCTACCGAATTTCAGAAATCTTATTAGTTAACGATTGATAAAATATTCATTATTACAAAAAAAATAAGTTCTGCAATTATACAATTCAGACAGGTCAATAAGATAGAGTAAAGTATGATATAATTTTATGCAATAAACAGCCTAGTTTTACTTGTATCAAATTAGGAACGTCACGCGATTGTAAGTGGATGCACATTTATATTCACGACTATTTAATTGAAAATAAGTCCATTTATACCTATTACGTTTGCTATTATTTAGAACAGTTTATGATCTGAAAGATCAAGACCTGTTGGTTTTACTATAATTTAGTTTATCTTCATAATAATATTCATTGTTAAAATTAAAATATATATTACCAACTAGACTATTCAGGTTAAAGCACTTTAAATCTCGTGGTCATAGCAATATCATTCTCATTTACATACATACTTATACATCCAATAATTTTGATTCTACTTTTTTACCTAAGTACACCTAATAAAAGCTTATATCGATTAACTGGACGTAAACATCTCCAATTTCACTCACCACGTACCATTATTTAGATTGTTTGACGCAGATACAATATTCAAGAAGCAATTAAATATAAAGTAAGGCAGCCCTTTAAATACAATAATAATACCAAGACACTAAAATGAACACCGATTGTCTATCTAACGCCTGTAGACGTGTCCGCATCAAACAATGTAAAAAAGGCACTAACTCAACCACTACTGGCATAAACTTGTCGATACTCCTTATCGCCAACGCGCCGTACAGCGACGAAAGACGCAAAGTGAATCTCTACAGACCGTTTTCTTTCCAGATGTAAATCGAAACAGCTCCCTCATCCCGGATCTTGTTTAGGATCTAAGTTGGCCCGCCTTTCCTGAAGGGCTGCTAATAACGATTCCCGTACTTCTCTTTCTGAACTTCGCCACAATCTTATAAGTTCGTCTTCTGACAATAATGACAATTCCGACCTAGCTCCCATCGGAGATACTCTAGGATAAGGTGGCGCTGGTGGTACTTCTTGATCTTCGGAAACTAATATCTCTACGCTGGCCCGAGAAGTTGGACAATCGGTACTTATGTAATTATCAGACCTCTCTGATACATCTTGGTAAGATCTAGTAGAAGATCCTTCGGCACGTCGAATCATAGGAGATGGGGTTCGAAGGCGAGTATTAATATCTGGTGGTGAACTAGTTAAACAACTCACATCGCGACTTAATCTCCGTCCTATGTTATGACTAGTGCGCTCGTAAATATTGGATACAGAGTCCGATTCTAAGACAGAGTCGGTGCTGAATCGTCTTACGTTGAGCCCGGCAAGGTTGCATCGTTTTTTGCGACCTCTCGGTGAACGGATTTGTCGAGGTGAACGACCTTGCCGTGGTGAACGGCTAGAGGTATCTGGCGAAGGCGACAGGAATTTAGACTCTGTCACTTCCTCAGATGTTTCTACTACTTCAGGTTTTTCAACTACCTCCTGTTCTTTTATGGAACCCAATGAATGGTCACGTTGTTGTACCCTGATAAAATAGAAAAAAATATTAAATCCTGTCACTTTATGAATAAGGTTTTATGGAATAAAAAAAAAATTGTACCAGTTTTACACTATTACCTTCTTATTGCTTGTATCATTTCGTATAATTGAGCTTTACTTTTACGTCGTCTGCGCTGTTCGTGTTCCTTCTGAAACAAACGTTCACTCCTATCATAACCTGATTTTTCGCTATATTATACAGTCATGTTGGAGAGTAAACAATAAATATAGAGGGAAAGACAATTACCCTTTTGACACTCTTTTGAAATAGTGAAGTGAAATGTCCTTGACGAATGGTGTTCACCAATTCTCTCGCGGCATGATGAGGTGAAACTAATTCCACACAATTAATAAATCTGTATAATTTCTGTAACAAATAACTTTTATGAATTAAAAATAAGCTTCATGAAAAATATAAGCCGCGAAACGTGTAGATTATACAAAAGAGGATAGCAACGAATTTCAGAAACGCAATACAAGAAGATTATTCCACAAGACAAGTAGGTACTCGTTTAGTGTTAAAAGCCGCTCAGAACTGTGGCTCACTCGACATAATCCCACCAGAAGCCATCTTGGCTTCACGCTTGAGTAGGGCAAACAAAGTGCGGGAGGATGCCGAAGGCAAAGTTACGGCGGGTGGGACGGTAGCCTTTGACTTCAGTAGATATCGTTATGTACCTACTCTACTAGAGGGCAAGTATTATAATTTTGCTAAGCGGATTAAATTCCGCTTGTATCATACACATAGGTATATTTCACTGTAAGTATTTTTTGCGGCATACACATACTCGTAAATTCACATGTTAAATTGCAAATAATAGGTGTTGTTTGTTTGGCACATATAAAATTCGCTTTGTTTCAACATCAAAAATATTCAAAACGCACCAGAGAGCGGCATAGCGTCTAGTTTTATTATAAGGGTGAAAGCTGGCCAGAAGCGTGCATGGAATAATAATAATAATATTTATATAAGTCTATAAGGTCCTTCTAAAGTCTTGGCGTATATTTTGAGGGATGAATGTATAGGTCATTAGTAATAAAAAAACAATGTTAGAAAACAAATCAGTACATTGAATTATTTATAAATTAATACTTGGTACCACAGATTACAGAATAAGGCAGATGGAGCGCGCGGAACACGGGAGTGAAGCCAAAAAAGCAAATACTGATTTTATACATTTCCATTAGACAGTAAATGTGTTTGACTGGAAGTTATGTCTGTGTTTGTGTGTGTAGCATGTGAGAAAGTGTGATGGAAGTTGATTTCTTCGCGAAGATTTGTAGAATTTGAAGCCATAAACTGCACCACTTCCAATATCACGTCTACTGAGCTGACAAACACCATTACAAATGTAATAATATGGTCAATTATTTGACTATGATTCTCACCTGACTAAAAAACATAATGTTCCTGCTCCTCCATATAGTCCCTTTCGGTTGGTGTCGTAGTACAGGCAAAGTGTATTTATAAAACAAGTGCTCCAGAATCAATATCAGGCAGCCGACAATCATTCCGACACCAAGCAGTATAAAAACGCCTGCTACAGCGGCCACACCTTAAACAAAGATTTTTGTTAGGTAAATTATTGCTAAACTAATGTTTAAATCCAAGTATACTGTTAAATTTTTTATCAAAATTGGCCTCGAGACTCTATGGAGCATTTTTCGCTATTACTTTAAGTTTTGGCAATCCATGCTCATTTGAAACATTCATATATGCAATATTTTTTTTTTATAAAAACGTGAGGGTATATCATTTAAATCTTCACATGTAATATCCATACTATGTAAGTTGATGAATGGATTGCAAATAATGTGACTGGATGGGATGTATATGTTCAAGGTAATGCTTCATCAATTGATTTATAACCTATCCTTACTAATTTTATAAATTCTAATGTGAATTTGTTTGTTTGTTACGCTTTCACACCTTAACTAGCACGCCGATAGCCCATGGAGAAGAATTTAAGTTTTTAACCCGGGATCGCGGATGAAACAGCGGGAGACAGCTAGTTCTAAATAAAAGCTGTTGCTATCATATTCTTGTATACAAGCATTCCTTATACAGTGTAAAAACTTTTGCAATATCGATTGTAAGTAGATATGACAAGTTGAACAAACCGTTACCTATATTCTGAACAAATGCTGAACAACGACTGAACACCGCGAAGTTTTATCACACTTTCTGTGATTTACCCCGAGATATCTTACAATTTCACCCGCACAATAGGATTCGATGCTTACATTTTTATTGCCATCGTCAAAAAAAAGGAAAATTGCTCCGAGTTCTAGTATCGACAATATTTTTTATATAGAAACGATATATCGGAAATAAAATAGAGCTCAGATATTAAATCGTATATAATCCTAAAGTATTGTTTTATGTTTAAGTTTGCTCAGTACATTTAGTAGAATTCTCGTGTACATATTTTATTTATATCGTCTTATTTACTGCCTGTCAAGACCGATTCAAAATATTTTATCTACTTAATGACTTATTATGTACAACAATTTTATTTAATAATCTTATTAAGTTTCTTCAGTTTAATGGTATTAATATAACTTTGAAAAACAAACGCATACCTAACTATGGTACATATATAACAATAACCCTGCCTACACTTGCAGACGTGCATAGCATGGTGATTCCAAACGCAATTCCCCTATGTCATATGAAGTATTTCCTTCCTTCTTCAGGTTTAAGCCAAAATAAGGAATAAATACATGTCGGTGTCAGCTCATTTTTTCAAGCGATAAATTCAATGTTTAATCTTTTAGGTCGACTGGTAGTAATACCTCTCCCTTCACGTGACTCAGAGGGGTTGGATTAACGCAGGGGAGGCGATAAATTCTAATGAAATTTCCGTAAGAGACGAGCCAGCTGACTATGTAGATTGTAGATGTAACGAAAAAACCATTAAAATAGTCATTTATACCTACTAATAATATGTAGTATTAAATAAATAAAATTTATTTATTTATAACAAATAAAATATTATCTTTTTTTTATACCACTTAGATGGCAAACAAGCATAAGGCCCGCCTGATGGTAAGCGGTTACTTTAGCCTTTGGACGCTTGTAACACCAGGGGTATCACGCGCGCGTTGCCGTTATTGGAGGAGTTGGTTGCCGTTGGTGGAGAATAATAGATTACCTTTATTAAAAAAAGAATTGTAATGTAGCTACTTGCATTTATTATTTTCCCTGCTGGCTCTCTATAAATGGAACTAAATATCAATGGAAAAATGTAGTGAGCAACTTCTTACCTAAGGGTTTTGGTTGGATACCATAATCTGGACTAAGCTTGAAACACGGCAAACCACCATACCACTTTTCAGTTAAAATATCCATGTAACCATTAGAGGAATATTTTGCAATAACTGCTGATATGCTGTCCTGTAACAAAAAACATTATTTGTTGGTAGGTATGTATCATGAATCATGATAATCAAAAAAAGAGAGCGAACGCCGGCCTGTTGTGCTTCGTTATATAAGTGGACACGTTTGTAAATGTCATCGCTTTGAACGATCGCACAAAAAAACAATAGCGTCACATCTGCGCCGATTTGTTCGTATTCAACAAAGCTTTGGGAAAAAATATTACTAAAAGCGCGGTTTCATGGCTCGAAACAGAAAGTCTCTTTCTGATTTATGTCACTGATCAGCGCAAACCTCGGGGGTATATTGAACAACGTCAAGATAAAATGACGTATAATCGGCTGAGCCGGAGCTACATGACACCCGACTATCGATCACACCATTAGAAGGTTCGTGTGAGTCATCCATCAATCTTACCGTGCAAAGATCCGCCGTCCCCCACCACTCAAGCCTCCTAAAAGTCCTCGTTCTCATGTAAATCTACGCTACATTTCTTTAGAGACGTTGCTTAGTCACATCTTGCCTAATTTTGGAGACATTACATAGTGATTAATGAGTATATACTTAGGTACGTTCTTTGTGTATTATATTAAATATGTTTTCTACATTTTGTATTCATTATATTGTGAAAAATTTGTGAAAAAATACTTTTGAAAATTATTCATTTGTATATATGTAATATTTTATGGTGTTCTAAATGTTTTTGAATTGTGTTATAGTTTATGAAGACAAACTTACTTGCATACATACTTTGCTGTCTGAACAGAAACATGGTGCGTCATTGCTACGCAAACCGAGCACGAGCCGAACCACGAACGAACAGAATTCGTTCGTTGCTCGCGATGTCAAGAGTGGACGTACTTAACAAGCCTTCAACGAGCCTACAACGAGCGCGATGCGAACCCTGTTTTCGTGCCAAAACTGACAAGCGCAGTTGAGTGCGAGACGAATGCTCGTTCGAGGCTCGCATGTCCGTCCATGCTACGCGAACAACGAACCGATCTTGTTCGTGGCTCGGTTCGTGCTTGCTGTGCGTAGCATTGATGCACCAGATATAACATGTTGGTAGCAATGTTTTGGAAATGTCTTGTATGTTTTTGTTTATAGACGAAAACGAGGATTAATATAGCTGAATATGAACGCCTGTTTTTTTATTTTTGTAGCATACATCATACATCCCTATTTAGAAAATGATGAGAAGATAAATCTGTGTACCCATAGAAATAAAATAATACCCATAGAAATAAAATTGTGTTTATTTTATTTCTATGTGTAGCGGACTGCGCACACGGAGGAGTGCGAGATTTGGAAAAGTTAAAGTTTATATTATTATGTTATAGTCAAATGTCGATATGCAGCCTCTTCGCAGTATAACTGGCTAATACTAGGATTGCCTTTCTGCAAAACCAGAAATAGATTTCAATGTCAGCCTTTGACTGCGGGAGATTTAAGTCCAAAGATTAAAAGTAATTAAGAGGACTCAATTCGTCATACTTTTCATACAAAACCTCTGTACTTATTATGGCGTTGTTAAACATTTTTCGTTAGATATTTTGAACAAATTAGTATCTTGTACACTATATCTAGCCGTGTATCTAGGCGTAATTTAAAAAAAGTGTGAAACAAATTTAGTCAAAGCCTCCGAAAAACAGCGTTTTTGGCTGAACTTTGGCCATATCTAATGTACCTATAAATTGTAAAAGTAAAGAAAACATTTAGATACCAGGCTTGCAAATGTATTGGAGATTCTAAATAACTAACTTTTTTTTCACAAACTTGTAAGATTTTTTCACAAGAAGTATACTCCTGGAACAAGTTTTATGAATGCGAAATCATGAATGATGACCTAGCGAAGCGGCCGCGAGTGATCAGCGGAATTTACCGACTGATAACCGACGGCTTTGATGCTGTCTCTCTTTTTTCGCAGTCAAACATTACCTTGGATGAAACAAAAAGCTTTTAGACTATGCTTGCATTGAAGTTCCGCCGGCCACAGAGGGCCGCCTTAAATTAAAAAAGTACCCATGATCGGGAGACGTGATATCTCGAGATAATGTCCTGCATGTAGATTGTAATTTGGATATTCTTGTTGCAAATGTAATGTTCTATTATAACTATACGTACTTTCATACTTATTTTAATCGTTTTTTTTAATACTTAACTCCCTACGTCCACTGCGAACCGAATTAAAATGAGCACTGATAAATAATAAGAAATACAAGATAATTTAATGTGGCCCCATTCAAGTGTGGAATTAGGCCTCTCTGATTCTAAATATCTGTAACAGATTAACCCTCTTATTCATAATAAAGTTATCAAACGTTTGGTGATCGAAAGAGTTCGACCGGGCACACTATTACACTGATTTAGTTACAAATTATTATTACCTTCAGCGGAAATCCTTTGGCCATACCAATGGCATATGTATCTTCTGCAAGTGCATGATCTCCGACCCGCTGTAGTTTACACCCGTGATCAGTGGCACGATAATAATCTAACACTGGAGTGTCTGCTATCAACAGATCCAAGGTACCATTTCTGTAACAATATATTTTTATTTCACCCATTTCCACTTGAAATAATTCAGGCGCTGCCAGCTCAGGATACTCTCAGTGGCATTAGAATTTAGTCCAAGTATGAACGAAATTTTACAAAAAAAATGTCTCTTCTTTAATATTAACTTAATGCACTGCATTCGGTTATTAAAGTTTAAAACGTCAGCCTCCATTTAGTGTTATCATCTTTATGCTAGTCCTTCAATTTTGTCGTTTGAAGCTTAAATATTTAAATAGTCACACTAAACTTAATTCTACAAATATCTTTACTGCATTAGGTACGGTTAAAAAAAAGGAAATCATTTCTGAAACATCTCTTTTGTATATTTCGTACTCGGGCTTATCCCGGTAAGTTTATTTTCACATTATAAGACAGTCGAAATATTTACCAAGTAAACAAATACGCACCCTATTTCGTAGAGCAAACGAGCGGCGTTAACCTGTGAGCAGACGGATCCCTAAAGCCCGAAGTGGAATAATAAATATACTCTGTCACCACAATAAAAAGTACAATAAAAACAGACACTCTTCAGAGCAATATTAACCTAATCTCCTGCGAATAAGGTACACATTTTACTTATGAAATGCAATCGTCTTGCTCTTACCAGTGAAGACTCTTAAAAAACAACCCTTATGACTTTTAACAGTTGAAATATTATTATTGTTACTTTGTTTTGTCTTATGGTTTATAGCTTAATTGGTAGGATATAAAAGCGAGTACTAAATTTAACTATAAAATAAATGTACTGAAGGGTATTAAATCGCTATTGGAGTGCTGTGGACTTGACAATTTTATGGGTCCATAAAAACTTATAGATTTTCAATGATACAATTGATCAATAGTTACTTTATTGATAGGTTCTCTTAATTTAAATAATATTTATATTTTAATTGTAGCAAACTATGTAATCGATACTAATTAGGTACTCTTAAATGGTTAAATTGCACTAATTAAGTAATGATGTAATGAAATGAAAAATTAATGAATGTAATGAAGTAATGGTTTTCCCAATGGACTACAACATGGGGTTCTTCAAAAAGGGTGTGAAGAGATTTCTGCAGGGTTGGCAACGTGCGAGTGACTCCCCTGGTGTTGCAAGCGTCCATAGGCTACGGTAACCGCTTACCATCAGTCGGGCCGTATGCTTGTTTGCTACCTAAGTAGTATAAAAAAAAAATATATATCAATTTCACTTCATACATGAATTCCAATTAAATCGGTGTATTGGCGTTCGCCAATTGAGTCACAAAAAAGAGTTCGAACAGATGATCTGCTCTATTTTATCAACTGTGATAAAATTCCTGAAACTTTTTGTCAATGGATAAGGCATTTACATTGCTTAATTTTATCGACAATATGTAGGTACATTCTTTAAATAGACATTATTTTTATTAACTCACCTAATAAAATTAGGAACCTAGACGGTTTATAATTTTGGCAATATTTTAGGTATTTTTTTATTTAATCAATAGTAGATAGTTTTACCTGAGCCGTTGAATGCCTTCTTCTATATCTTGAAGAGCATAACGTCGCATCTGTTGTGCTAACTGTGGGTTATTACGCTGAACATAATATTCAGAGACCGAAGATCTAGCCGTCCCAACTCGCAGAGACAGCCACTAAAAGGAAGCAAATAAATTAGTCTCCAATAAAAATCTTCACAGAAAGTAGAAGTTCATAGATATTACTTACATTGCTTCGTCCTTGATAGTCATCTACAGCATTATGGAAAAACAGTCCCGCTATAAGGGCGGCGATATTGGCAGTGTAACTAGCGACAAATATCACAGAGAAGCCACCCCAGACGTTTATAAGGAACTTGTTAGGCCAACTCTTAGGCGCTTTAAAGGCGACTAAATGACCACATAGCAGTCCCCACATTACCCATAAAGCACTCGATATGCTGAAGTTTTTTGACCGTTGACGTCCCCACGGATTTAGTCCAAAAGGTGATAACCATTCATATATTGCCACAGCGATAGCAGTAACATTCAGCGATGTAAATATAGCAATCCAAAGCTCAGGTGAAAATGGCAATAAAAAGGCTAATAAAGGTATATCAGGTCTTTGATTCGGTGCAGCCAATATCGAAATTCCACTAAAAAAATACGGCTGACTGTAATCTATGACTTCTGCTCTAGCTGCTGATACACTAAGACCTGCAAAGGACATATGTGCGGCCCCAGAAACTAAATCTCCAATAATTCCATTCCATTTTTCAAAATCTTCGTATGCGTTATCTTCAAGCGAGTATTGTGAACCATCTTCAGTTTCATCTAAAATCTTATAACCGTTACGATATTGAGAGCGGTAGCTCTGCTGATCTAACACAAAATCGCTAGCCATGCTTTTATATTCATTTATCCTACGGAAGGGTTTTATAAGTTTCCTTGATCCATATAATCCATCTTCTACTAAATATAAATGAAAATCAAATTCAAGTTCCTGTGCTATATTTTCTAATAAGTCCATCGCAAGTCCAAAGCAACAATGTGTAGCCATTTTGGAATAAATTGGTTTAGGTGTAGGGAAGAAAAAATCTTCTGTATCTTGATAGCTGTCTCTTTCAAGATCATTGAAAGCTAGTGTGAGATTATCTCTATCTGAAGTCTGTGGACGATGACATGGCAAGCCTCGAAGGCATTGGCCATCTTCGTCGAGTTCACCTTCCATGACAAATGGTGGAGCTAGCGCTGTAACGATTCGGAATATGGTACGTGCCCCATCAGATTGTCCATGTGCAACAAGTCGCCCACCAGGCCATACAATCGTGTGGAGTCTCACACTGCGGCCATTTATGCGCCCCACCTGCCTCCATAAATTGCTTCCATCAGCTGTTACTAAGTTGAGAAGCGCAAATGAAGCTGTAAGTGAATGCTCAGGTCGTTCTGTACCTCCTGCCAATGCGGCTGCAGCTGCCAACCGTGTTTCTCTGTAAATAAAATAAAAAGTATTTTTTTTATCATCTAATTTTCATTAAATAACAAAATGACTGATATTGTAAAAGATTTGGTATATTTTAGTTCTATTTTATCATGCAAAGTGACATCTTTTCTTACTAAACTAAACTTTAAAGCGAAGAGAAGTTACATCCAGAGCATACCACTAAATCTTCTTGTCAGGTGGTATCTCACTGGCTGGATACTTTACGACGACTGTATAATTTATGCAATTTCTATCTAAATAAAAAATACATTTCTGCGAATTGATTTTGAAGGGGATTATTATTGAAAACCTTAATGATTCTATATTCAAACTATT
The DNA here is from genome assembly GCA_951394255.1 of Polyploca ridens. Taxonomy (NCBI): domain Eukaryota; kingdom Metazoa; phylum Arthropoda; class Insecta; order Lepidoptera; family Drepanidae; genus Polyploca; species Polyploca ridens. The sequence goes on from OX596250.1 coordinate 7,849,119, forward strand.
TTTTTTACCATGTTATTCTTACTTGTTGGTTAAGTATAGTATGCCTTCATGATGAACTCAGATGAAATTAAACCAAAACAAAAAACAGTTACATGTCAGGAAATAACACCATCGTGAATAAATAGCGTAATTCTGCACGCTGGTAAGAGGAAACGGGTGTGAACATGCAATATCCGTACCGACCCGTCGAAACCCACCTTCGGGAATGTTGAACCCGTCCACCGAAAATTTATATTAAAATATCGTTGCAACGCATGCGTGAAATACTTTTAACTATTTGATGGAGCTACTTTAGCTTTAAATTGTATAATATCAAATATCACGTAAACAGTATAATTAAATGCTCTAAGGAATACATAAAATTGGGAGCTATTCCGCTCATAACTTGGAGTTTTCGGTAAATTTATTATTTAACGATTTATTTAAATCGGATAATGATGATTGTCACACATCGTATCACACTTTCTACAAATATAAATTCAAAAGTGATCATAGAGGTGACCAAAACAACACACACTCTATCAAATACTTAAGTACAAAGATACTGTGGATGCTAGAGAGTTTTTAAGAGATACATGTTTATATCAGAGTTTATCCAAGAGTTTTTTTCTCAAGTTTTCCACCAATTTTTTTTTTTTTTTATACTACTTAGGTAGCAAACAAGCATACGGCCCGCCTGATGGTAAGCGGCTACCGCAGCCTATGGACGCTTGCAACACCAGGGGTGTCACTCACGCGTTGCCGACCCTGCAGAAATCTCTTCAGACCCTTTTTGAAGAACCCCATGCTGTACTCCATTGGGAAAACCACGGCAGGGAGCTCATTCCACAATCTGAGCGTCCGCGGCAGGAAGCTCCTTTGAGACCGCACAGTTCGAAACAATTCTGGTTTCAATATGTGAGGATGGATTCCCTGTCGATGGCGAGAGTTGCGATGGTAGAAGGTGGCCGTGGGCATCATCTTAAACAATTCTACAGAACACTGTCCGTTGTACAAGCGGTAGAACACACATAAGGAGGCAAAGTCTCTCCTCAGACTGAGGGGCTCTAAACCGTTTATGAGCTCGGGATCGTCAATAATTCTAGCAGCACGTCGCTGAACCGAGTCTAAAGGCGCAAGCTGGTATCCAGGTGCTCCCGCCCACAGATGACAGCAGTACTCCATATGAGGCCGGACTTGCGACTTATAAAGTTGCAGCCTTTGCCTCGATGTGAAGTACTGCTTCGCTTTGTTGAGCACTCCGAGTTTTTTGGATGCCAGCTTAACCTTGTCTTCTAAGTGACTACGGAACAAAACGTCGCTTGAAATGTCGACGCCAAGGATCCCAATGCTGTTACTGATGTTCAAGGACGTGTTCTGGAATTGTGGAGCCACAGACCATGGGGTTTTCTTAGCGGTGAACGCGCAGGCTTGTGTCTTAGTGGGGTTGAAATGGACTAGGTTTAGCCGACCCCAATCGGAGACACTAGTTAGTGTACTCTCGATTTCGGACAACAGCCGTTCGCGGCTTTCCTCCACCTCGGAACGAGGGATATTAGCACGGCCCGTGTAATGAGCGTCCCCTGTACTGTCGTCTGCATAACAATGAATGCCGTCAATAGATAGCATATCATTGATATGCAGTAAGAACAATGTTGGGGACAGCACAGACCCTTGCGGGACGCCGGCATTTATGTCCATGCTATCGGAGCAGCTACCGTCTACGACGGCTCTTATGCATCTGCTGGACAGAAAGCTGGCGACCCATTTGCATAGTCCCTCGGGAAGCCCGTATGCTGGTAGCTTCGCTAGGAGGAATTGATGCAAAGTATTTGAACTTCGTTTTATATTATGTAAATTACGATGAGGTACCTACATTTTATTAAAATTACACGGTTCCGTTACCAACCTCCAAGATTCTTTGATGTTTTCTTTGTTTTTAATACAATTATTTTGTAGTCCCTCTTTCTTTAGGTTTCTGATAACAGAAATGCTTTAACATTTCTATAATTTATATATTTATTCGTATTCTGTCATCATACCGTGCCTTTTAAACCTTCAAGTTACAGTCTATTTCTTTTTTGTAATACGTAGGTATAAGTACAATCTCAAATTTCACACCGTATGCCGTGTTGAGGAAAGTCCTACGGCAGATGGGCAGACAAGCATCGTTAGCTCAGTAATTAAGTTTCTAATGGTACCTACTATTTTGGGTACGGAAGGCTTTATTAGGAAACGTTGAAGAAAATATAAATTATTTACTTCGTTTTATTACGATAAAACAAGTGAAAATTGTTTAAATCAAATTGGAATGCCGTGATACTGATGTATTCGTGTAGACATTACACATAATATTAATCCCATCAAAAACATTATGTAAAAAACTAGCCAAGTCTCGATGAAATGTCTTGTTTATCTCTAAAAAGTAATGAAATCTAGACAAAGTCGTGCCAAGTCTAAGGTTCCTTACTGCGATTTCTTTATTATTATAGTTAATCTTGTGTGACTTGGCCGTTGAACATTCTTTATACGTTAGTGGGTACAAGTACAGATTGGTGCAATGGTGTCATGGAACACCTGGTTTTGTACCCTTGTGTTCCCTTCAACAGCCAAGTCACACAACATTAACTATAATAATAAAGAAATCGCAGTAAGGAACCTTAGACTTGGCACGACTTTGTCTAGATTTCATTACTTTTTAGAGATAAACAAGACATTTCATCGAGACTTGGCTAGTTTTTTACAGAATGTTTTTGATGGGATTTCACTTCTTTTTGTAGAAAATGAAGCGGCCCACCAAGTTGAATATTTTTTGTAAAGGCGGTATGTCGATATCTCTAATAGTTTGGTTGGGCTCTTGTGTTTTCTAATCAGGGTCACCAGGTACTCCAGATCTTCGATTATCCTAGTTTTTATAGTTTTCCCTTTATGTGGTCATTAAACCCTAACTCTGTACCAAATTTCAGCTCTCTGAGTTTATGGGAAGTACTAGTTCTATTTTGATGATCATAAGTGAGTGAGTGAGTGAGTTTCATAAATGTGAAACTTTGCTTTTGCTTAACTTCGGAACTAAATGACCTACAGACTTGAAATTTTGGATTTTAAGTATGTGATTATAGCTTACTGGATGACAAAAATTTCTGCGTTCGGGTCTTATCCAGAGGTTCTCAAATAGGGGCCTGAAAATGCAGCGAAATGGTTCCAGTAAAGGATGGTACAGTAGTACCCAATTAATATGGCTTACCGATGTACCTGCGCAGAAGATACATTTTCAAAGCATGGGAAACGCTATTGGCCGCCTGCTGCTGTCATATTAGCGCGCGCCGTGCGGAGAGGCGTGACTTGCGAGTGAGACGGAACTAATAGCTGCAGTGTATTATGAACCTTATAGTAGTGATCTAAGGTTGATTGTAAGTTTTAATCATTCTTTCGTTAATCTTCGGGGCCATACTTTCTTTTCTGTGCGAACGAAGATTCACGACGCGCCATATAAGTTGGGTAATACTGTACGGCAGTGTTTGCTTCGCGCTCGACTCGGCGGGGGCACTGCCGTGCCCCCCGATTTCAAAAAGAGAAAGTTCGCATATCCCGTTTATAGAATCCAATTAAACGCTACGCTTACCAAGTTAGAACAAATGGACATGCAAGTATTGATTGTGCTCGTAGAAGCGCAATGCGGTGCGTTCAGAAAAACGTCTATTGTAGTTGAACATCATTAACACAAAAGATTTTCAAAGAAAGAGATATCGACATTCACTCGCCCACATGTACAGTAGCGGAATGAAAAGGTTCATCAGTTTTCATCTTGATTCATTCGACGTATCATGAGCACATATTACCTTTTGAAACTGAATAGACAGAATACACTGAAATAATGATTTAGTTGTACGTTCTCAAAGTTCTAAATTATTCAGATCAAAGTTCTTCGTCTGTTTATCTTGTCAACAAGATTTTTTATTTTATGTTTTGATAAACTAAAACCTTCTAGTTGGTTTAACCTGCAAATTTTATTTATGTCAATTTAAAATTCAAAATAGGGCAATGTCATTATTGAAAAAATAATACGCCTTAAATTGTGTTTGACGTGATGTAAAAACAAGCAAAACCTTATTCGATAGCAAACGTCACAATGTAAATGTTAGCAGCACTGTTTCTTCCTATTAGGAACCCCACTGGTAATATGTTGGTACATATGATAAAATTGATTCTTGCAATCTGGTGCAAGCGAAAACCAAACTCTAAAGGTGACGAATCTTTTCATTCCGTGACTGTACCTACATAATATCTGAATGATTATGAGATACGGTCATCATTGTAACCATCCTGGTTTTGCAAAAAGTCAACAACTGCCCTGACCTATTTAGCTGCTCTAATTTCGGCATAAACTGAAAAAGAAAACTATCTGCGTAGAGTCATGTCAATAGATAGCGATCATTTTGTTGAGTCAGGCCGCGCAGCCTGGCAGTCTGCCAAATTTTGCTTCCAGTTCCGACCGATTTATGATAATGTGATCATGTTGGATTTAGCCCAATATTATTAATATATAATATATGTTTCTTAATCAAGTCAATTTCTATGATATATTTAATCAACTCTGTTTGGTGGTTGAGCTTGATCTATATCGTCAAAAACTCGTGAGTCCACTCTGAGTGTGGAAATAACGAATAAAACTTGATTGACTATGGTATACATATATACTTACAGATTTCATAAATAATTTTAAATTTATGTCAAAAAATAATCAATAGAAGTATTTTTTTACTATGTATAAGCTATTAGACCTATCTTGATTAAATTCTCACTATATTATATAAAAACCTCACTACTAAAATCGCCTTATATAAAATAACGATTTTTTAATTTAGGGTTTCTGTAATCTGGTATCCAACTACAGGATGTATCAAGAGTTAAATGTAAATTACGATTTAGGGTCGGACTAATAAAATATCCCACCAAAACATAAATGTGAAAATGTGTGCCAAGTTCAATATTATGATAATTTTGGTGTGGTTGTCGACTTCACAGACGAAAGACTTGAGATTTAAATGGGAGCCAAGTTCTCTAGACAATCCTGAAATTTATTTATCAAAACGTATAACATTCTTAAGTCAATTTAAAATACAATGTAGTCGCTTGGCTCGCGGTTAAAAATATAACAATGACATCAATTGTTATAATATGACGCGCGTCCCTCGCGAGAACCATCTGGTTAGTTCGACTATTCAAATTTAAAATTACATTATTTTTAAATAGCAAACATTGTTGTAGCAGAAAACAAAACAAGAAATTGTGATTTAAATTTACTTAAGAATATTTTACGTTCTTATAAATGCGTGTCTAGAGATGCTTTGAGCTACTTTGACTTATTAGAAATATAATTGCAAAATTATGAAAGATTTAATAAAAACAATAAGTATGAGGGAAATTTATTATGAAGAGCGACTTTTTTATATTGAACATTTATATACTAACTATTAACTGATAAACAAAAATTCAAGTGCCTTCGTATTATTAAAAGCAAAATGACACCACAATGACTGGGAATACAATTACAACGACATAGGCGTCGATACCACATGGAGAGTTCTAGAGTTCTGCGTTCTGAGCTCTGCGTTTCGCAAAAAAAGTAAAAAAAAAGTGTATGACGTGTGATCAGTAGCGAATATTGCAGAACTCTAGAAGTATAGACTGCTTGCAGTGTGCACAATAGTGAATGTGGAACGCAGAACTCTACAACTCTCTCTCTCCGGGATCGGCGCCCAATAACATTTCACCAATACCGGTTTTAATAGCTATTGTGAGGTAATTAACACAATTAAGTGTAACGAAAACAGCTATAGTATCATTCATAATGACCATAAATAAGCATCATTTATGAAAACACGGTCCGTAATGAGATTAATTTTGTTTATCAAATATATTCACCCATTACAGTTTCGTTCCTAAGTGCATTTAATAATTGTTGATGGAATTCTAATTATATTACTATAAATGTATTTGTTTATTACAAAATTATTGTTTATTATCAAATTATCATGTAATGATTAACAGATTTGATGAAATTTGGCCCTGGAATATATACCATATAATACATACTTACTTTATCCCGAAAAAAAAAATTAAATCCCTTGGAAATACGGACAATACGAAGCTATTGATTATTTAATTGGTTTGGTATTTGGTAAAGAACACTTACTCAAAGGTAAGAACTTTTTTCTTTCAATCTTTTAAACAATTTCTATTAAAGAAAATGTACTGATTTGAGACCCAAAGAAAACACTTTAATCTCAGCTTCACAAGGAACATAAAAAGGTGCTTTAGCTATCGATAACAACAAGTTGGAAGTTCAAAGTGATCTCTAAGTAATTCAAGCTTCAATATACCAGATAGCTACAATTAGTCACATGTCTTCGTGTAAGAGAGACAAGAATCCAAATTAGTTTCTTCGACGTTGGAAGGAGTTGGGATTTACATTTATTGCTACTAACTTAATAGAAAAGTAACCAGTATCTTTTCTTGTGATATCAACAAATTTAAAAATTCCTACCTTCTAATAGCAAAGTAACAAATATTTGGCCTTGTTATACCTCATCGTATAATAAATTAATAAAAGAAACAAAAAACCCGACTGCGTAAAACAACCTTATAGCATTCAATTTATATTCAAAATTCTATAGATTAAGGAGCTTGTTTTTTCTTTTCAGTTAATTTTTGTTTTACGCAGTGGGGTTTTTTGTTTCTTTTCATAATTTAATTTATTTCAGACTTTTTAGTTTTTATAATGAATGAGTTGCATGTATTAGTAAGTAAATAAGCGGTACGGTAAAGTAAGGCTAACAACCATCGCAACTCTGTGAGTTACGTACGGTGACCGCTCAGTACCTACTGTCCTTGCATTAAACGTATTTTGCAGTTTTACGTCAAAATGGTAGCATAAAAGTATTATAATATGTACATATATGAAAAGGGTTGTTTACAAGCTTTCATTTGATACCCATATTGTATAATAACGAAAATTTTGTTATTAGTATATTATCTATACCTTTGTAGAAGATTTTCTCAAGTCTGCCGCTGCTTCCGATTGACGAATATGAAATCAAACTATATCGTGTCATGATTGTTTTTGTATACTTAGTGTAGGTTATTTTTATGATAAAAGTAATATAAGTATTATTTTACTAATCGGAGAAAAAAAATTCGCAACTAAGTAAGAATTTATCATACAACTTTATTGCTCAAGGAAATGGTCATTTCTTTTGTTCATGAACTCGCTCTATTTTGTATTAGCACATATAAACACCATCATTCAATATAGTCTGACTTTCTGCCACTAAAGAAGTTACTAGTAATTTATTTCTTTTATGCATATGTATAAAATATAACTTGAAATTAGATGTATAGAAAATTACTTACTTCTATAATAAATTATGCTTATTAATTTTTGAAGAAATCTAAATAAATATGTTAGGTAGTGCTAAATGCTATATAAAAATGAAATCTATAATGTTAAATCCTAAAGTTTGTTATGACATTATACATTCGAGAACTATGACGATCAAAAAGCTATTTGCCGAAAGAAAATAAGTGTTCTTGAATGTTATATTATTCGTGCTCGCTCGTGATAAATGAAAATTGAAAAAAGACAATTTCGAATAGAATAGAAACAGAATTGATTTTTTTATATTATTGTCGCGTTACTGCTTCGAATTTATATATTCATACATTGAAATAGTAAATATAAAACTCTGGATCAGAAGAGTTATTATTATTTAGACTATTAACACTCCACACTGTTTTAATTTTTTGTTTTCAGAAGTTTGACAAGAAGGCAGTTCAGTGGTAGTGAAAGCTTACTTAATGAAAGAAACCATAACATGGTGGTAGAGTATTTAGTAGTAGAGCTAATTTAATGTCACCCAGCATCTACTAGAGAGTACCAGTATCTCTTCTAGATATTGTTAAAGGTTGGCGAAAAGTTACTTGTCGTCGGCCACATCATCACATACCATGGATGTTGATATAGTGTGTGTAAAAAAAAAACAATTTACACCCTTTTTTCAAATACATTATAGCTACTCCTGTATAGGGTTTCAGATCGAATGCCGATCACGTAGTTTATTGAATAACGCTCCATAGAACAGCTTTCCAATACCACTATTACAGAGGTCAAGAGCGATATGTCCTTGAATCTTTCACACAAAGAACTAGAATATAACTAGTGTTGTCCCCGTGGTTTGCCCCGCGCTCCCGAGGGTCTAATAATTTCCCGATATAACAATTTTATTGTTCAACATGTGCCAAGTTTCTTCCACAACTCCTCTACATTCAGCCGTAATGGCTTATTGAGTAAAAACATCCCCAAAATTTCGCATTTATAATATTATAATAATAGCTGTCGCCCATAGTATTACCAGGGATATAAAGTGCCCCATGTTTATGTCTATGAGCCCAGCTACCTCTCAACCAATTATGATCAAAATTGGTTGGGTAGTTTAGCCGTAGAAACATAAATTACACTCTAACCTACTTACTCTTGCAGGGCTAAACCCTTTAAACCTGAAAAAATGTATATTTATAGTTATGATTTAGGTGATGGCTAGGTTTATCGCTCGGTTTCATTGATATAGGTACCTACACTTCATGACAATGTGATAAATAAATTGTCCAGCCCAACACTGTTAGAACAGCAAATAATTTATGGAAGCAAAAAGCAAACTTCTGTTGCGAACGTGCTTATTGTTTTGTGATTATATTTCAAACCAACACTTTGTTATAACATTTCTGTTTACGCAAATTCATGTCAATTTAACTATGTTTTTAGGAACAAGCGACCCTTTTGCATATTTTATTTTCTACGAAGTAACGGAACTTTCGTCTGATGTTTGGTAAAAGGGCTAAAGCTACTTGGTCACTATATCACGCAGTAGGAATCCACCAGAGGCGAAGTAAGCCTACTTAGTAAAAGATAAGGCCTCGTAAAGTTGGCTGTGGGCAAATTGAAAACTTTGAACTACTATTTCGCAATCCTCTTTTACATAATATGTAAGGTCGATTTAAAAATTTACATAACCCGTTGATAGTCGCATGAGACGTCCTACTATAACAATGCTTGTTATTTTTTAACCGCGATTCAAAGGATTCAATCATGACTATAAGTTTTTTTTATAGTATCTGGTATGCTCAATTGCATTACTCTACTATTTTTGATATCCTTTTCGCGATATATAGCATAATGTCAAAACTGTATGTGTCCTTTTACAACCTAATCAGGGGGCATGGCAGTGCCCCCGCCAAGACTAGCCAAGCGAAGCACAACGCAAGCAACCTACCTTTTCTCGAAGCGCTTCGTCGTTTTTTTTTTTGAACCCTCATAACTTCGGCACACTTGAGTTTTGATTATACATACCAAATAAACAAAATTCTCAGGATTTGATGTCACTAGTAGACTTTTTAAATACACAAAGTTAAATTGCATAGCTCTTAGACTATAGATTTTATAGAAATCTAAAAAATCACGATTTTGTCACTGACTTCCTGATGATCATCAAAGTTCTTCGGGAAGTCCTAGAAAGATGAAATTTAGTAGTAAATCACCCCTTACCCTATAAATAAGGGAATGGAAAAAATATTTCCATGCAAATAAAATAACTTACTAAATTCTTGTGACATACCTAATGAACACACACACAAAACAGGAATCTATCTTAAATATTCAGATCATATGATCTCGTCTTGGCAACATTTTACATGAAAATGTTTTTGATGCGATATACGTATTTAACAAACATCTACCTAACTTTATATTAAATGGGAATTTAGAACCTAGAACATTTCCAAATACAGAAGTTAGAGAAAATGTAAAAGTTTAATTTACGATGCAGTCAAAAATAGTCCGCCTGTCCACAACACTAACACTAGCATATCAGTAACTCACTGGGCTCTGTACATATTGAATTTTCCCTAGAGGCCACAGTGCGCTTTTCATTTCGCAGTTTTCCAATTTTTCTACAGTAGAGAGAGTGAAGGTTCTATGCAATGTTTTGACAAACTGTACAAAAAATTGTTTTCCGATATTTTGCCATCAACACACTCATTATTTGATTTTAGTAAAGCACATTATAGCCACAAAAATTATACTTGCGCCATGGAAGAATAAATAATATTTTTTACATCCTAAATAATAAAATTATCAGAACGTGCCAATCTACCCACAGCTAAATAACTATGAAAATATTATTATCTGATAAGGTTTACTAAGTAATACCCGTCAAAAGTAGCAAAACTTTTAAACATATATTTAAATGTAGAAAAATATCCATCTCGTCATGGCCCTTCCAGTGTAAAGTCATCGCAAAACCCTGCAACATATCTACGTAATTCGTTGACCAAACCACCCTCGTCACTGTCGGGTCACGGTGCACGGTGGGACGCGATGGATCGCAGACAATGGCAATAAATAACCTAAGACCGCTCACCGACTACAATTAATTTTCACAATTTTGTTTTGTGTTCTATATTAATATAACGAAGCCATTCGGAACAATACAATTACACTTTATTCTTAAGTTAAGTTAACAAAAGCTAGCCTCAACAAAGAATGCTACATTGCGTGTAAACAAAGGTACGATGGTAAGTTGAATTTAAATTCTAAGAGAGTTTAAGGTTCATTGGCTTTTATATTCCATTCTGTGAGTAATTAAATTAAGTCCATGACCTCATAAAATACACTTATACTTCTCTTAATTTTGCCGGCTAGCCGTGGCAAGATAGCATTCCCTTGAGATCCAAACATGAAAACAAAATACACTTGGTAAGCCGTACCTAAGAAATAACATTGCGTAACAATGGTTTCAATTAATACACTTCCTGCAAAACTGATCTTTTTCTGGTTAAAAGGTCAGTAGAGTTCTTGAACGCAGTCAAACGAACAGTCTCGTAGATGGCCTGACTGACCAACGATGTTTCCAAGATAAGGCTTTATACAGCGTAATGCGGGCTCCGGCGTAAACCCACCAAGCTTTGCTTTTAGATAGAGGGACATAAAAGTAATCTCGAGTCGTTCTCGGACCCGCTAGTCAATTTGCTTTTATGATGATGCCCCACGCTTGTTACCATTCTATTAGTCTCTAGTTTGAATGCTGTGATACTATAAAATCTTCATCATCATAAATTTTTTCATAATTAATTTATAGGCTTACAACATTACAGCTTATTTTCGAATCGATAGGCTCCCGAACTAGTAAAACTGTGTTTCAGGAGGTACAAGATTTCTTTCAAAGACTGCCTGTTTTCCTTTATCATAATATTTAGGGGCATTTTTTTTCTATTTAACAAGTGTATATGAAAATCTGTTATTATCGTATTTTCCATGGATATTTTTTTTTAACAGATAATTACGTAATTTCTACATCATATTATAAAGGTATCATCATAAGTATCTGTTTCTAGTTTAAACATTCCCGAAAATATTTATTTTTTATATTATTTCAGCGGAATTTATATTTCAGCGGCCTCTTGCATGCTGCAGTTTTAAATACTAAAATCGGGCTCTGAAGTCATAATAAACGTTTGCAAAAATCAGACAAACACACTCTTACACCAAAAGCATTGTACAATACCATGTCTGTCCCATTGTGTTAAAATACAAGTACTTTATTAAAAAAAAAACGTAGGTAAAATGTTGTGTTGTATGCAGATATTATGCAAATTCATTAGTTAGCAATTTTGTTTGTGGGTGAATGTCGTCAAATTTAATATTTTAATAAGAAGCCGCTACGATGAGAGCCAGAGATCCATCACGGTGAAGGTCGCAATCACTCATGTTGCCATCTCACCCCAAATATATACCTACTATACAGAGTGTAACGGAAAGTGTATATACATTACACTAATCCACTTTTTTGGTACAGGGCACATAGATCGCGGAAGATAACATTTTATATTAATATTAGCAAGGGACACAAAATGATAATGACTTTCATTGACCGGTGACATGTTGGTTATGATTTTAATTCAATAAACTTGAATTCAAAAATTTGGTTTGAGGTTTTGAGTACCTTATTTTGAGCTGAAACTTTTTATAGAGAGTCTGTATCTGATGTAGTCTTCACCCCCTTCGGATGTATATACCCTTTCCGTTACACCCTATATAGGTTCTCTTCTCAACTCAAAACGAGGTCATTAGCCGAATTTATAAGTGTAAGATAAAATATAATTTTCTTTCGCATTTTTCTCAGTAATTGGCCATTCATTTTATTTGATTGGTACATTGTAATATTAAGATGGAAAGTAGGCTATTACCACAGCACATTAGAAAAAAAAAACTCGCCCACTACTAGAGACGCCTTGCTCAACAGTTTCCATACTATTCAAGGGTGTCAGTGGACGGCACCGTTTTACCATGGTTTTACCGACAGATGAGATGTATGTATTGTCTTATTATTTACTGTCGATATTAGACTGACGACCGACGGTCCCTCGCACTCAGTTATGCGATATGCACATATCACAGGGCACGAGTATTGTCATTGTTTTCGTCTCTATACAGGCTGTTTTTTTGGGTCGGCGACAAGCAACCCAGGGAAATACCTTAATCAATTTGAACTAAAATTACCGCAACGTGTGATTACTAGGCTCGTGTGCAGACTAGAGCTAGGTGCAAGCCGCCTTCGCCCCATCCCTTTAATCTCTCGCACTCCCGTTGAGTATTACATCTAGCTTATTACATGATTTTCCAATTTTTATTTTCTTTATTTTTATTATTATAAAAAAATAAAGTATTCTTTTAATATTATTTTAGCACCAGTATCATTTGTATTATCGACCCTGAGTCGCTCGTCGCTGACCAAAACAACGACCTGTTATAGGCGCGTGGGACTCCTTGCTCTACGCAATTGCAAACGAATTGTTTCGAGAGTTTTACCGCACGCCCGTACATTTTCTATACAGTTTTACAGTAAATCTTATTTAAATGAACTACGATTAGCAAGGACTATCGACTTGATTTATTTAATTGTAATATGAATATGTGATTTATTACCATAATTCATTTTACTTTATTACTCGATGAGACTTTTAATATGGCATGCATGCATAACGAATCACAATAATTTATTAGTACTAGATTGAATAATGTTGAATCATACAAATAAAATTACAATTAACATTTAATTAAGCAATATAAATTTAAAGCATAGCTTCTTGTCGGCAAACGTCTATATGTTAATTAAAATCAACACGATTACATATCAAAATTATAAATCACATTAACACTAAACTTACCTGACGAATTCTGTAGAGAAATCGGCAGCTGCATCACTTGGCTCATCCCAGCAAGAGGCAGTAGCGTCACTAAAGAACTGGGCCTGCGCCGACCATGCATCGCATGCTCGCAACACACGTCGAAGCGCACCTACCGCCATGCGCACGGCTGCGCGCACAAACATGCGATCTACAAATTTTAAGCATGTTATTAAAAATAAAACATAGATAATATTTCAATGTAACATACAAAAAACTTACCAATTATCATTGGTTGCGGATGTAAAGCCAACAGTCCTACAGGAAGACTCCTAAAGATCACAGTAACATTATCCATAAGTTCATCTTTCTTCTCGTCTATAATTTTAATTGTATCCTTCATGAAATTTTTATCACTTCTCTTTTCGATTGCGTCTCTAATATTATGCAGTGTAGACGTATGCACCGTGGGATTCATTAAGAAATCACTAATATCACTTGATAATTTTACCCTATCTTTTATTACTATATTTTCATCATTAATATCTACGACTTTTACTAAAAATGGATTTTGAACCATATTCGCACCATCTACATTTATACTATTTACATATTTATTAAACGATTCATTTTTCATTTTCCTATAACTAGTACGTCTACTATATTTTTTATTAGTGAAGGTAATTTTTTCCTTCTCAATTGAATTGTTTCCGATTTTAGAAGTTTCAACGCCTTTGTTATTTACACTTAAATTTCTTACAATTTCCGAACTAATATTGCGACTACTATCATATGTTTTACTAAAATTTTTATATAATATATTTTTGTTGACACTGTGCGCTTCTAATTTATTTATATCCCTACTAATATTTTGTAAAATTGGATTAATCTTTACATTATTTTTATCATCGTCTAAGTTTTCTTTATGGATTTTACCAATATTACTTATCGGTGTAGTGGGGATTTTTAAATCTTTTATCTTATTATTGTCTGCAACATCTCGTTTACTGCGTTCAAAGTGATCATAAATGAATGCTTCATCTTTATCTCTCAAGCTTCCGAAGTCTGGGTCATTATCTTCGGCAAATTGTGTTCTGTTGCCAATGCTATGGAAGACATCAATATCTAGGGATGCGTCTATCCATAACCAGAAAAAATGACCATCGAGCATGTTGAGTCGCTTTGCCTCATCCATTACCAGCTTCACGTAATGGATGTCACATATCAGGACTACCACACCTCGGGTCAGCCTTGATACTTCAGCTAGGCGCCTGTAAAACAATATCGGTTTATATTTAAGAAAAAACTTGGTAAGTTCTACGTATTTGTTTATTTTAACTTATTTTACTACTATTATAATTAAATTATTATTATTAAAATTGATGAAACAGAGTGTACTATGTACATACCTGAAAAGAGCGTGTCGGGAGAATTTTTTTGGAAGCGATAGCCATTTTGGATTAAGCGGTTGTGTAGTAAGAATTGATGAGAGGTCTTTCCTCAAGGATAACGTAGAATATATATCTTCTTCAGCAAGCAAAGTAAAAGAATGCCAGTGGGTATGTAGTAAAGTGGCTCTGAAAAAAAAATCAAGCGTGAATAGTTAATATCGATTAGGACCTATTACTACAAAAAGAAATAATTTTTTAAGGCTTAACTTTTTTACAAACCTTAGAGCATGTAATGTTTCTCTAGCTGTTATCTCAAGTCTAATTTCCAGTGGAAGCATTTCCTGAGGACAACAACTTTTTTATTATGTTTATATCCTATTGATGGAACGTGATTTGTAATCAATGTAACTTTACAGGCTAAAATATACATAGATTCTGTAATTCATGGTTATTGCAAGTCACGCAATTATAATCACAATTTGTTCTTGAATTGAAATATCCCAATCATGTCGTGCTTTTAAGAGCGCGCGAGCGTTATTAGTTCACGTCTCGTCCTAATCGACGCTAAAGTGGGTAATAAATGACCATCATTTTGTGCGACACCCAAGACCGCGTTCACATCTCCTACAAAAATAAATTTTGCAGCGCGCGCAATATTTCACCTAAAAAGTTTTCTTACAAAACGTGAAATAAAATCCCCGAGTTTTTACAACATTATACACGTCATAAAACCTGATCTATCTCACGTATGACAAAGTCTCTTATTTTCATTCTCATGTCCTTTTTAGTGTAGTAACATCTTTATAGCTTCTGTAATCCTCACTGAGTTGTTCAATTTTCATCGGATATATATTTATACTAACATGTTGTTGCAATTTTTGTAATTGATAGCAATATGTTTAAAAGTAAATATATATAGTTATGTCATTCGCGAAGCTTTACTTCGATTTTATTAGCAAATTTTTCAAATTCAAAAAGCCATGACGAAATCAGTAACTATTGTGCGTTCAATTTTCTTACCATAAAGTTACGGGTTGGGCTCGTATAACCAGAAAATCCCAGAAAACTCAAGTTGAGGTATAGGGGTAAACTAATTTTCACATTGCTTTGGGTATTCTGTTTTTGTGCATTCTGAAGATGAAGTTTTCATGCAGAAATCACATGAACAAATAATAAAGAGTAAAGACACTTTAGTTAGTACATATTTATATGATTACCCATGGCACACGTGTGCCATGGGTAGGTTTTTCTCGAAGCTAGTTTCAAATAGACAGATATCCCTATATCTGGCTATTCATTTTAAACTAGAGCTGTTTTTGTGTAGATTTATCGGAGGCATTATTAACAGATCCAAGATTTATCTAGCAAATGAAAAACCGGACATTAGGATATTCTAGTTCCAAATAATGGTTGGATAAAAAAGGCAAAAGAAGGAAATGTATCCACCTGCAGGCAGAATAGGGTTAAAAGATGTCACGTAACTTTCCACTAAGTATGAATACCTAAAGAAACATTAATTGCAAGATATACACGTTGATTCGTACAAAAATCTGTAAAAAAAATAGCATGCTTTTTGAAATAATCATCACGCTGAATTATAAATGCGAAAGCAACTCTGCCCGTTTGTTACCTTTTCAGCACAAAACCTACCGATTGCGATAAAAGCTGGCACGCCGATTACTTAATTTCATATAATATGGATCGGACATAGGCAAATTTTATTCCCGTGAACGCGAGTGAAACCACGGAGGACAGCTAGCTGCTCATATTCCTATGTCTCTATTATCTGAATTAAACAATCATCTACTACGAGCCCCAAGACTCGGTAAGAGATTGATTTTCTCAAACATGCTTGAAGGTATACTATATCTATATCATAGACTCAGAGTATATAAATACTCTATACTATATCTAACATAATGGAAATGCCAGTAGTTAGTTTTAGCTTTGAACAATGAACATACTACAATCTAGATATTTTTTATAAAAAATTCAGCATATCAAGTGACATCATCAGCATTCCTATTTATAATGTTTAAACGTTTCGCGCCTGTGCCAACATTTCGCAGGGTTGTCACGTAGATACATTATTTCAGAGCCTGTTTGGCCATTCCTGGCTTTATCGTAGCAAACGATTAATAGCCCTACATGAATGAAATCGTCGGCAGACCACTAACCGACGACTGTGACGACAACCGGCTTTTTTATGATACAAAGGTAGGATTTTTGGGTTTTACTCATTTACGTATGATTCTTTTGTCTTTTTATTTCGTACGAATATTTAGTTCATATTATTTAGTATTATTATTTTTAGGCAAAATTCGCTAATATAAGAGTGATAAGCATAACAAATGGTCAAGAAAACAAACCAAGAATTCAGGGCACTTTCGTTCAATTGTCGACACATGGCAAGGGGGTATTTTTCGAAGAGATCTTATAGAATTATACATATTAATGAAACCTTGCTGTAACATTATTAAGAGGGGAGCTTATTTCATAACATTATAAATTTTACTTAAAAGTCTAGATTTTCACTGTCGATTTATTTTAATTCATTATGTTTGTGACACTTACGTTGGCAATGGTATGAGAGAGATGCAGGTGCGATGGCGATGTTCGCAGCACAGGGACGCCGGCGCGCGTGGCTGCTGTGACCACGGCGGCTGCAGCAGACCCGCCTCCGCAGACCAGCAGTGTTGCCACGCGACGACTGGCGAGCGCCGAGCAAGTCCTCTCCAAAACTCGGGCACTGAACCTGTAGTAATTCAATGTTATTTTTATCATCGACGTCCGTTTCGTTGACTCTTCAAGTTGTCTCAAAAAGTCCATGAAAAGTTTTAGTAGAACGGCCACTATTTTACTGAATCCTGACCTTCATATTCATGTTCATATTAATAGAAACCCTGTCAAATGGAAAACTCAAATAAGACTAGGCCTTTGCCCGCCTTTTGGCGAATATTGTAAACAACAACAACTAACAACTCGCTTATTAGATACTTTTAGGTCTACTTTCAGAGTACAGGAGATGAAACATAGAAAAAGCTAAGAAATTAACTTAGAGCTACTTGAAGCATGACAACTGTATAATAAAATATTTTTATTATTATTATGTTTAGTTATTCTTCTGTTTATAATCGATATGTTTTTGTTTACTTTTTCTAGCCACAAATTAATTAATTTTCTTTCTTTCTTTCAAACTGTATCGACATTTGTAGCTAATTATGTCGTTACTTGGTACCGCACCTTTTCCTTTATCCACTCTTCTAGATACATTTATTACAGCATACCGTGAATTTTTGATACTTGTATGAATTGTCAAGTGTACATAACTCAATTACAACCACAATTAGATCTGTGAGTATCGTTTACTCGGATCACAATTCGCCACATTGACCTATAGTATTCAATAACATTGATATAGAGTCGGTTCTAAACTGACGTGAAATACGTTTTGGTTCATAAACATAACATTTGCTTAAATTTTAGCATAGTGGCTGATAATGGTCTGTCAATTTTTGTTTTCTTGAAAGTGAAAAAAAAATTGCTTTATACTTACACATTGTACTGTCAAAGTTGACCGATTTGAATTTGTATTTTATTTAGGTTGAAATTTGATGGCAAAATACCTGAAGTTTAGGTTTTCACTTTGCGAAAATTCTACGCAGAAATAATTGCGTACAAATGTATGGGTTATTTTACAGTTAAGCAAATAAAATAATTTATAATAGGTATTTTTTAACACTTTTTATTTCATTTAAATAATATATAGGCTATTATATAGATCAGTAAGGATTACAGAATCAAAACAAAAATAAGAATAAATATAAAAAAATAAAACCATCCTGTAGACTAATATAATATAGTAAATCGCTAACCAAAAGAACCGCACTTCAAGTACACTTCAGTCTCGATTCAGTCTTCCAATGCCTCACAAGTCATTTTAATGCCGCGAGTTTGTGTACTCGTGATATTTTATAAAGCAATGTCTGCCCGGGAGTATCCTAAAGTGTGGAGTCGTTTTGAACGTATTGTTGAAGATGGTAGAATGTTGATGTTTGAAACAGAAGACATTCCAGAGTCTATGTGGAGTACTGCAGTGGAGTTTATGTTGGGAAACTACATAAAGGAAGATGTTTGGTGGATTGCAGCGGGTCAGTTATTCAATGATAAATAACTCTCGTCACGAACGTTACTAATGCAGTAATAGTAAATATTATTCGTTTTTGTTATATTATTTAACGTTTGATAATACTGCCTAAATTCCCTTTTTTGTTCCTAGTTGTCGTTTTTTAATGCGTTATTAAATAGATACATTTGACTTTTGCTTTTCAATTCATGAAGCTACCTTGCGTGGTTTGGAAATATTTCATGATGATATACACCTATTGATTATTTTTGTATAGGTAATTGTTGTAAATATGTTTACATACATAAAAATACTATATGTTCTATGTATTTAACTTAAATAAAATATAATTAGCTGACATTTTATCTATTACAGACTGCATTTGTAACGTTCTACATCTCGACACAAGAGCGAATATTTTTTACACACGATCTAAACTAAATTGGATCCATAACATTAAGGCAGCCCTCTGTGGCCGGCGCAACTTCAACGCAAGCATAGTCTAAAAGCTTGTTGTTTCATCCAACGTAATGTTTGACTGTGAAAAAAGAGAGACAGCATCAGAGCCGTCTGTTATCAGTCGGTAAATTCCGCTGATCACTCGCGGCCGCTTCGCTAGGTCGTCATTCATGATTTCGCATATCATAAAACTTGTTCCAGGCGTATACTTCTTGTGAAAAAATCTTACAAGTATGTGAAAAAAAGTTAGTTATTTAGAATCTCCAATACATTTGCAAGTCTGGTATCTAAATGTTTTATTTACTTTTAAAATTTATAGGTACATTAGATATGGCCAAAGTTCAGGTAACATTTGGGCTAAAACGCTGTCGCCTAGATACACGGCTAGATATAGTGCACAAGATACTAATTTGTTCAAAACATCTAACGAAAAATGTTTAACAACGCCATAATAAGTACAGAGGTTTTGTATGAAAAGTATGGCGACTTGAGTACTCTTAATGACAGCAATTATACAAACATTAACCAACTAATGATTATCTGTTCTTGGCATGTACATTTTTTGCAATTAGCAAGATCCCGCCTTACGTCGAGGAAGGCAGGCTCACGCAAGAAAATATGTAAGTCATTAGCAGGACCGTGACCCGCCGCCCAATTATCTCGGTGCCAGATAAAACACCTTAAATGTGGTGTCATTAGACACCCTTTTCGTTAAGGCCACCCTCGTCTGAATCTTCTGATATTAAAATAACCCACGGCAACCCAGGATCATACTGGCTACGTTTAAGCAAAAATAGCAGGGCCGAACGGTTTCCGGCTACATTGAAGTTATTAATTAAATAACAAATGAGATTTTCATAATCACAAACTTTGCTTGTAAATCATTAATGAAAGTAGTATTATAAGCTTACATTTGAGTTAATTTATCCATTTGTTTTGATACGAAGTTCCTCATAATGTCTTTTGTTAATCGGACTAAGTACCAAAATGTCTTTTTGTAGGAGTCTCTGCTCATAACCATAATGTCACTTTATAAAGTAGGTAAACGTTAACAACGAAGTTACCAGTGTATACCTAATTAATGATGTTAAGTTAGGTAGATATGCTATAATTAATCTCGTCTTATATCGACAGGCACAGCGCAGAACTTGGAGGCTGTTCAAGAGTACCGTGTGCTTCTGACATCGATCATTAGGCAGAAAATGAGCGTAGCCTGTTTCCTCGCCGAAGGAGACGGTTCCGGTCGTACACTCGTTGCCGTTAACATGTGTTTGCCACAGCAAAAGGGACGTTTCGTTGAACACTACCAGGTAAAACCATACCTTAGACTTCACCAGTAATTTTATTTTTGTACTGCTCACGAATTTATCCGCGCGGAAATGAAAAGTGACAATTTATTTTGTCAATTGTTGACTCACCGCCATATTGGATTTCTAACGACCTTCGGTGGCTTTAGGAATTTATATTGGTTTCCAGCAGCTTTTCTTAGAGCTCGTTCGTTTCAAAAGTTTACATGTCCGGTATTTTGACCCGCATCTCCGTTTAGTTTAGTGATGAGATATTGATAAAGTTTAATATTAACTACCTATATGTTATTTAAATTAATAAACAAATGAAATAATATAACTGGAATAATTTATACGACAGTAACCAAGTTTTAGTAAAACAAACAAATATTCGGTGAATTGGCTTTCTTTTGGTTGTAACCAAAAGAAGAATTCGAACAAATTCTCAAATATTTGTTTCAGCAACAGTTGATAAATGGCAGCAAATCCGGCTTCCCTATCGTAATGTCCTTTTTTACAATTGTGTAGTTGTTTGCAAGTCGAGTAGTCCAATTTAGACGGGGATAACTTGTTTTTCTATAGAAATAAATGTGAGGCGCAGCAGTGAGACAGTGTAGGTAGGCTGTTTTTATCCTAATCCTAACTACTATTACAAATGCGAAAGTGAGTTTGTTTGTTACGCCTTCACGCCTCAACTACTCAACGGATCATCATGAAATTTGGCATGCAGATAGCCTATGGTATGGAGAAGGACATGCTAATTTATATCCCGGGAACGCAGGTGAAACTGCGGGGTACAGCTATTTTCGTTTTTGATTAAATAAATAAATCATAGTATATATTGATACAAGTGTGCTATGTTGGTAATTATTACACTACATGGAAAAAAACAGACTTGTATTTTTGAAGTCGATATTTTTGATAAATAACCAACCACATAATGAAAGGTTAACAAATTTATGGAAGATGGTGCGCAAGTGGAAGCAACGGCGCGAATAAAATCGACATATAGCCGATATAAAAAATATAATAAAGCTAATATTTTCGAATTTATAACCTAGCTTATTGTGAATTGTGAATAATTTACGGCTCGAAGACCGAGCTGTAGGAGTGGTTTTTAATAGTATTTATTTTAATACCTAATTATGTGCTGTTTCATACACTACTTTATTTAAACTCATGTATTAGGTAGATATCTATGAGTATATCTAAATTTAAAAAATAATACAATGTTTTGGCACCCAAATCAAAGCACTCCACCGCGCATGCTACACTGCATAATTATAGACAATGTACCGCGCCGGCCGCTTATAAAATTGATTTGAAATCTCAAGCATATTCTTAACGGTTCAAAGTGAACTTTAATCCTTTGAATCGCAGTTAAAAACAACAATTAAATCCAACAATAAAAAACCAACGTGTTAATAGAAAAAAGGTTAATTTATAGCAGTATGTTGATATGAAAACTGTTCTATATACTCTATCAATAAATCAATAAAATAAAATAAATATCCTGGGACATTCCTCACACACGGTCATCTAAGGAAGGCGATGATAGCTCAGTGGTAGTGACGTCGGATACCGAGACGAAGGTCCCGGGTTCGAATCCTACAATGAGCTTTCAAGCTTTCGGTGAAGGAAAACATCGTGAGGAAACCATAGCACGGTGGTAGGGTACTTTGTAGTACCCGTCTGGCTGGCTACCACCCTCAAGTTGAAAATCTGTCGCCAAGCACCTTTCGGTGTGTTCCGACAGCTGCACTTGAGAGCCAGCTCCTTCTAGGCTTTGTGTGCTTACCACCTTCGGCCGCATCATCACTTACCATGGTGAGATTGCAGTCAAACACAGGCCAAAAAAATCCAAACTAAGCAGAGCTTGTACTATGGAAACCAGATAACTGATATAATACATATACTACTTTTTGTTTGTAAATACATACCTAATATACATAATTACACCCAGACTCAGGACATACAGACATGTTTATGCACACAAATGCATGTCCTACGTGGGAATCGAACCCACGACCTGCGGCGCGTAAGGTGGGCCCGTCAATAATAAGTATTATTATAATTCTGTACTAAGTACCTATAATAATAAGCCATAAGTCACATTTGGATTCCAGATTTACAAATGATATATTGTTGGAATTTTAAGTAATAGGTTACTTAATCTGTTGTCTCTAGCCTGCTGTGCCTATACAATAAATATACAAGAGACAAGAATCTTACAACAAATATTATAGGTATCCTCCAATTAAGTTATAGAGTTTCATGATTCTTTCATGGAATATAGACAGCGTAAAAGCTTCGCACAATCTCTTTATTCTAGATTTCATTTCGTTGCCTTCGCCATTACTCCCTATCCATTCCCATTTCACTCTCGCGATTCTACCTACGTATTCTAGTCGACCTAGTTTCCACTCATCAGGCCATCACATTACGTCATTCATCTTGAACTGAACTAATAGGTGTATATTTTAAATAATGAAAATATGTAAATAATTGTAACACTAAAATATTAATATAATCAGTCAGGTATTCAAATTGTATCTATAGCTTTAATATACTCCCCCCCCCCCCCCGCATTAATTTTACCTTCAAGAGTTCATACAGATTATTAGTAGACTATTCGCTGAAATCTCGCGAGTCCTGTAATACACTATCCACAATAGGTAAAAATTCCTAACAATTTCTTTTTTTTTTTAGATTATTCTGTCATAAAATTCTGCTGCTATTAGTGTTGTGGAGTTTTTGATATTATCTATTAATTTTACTTGCAAACTTAACTTCACAATATAAAAAAATACGCCTTGATAAGGAGCAGGTATTAAAAAAGGAAATTACATACTTATTTTTTCTCGTTTTCTTTCACAGCCTAAAACAAAAGCTGGCCTGTTATCCCTACGCATGTTCATGGAAGCTATGAAAGTAACAGCGATTTATGATAAATACAACGTGAATGAATTTCTTCTGGGAACAGGGCTCTCTGTTACACCCGTATACAGGGGCTTAGGAATCGCCGTCGAGCTACTGAAGGCAAGGTATGAAAATATTGATAAATTAATCATTCTATAGGAATAAATTGTGTAAAAATCTATCCAAAAAGTAAAAATAATGTCTAAATGCCCATTATTTTAAGTGGAAAAAAATTATATCGTAAATTATCTCATTAATTTCTCATTTTATTTATTTTATACGCGTAGAAACAGTAAAAATACGATTTGTTAAAATGAGTTATCTAAGATTCCTAGATTGATAAGGATAACTACTTCCGCTATTCTTCAAAAATAAAAGATTTTTTTACATGTATGAAAAGAAGATTTCGTCGACGTGACTTCAGATTTGTTAAACGTTCATGTTTTTTCTTAAGTAACATAGATTCTATGTCTTCATTACAATGACCATAAAGAAGATGAACAATTATTTACTTATTTGGCCTCACTCCCGTGTTACCGCGCGCTCCATCTTCGTTTTGTTCTGTAATATGAGATTTTTAAGTTCTTGATTATGAATATGCACGCTGAAATAGTCTATAATTTTTATTTACTTAATTTTTCTTTGTGCTTACTGCTTATTCTTGTAAATTTTAATTTTTCTTGTATGCTGTTATTGTTATTTATCATATTTATTAATTTATTTTATTTTTATTTTATAGTATGTATTATTATCTATTTAGGTTGTTCTACTCATAAGTACTTTCCTATTACCCAAAGGTTGCCTGGAAGAGATCGCTTTAGCGATAAGGCCGCCTATGTTGTGTTCGCCATTTTATTCTTTGTTAAATGTTTTGCTTTGTTTTGTTCTTTCATTGTGCACAATAAAGTATATTCTATTCTATTCTATTCTATTCTATTCTATTCTATTCTATTCTATTCTATTCTATTCTATTCTACTCTATTCTATTCTATTCTATTCTATTCTATTCTATTCTATTCTATTTTATTCTATTCTATTGTATTCTATTCTATTCTATTCTATTCTATTCTATGTTAACTATTTTAACAATGCGCCTGTTTTAACTACGTACGAATATTTTATTAATTAATCATATATTATATTTCTATCAAACATCAATCCAGTGAAACTTATCTACATTTTAAATTTCAGGATAAATCTTTCAAAAGCGCTGGGCTATCGTGCTACTGGAGGTATATTTAACAGTGGTCCATCACAAAAATCAGCATATAAAGTTGGAATGGAGTGTTTATATGAAATACCGTACAAGAAATTTGGGAAACAATGCAATATTAAATTCGATACTGATACAGAGTATTTAAAAATATTTGGTACTCGCACAGACTGACATAAAATACGAATAATTTGAATCTGATAAGCTTGAAGTTTTAACATATATGTAGGTACTTACTTAATAAACGTTTTATTCATTGATTATAATTTTCTTTCATGTAGATATTTCAGTTAAGTATTTTTAACGATCGGTATTTACTATTTTGCTACTACCAGTGTATATAATAGTGCACGACCTAAATGTCAACATAAAACCAAGATATTATGTAATATATTATGAACTCTGTGAGGGAATGCTTTACAATGTAAACAATAGCAATTATATTTGATATAGGGAGATATGCCTACCTACCTTTTTCATTTTCATCCTTTTATATAGGTACTTATTACATATATTTTCAATATTTAATACCTGCATAGTTTAATTTTAAAGCTACGTCTTGATTTTTTGTGCCGAGTGGCTTTTGGATTCTCAATTACATAGGCACTTATATATGTCACATACAAGGATTGAAAGAGTGGAATAATTTACAGCATTGATATCTATACCAACCTCTCTTGTTTATATTACAATTCAAGTAAAGTACCTGATATAATTCAAATTTAAAAAAAATATTGTAATTAATATTTGAAATAAAACATTACCTTTTTCCTTTACTTGTTTAGGACTTATCATAAAATAACGTTTTTCTTTAATCTTTTACTCCTTTAGAACAATGAACGAGAAGCATTGTTAGTGACCTCAAAAGACATCAAATCAACAAAGTTGCTCTATCATTAATTGTTCGGAGTAGCTTTCAGGTTTATTCCTACCCAAGAATCGTGTGGTTAGGATAAATTGTTCGACATTACCACAGAAACAATAAACATTCACACCTACCCTTTAGTCGGATATTAATGGTAATAATTTACATGATACACTTGTAGATTCATGTGTAGATTTAGTTTGTATAGTTTAGGCAAATAATACTATTACTGCGTATTCTCATTTTATAACAACACAGCTTTACGGTTGATACTCAGTTCTTTGGAACGCAAATAGTCCCATCTAATTGTATTCACGAATACATTATTATTTCTTTCGATAAATAATTTTAGAATAGAAAACTATGATCCCCATGCTAAAAGTATATTGAAACCGAAAGCTCTGTCTCTATTGGTTTGAAAATTAATCCTTTGAGTAAAAGCTTTATCTACTAACGGCGCCGCTGTATCTACTGTCAAGCTTCATTGATTATTATACTAATTTGTGTTTACTAATTAATTATATTCAGTTGATAAGATAATCCTTGAAATGTTATGTGTTACCATCATGTGCTTTGCCCATGGACAATAAGCCATATCAAACTGGAATCATTCGGTAGTACCTACGCGTGACTGGCGACTGGCGCCGCCGACGGCAAGAGGCGACATGTAAAGTTGCAGGGCCAGCTGCGGCCGTCCAGAAAATAAAATACGTATCGATTGTATCAAACAATTAACGCTTTTGCGGTCGACACCAGGTACCATGGAGGTCCGAACCTCACATCGAAAGGGGAACGCAACTAGCCTGCTAGGAATCTTGCCGATCATCGTCAGCAGGGGCAGTCTTGAGGAAATCTACATCTACACTTCTACATGTACACTAATAATAAAAGATTTGGATTTTTGTATATTTTTTTTGTAATGAATAAACTCAATAACTACTAGCCCAATTTAAAAAATTCTTTCACCAGGTGAAAGCTAAATTATAACATAAGCTATGTTATGGCTAATATTAATCTTTAGAAAAACAGGGATCTTTAGGAAAACTTCAATAATGTAACCAAAATTTCACCCGGGTGACGCTGGCCACAAACAGCTAGTATTATAACAGGTGGAGATTTCCAGATGGCATATTTACGAAACCTATGTTGGATAGAAAATATACCATCTCGAAATCTCCACCCAGTATATAAAGATTGTATTTTATATATTTGTTGTAAACACACTGTATTGGAAGCGTCCATAGGCTACGGTAACCGCTTACCATCAGGCGGGCCGTATGCTTGTTTGCTATCTTAGTAGTATAAAAAAATATATACTGAATGCACTATAATATGTGGTATCTTCGAACTTTCCTCTAAGGCAAATTCATTATATAAAAGTAACTGAGAAAAAGCATTTCATAAGCAGGCTAAAATGATTCAACTCGCTTTTCCAATCCACTCGTGTCGTCTTCACTAAGCGAAATTGATGCAATAAATAAGAGCCACTATAAATCTAATCTAATGAAAACTGAAGTGAAATGAAATAAAGTTAGCAACACTCTTAGATTAATTTTATGCACATTTAATGAACAAGTTCTAGGACGGATATCACATAGAGATAAATGGCGTGTGGGATGCCAGCTATTAATTCCCTAGTCAGTACATCAGGCAGTGCATGATGGACTGACTAGGGAATTAATAGCTGGCTTGTAACGTAAATAATAGATAACTTTATTGAAGAGTCCTGGGTACTATCCGGACCATTACTACCAGTTTTGCATTTTGGTATATACCACCTACAAAAAATGCCACAAATAGTGAATTGGCCGAATACCGAATATTATTATATTCGCCTGCCGAATGTTCACAAATACTTTTAATAGTTACTAAAAGTAAAATGACAATGGCAGCTCTAACTAAAAGAGAGCTAGACTTTTAATTTAATAACTACGAAGTACTTTTTATGAATTTAATGAAATTTCAGTTAATAAGTAGATTTGAGTAATAACTCGCTACCCTAATTAATTCCCCTAAAGACACTCACTACAAATTCAGTATCTTGTCGTACAAATGATAAACCCCGTGCATTGAAGTGGTATAAATCCTACCAAAAACATTTCATGTAAAATGTTGTCAAGACGAGACCATATAGCTCGCACTGTCAAAAAGTTATCAAATCTTATGTAGAGCCAAGCTTTATAACTCTACGCGCCCTAAATTCACAAACTCTACACACCGTAGTCAAAATATGTGGCTTGGCCGTTTCGCTACCGTCACATGGGCGTAAGGTGAAAAATGTATTCATGGTTAATTACTTTTCTGTAATACAATAGTTCTTGTAGTAGTGAAACGGCCAAGCCAGATATTTTGGCTACGGTGTGTAGAGTTTGTGAAGTTAGGGCTTGTAGAGTTAGGGCGTGCAGAGTTATAAAGCTTGGCTCTACATGAGATAAGCAATACAAGCATACATACCAAATTTCAGCTTTCTAGAACTTCAGGAAGTACCCTAAGAGTTTTGATGATCATCAGTGAGTCAGTGAAATCGGGGTTTTAGATATCAATAAAATCTAAAGTATAAGAGCTATGTTATTGAAACTTAATGTATTTTTGCGTTTTTTTTTATTTATATTTATGCGTTTTGCATCCTCATTTATAATGTGGACAGCAAGGGAGTGGAACGTGCTTCCGGCGTCTGTGTTTCCTGACGCCTACAATCTAGGTACTTTCAAGGCCAGAGTGAATAGGTTTCTTCTGGGTAAGCGTGTTTCATCTTATAATAATATAATAATAATAATAATACATTTATTTCAGATATAAATCCATATACACACAATTAATTAAAAACATTACAATTAAAATAAAGAAGACACATTACACGACAAAAAAAACCTAAAACTACAACACAAATATAAAATAAAAAGAAGACAAGATTAGCTACTTGACTGCTCCAATCGCTACTAATACCCAAGATTTAAGAAAAGGGCAGTCGAGTTTAGTTTAGTCAACTTATCTTAGACTTCGTCATTTCCCCTTATGGGCGGGTCAGTGTCCAAACCCAAGCCCCTTTAATTTAAAAAAAAAAGTATTTAATAAGTTCACTATTCACATCATATCCTGAGAATTTTGTTTATCTAATAAAACCCAAATTATGAGGGTTCAAAAAAACGACGAAGCGCTTCAAGAAAAGGTAGGTAGTGCCCTTGCGCTTCGCTTGGCTCGTCTTGGCGGGGGACACTACAGTGCCCCCACATAATACAACGTAAGTGTAACAATGAGCGGCCTTATCTACTATCCAACCTTTCTATGGTTAACACTGAATATAACACCATCAAAAATTATAAACGCTATATGAATCACAGTTATCTATGAATTGGAAAAATGCTAGCATACCTCTGAAGCCATTGTTGTAGGAATAAAATAGTAAAACTATTGCGGTCTGTAGATCCAACGCGTTGTGATTGTCATCAAACGGAAACTTTTACAATATCCATAAAGTGTTTCACTTCGTTGTAAGTCTTGCATTGGTCTTTTTAGATCGAAACTAGTGAATGGTTATGTTTGAAGGTTGTTGTTGGTTTATATGTATTGCTACGATTGCTACGAAGACAGATTGGTATCTACTTCAAATACCCAATTTTCCAATTGTATGTTTTGTGACGAGAAATTGATACGTTGATCGTTGGTTTAACTTGCTTACAATAACTACGAACTTAGACAAATGGAACAATTTGTAAAATGTTAAAAGTATTATTTTTATGAAAGTGCTATCAGTTCATGGAGTGGTCAAATTAAAGCACGATAGACTTATACTTATAGACTTTGTAATCATCTATCCTTGCATCTATCATTCGATCAATTGCAGTGCCACCAACTTATCTGTTCAGGTAGTCAAAACTGGTACAAAGCTCTTATTTGAAAATTTCAGCATTCGTTTCTGTCGATGGTGGCGCCCCCCTCGCCTGTACAAAAAAGTTTGTGGCACTGCAATTTAATCGAATGATAGATGGTGTACTTTAAAAACTGTGTATCTTACCTTCCATCCTCTGGTAGCTCGATGTAAAGCGGCAGCAGCGTGATATTCCGTAAATAAAGCGGGTTGTCGCCGGCAAGGTACGTGTGCGAGATCTCCGCGAGCGAGCGGTTGAACGCGCGCACGACGTCGGCGGCCGAGGGCGGCGCGGCGATGCCTATGTAGAAGGCCGCACGGGCATCGGCCTGTAGCACGCGAAGCTCGCGACCCGCGGCCGTCGCTGCGGCCACCGCGTATGCGCACAAAGCCACGCATGCGTACCACGCCACGCACAGCGCCCACGTGCGTCCGCGCATCACGGCCCCGCGCACCGCTCTCACCGCCGCCCTCGCCCCGCCGACCGCCCGCACCGCGCCGCCATCCCCAACACCTCACCAACACCATCCACGCTCAACGTCTCACACACTGGGAAAACATTTACTCACTGATGATAGTGTCAAAACATTCACTATTTTTGTTCCACGTATGGTCGTGTTTTCACAGTACTCGGTAACTCTGATAAACTAATCTGAATTTATGGACGGCAGAAATTATGAAAAACGACTCTTCGTTCCGCAATTCCGGTTACTTCACCCACGTACACATATCTGTAACAAAGAGTAATTGCTCTGTAAATAACAGTTTTCACGATACATAATTTAAGCTGGTCTTATTTCTTAGACTTGGTATTTCTGAAACCTTTCTTTCAGGGATATTTTTTCATTCAGGCCTGCTGCCCACCTTTGAACATGATCTCTATTTATCTAAAGATAAGTTATCCTAGTATTTTGAAATAATTATATAACAATAAACGTATTTATTATCTAATATACGTAGGTAGGTACTGCACTTGACACGTACCTCTGCCATTATAAATCTTATTCACTCAGAGAAATTCGTTAATTAATTTACGTTCAGCTTTATCGTACTTTTTCGTCGGTTCTTCTCATCTACGTCGCACTCAATTTAGTGCCCTACCCGACAAGCTTGCGAGCACTTGTCGCGACATAACCTATTTATTTCCACGAAAAAGCGCGTTCAGTTAACGCCTCTCATTAATTATTTTGGATATACTTAGCCGTGCAAGAGAAAGCTTAGAGATACTTGAGTTCGCAATTTGAAGAGCTTATTGTGATTAGGGGTTTTAGAAACATCTTTAATTTTATGATGGCATACATAAAATTTATGATAACAATAATAACTACGAAGAATAAGTAATCATAAATTAGACATTTGCTGTTACTTACTCGTATATATCACATGAAAACATATGAGACTACTAGCGAATATTTAAATAAGACCTGAATAATTTTAATTTTAATTATATTTTCTTATCCGTCCTTATAACAAATAAAGTCTAGGTGCAAGCTTCACTATTGCTGTAAGTTCTAATCCAAAGTTCGTCCTTAGCCAGACAACTATCCTAACAATATAACTTACTTCAAACAGCATTACAAACTGTTCACTTAGTAGGAAATGGAGAAATAAACCATAGGTAGATCTAAACTAGAACGTTGGCGGTGTAGAATAAATTTTCCCTCGTCAAATAGATACTGAGAGTAGCAGGACGTGTTATCATAAAAAATCCACTGCAAAGAGGATCAGAAATTTGAGTAATGCGTAGATGGTTCATACCTAAGTGTGGAAAGTTAAAATTATTTTAAGGCTAAAACCCTCGTCACGGTGTGACGCCTTGACGTCATTAATTGAAACAGACTTAGGCACCACAACCGGTTTACTTTACCTAAAGCTTAAAATCTATTCCATGTCTTTATTATATCAATCACATGATATTTAACATTTAAAGGACGTATACAACGTAATTACAATAAACGTAATGAGTATATACAGTATATACGTAATTACATATGAAAGCTTTGTTGTATACCTAAAATATATGAAATATTCATCCTAGGGAACAAAGAATGAACTTTTCCAAACATTTCATTTGCAATTTTCAACAGAGCAAAGTATTTTATTCATTATTTTATACTGTAATGGTATATTATTACCATGAAAGCTAGTTAGTCAAGTACACATGCCTTCACCACCAGAAACTAACAACAACCATCGAGATCGTTTCCAAATTAACCACATTGTAGCATTCGAAATTCTAGACTTGACTAGATCAATATATTGTTTGTACAAAATATAATGTGTTTTGATAACGTAAAGTTATTACGAACTTTAAAAGTTAATTAGCATTTAGTGCTTATTGTTCTTAAACTAAAAATATTTATATCGATGTAATTTAAACATTTATGAATAGGTACTTAATGTAATTTTAACAATAAAATTTTCGTAAAAGTTGATATATAATTTCAAGTTTCTAGATGTGGTGTGATGTGAGCTTTGCGATCTATCAGTCAAACAATTTCTCTTTTTTTACAAAAAATACAACATTATTTAAACGGATTTATTAACTTCACCGAACAAGGTATTTTGTTCTCGCTTAGTTTTATCTTAAATTTTTATTGTTCCAAAAAGATTCCACTGAGCGTAATTTTTTTAATTATATTAAAACCAATCAAAATTATAAACTGTTACTACTTAGTGACTATTTTTTGCAGTGAAAATAGAAACAATATACCTCAGTGTATATAAATACTACGTACAAAATATACATAATAAGTGTATGAAAATGTCTGAAATAGGAAAACGCAAAACATTCATGCGATAACTTGTATTTTATTTCCGTGAGACGACTATCATGAGACGGAACGTAATAAGAAAAATTCTGGCGCCTGGACTTTATAAAAGAAAGAACATAGTTTACCATTAAGAGGGTGATCACCTCCATTGAATAAGTTTGACAAAACAAAACCATTAAAAAATAATCAGATCGTCAGGCACCTTTGTGTTATCCTGGGAGATAAATAAATAGCAGATTAGTAGCTCCGTTACTTAAATGTATTAATTTTATATTCACTCCCTTATTATTATTTGAAGTATATTTCCAAGATTACTGAAAGTTACTGAATCTAATTCGTTTAAGGCGCCGATCCCACAGAGAAGAGTTCTGGAGTTCCGCGTTCCGAGTTCTGCATTCCGCAATAACTGTAAGCTATGTGGGGCCTTTGAAAGTAAAATAAGTGTATGATGTGCGATCAGTAGCGAATATTGCAGAACTCTAGAACTGTGGACTGCTTGCTGTGTGCATAATAGTCAACACGGAATGCAGAACTCGGAACTCGGAACTCGGAACTCGGAACTCCAGAACTCTCTCAGTGGGATCGGCGCCTAAATGTCAATACTTTATTTTTATTTTAGGTCGCTTTTAACATCTAAAGTCATTGGCGACCACAATAAGCAATAATATTTAGTACAATTATATATTACCATAGGTTATAAACATTTACCATTTTCAAAAAATGTTTACATCCATTCGATTACATCCATCTTAATTTAAACAATCTATTAAACTGTGAACTCATATTTATGAAAAACATGTTTCAACGCCAGCAATTCGCTACTAACTAAAGTTTATTTTGTTTGTAAATGTATTTCATGTTCTTCTCACTGAACAATAGTATCTTCAAGTAGGTACCTACGCAATATAACTCAGGTTAATATTGTGCTTTAGTAGCAAAATTACAGGTCAATGCTTTACAAAGAACTAATGAAAAATCCAACCAGATGTTTTATTGTATGCTCAAGCTTTTTACATAACGTATTGTATATTTTTTCAATAGTTTACATTAAACATTCACAGCCTTCTGTTCTTATTAAAACAGATTGACTTACTCGAGTTGTTCCAATAGATAACTCTATATGCCTTATATTTATTAATGTTTCATGAAACTACGTTTTTTGTCAAATAACTTTTACGCAATCTATGATTCTTAAAATTCATATATCTTCTCTTATATAAAAATGAAACCCTATTTCTCTTGGTCACGCCATAACTTGAGAATGACTTTACCGATTTCATCCATCTTTTTGTTAAAGTTTTCTAATACTACGGAGAAGGTTCTTACGGAAAAAAAAATTAAGAAAGTTGCGTTGAAAATTAAACGTTAGGGTAGGGTGGGGTAGGATATCCATCGGGTATGCGGGTGAAACCGCGAGGCGCAACTAGACGCAAATAATTTAGTTCATAAACACATAACTTAAAAAAATATAAAATTGTAATAAGTGAAAACATTTGTGTTTTAAAAATTTTTCAAACACAACACAAATATATATGTCGGAGAGTTGGATCGTTGGTTGGACTCAGTTGGATGACGATAATATCGTGGTACAAGGGTTGGGTAAAATAGTAGCAACACTGATTTGACTTTAACATAAATAACAGATTTAATGTGGGTATGCGTAATATTAAGAACATTGATTTGACTATAACGTGAATGACAAGAGTTTATAAGGGGATGCGTATTGCTTTTGGGATAGTTAGTTTATCACAAGCACTCGAGCTGTACACATCTCAGTGCAATCATTGTTACACCCCGTTCTGAAGCCTATAATTATTTAAGACTGTACATGTGTGAAGTGAAGTGAAGTGAAGTGAAGCGAAGTGAAGTGATTATTTAATTGTAATGTTATGTCGTAATAATAACGTAATAAACACATTGGGCCCGTGAGGAGTTTGTTGCGTCGCTTCTTCTCCTCATACGGGACTTTAAGAAGCGATGGTATAACGTTGTTTTATTGCCTGCACTGCGCCCACCGAATCCCGATACTACTGAACCCTAATCGTGGTGTTTGTATCGCTTGGCTGTCGCTGACTCCGACATCAGTCGTGGGATAAAGACGGGCAATAAAACCATACTTGGATTGTTACCACATACTTTGAGCATTGCTATGTGCTTGAGAACTCCGAACACGTGTCAAATAGAGGGTTTTGCCAAGCGAGGGATGACGTCAAGAATGAAGACTTTGAATTAAGTTTGGTGGCATCGTTTCTATAGCCTGGTAACCGAGTAAATGGATCATGAGATGCGCGTGCTTATACGTGACATGATAATAGCTAGATGGTGGTGATTTTATGCTGCGCGGTTGTCTGCGGTGCTTCGAGTGTGGGAAAAACAGGTCATGTGATCGTTCCTTTACTTTTTACATAATTTTTTTGTCTAAGCTGCAATCAAATGCTTTTGGTATTACATGTTACAGATGTGGTGATGCTGGCTTCTTTGAAAATAACTGCTCTCGTGCCTGCAACTTTACTGCAGTCAAAAGCGTTCGTGGCAACGGCAGCGCGGTTGGTAACAACACCGGTGCAGTGAGCAACGGTAGCAACCAGCGCCGGGTGGACCTGTGCTGCATCAGCAACCAGGCGGAACAGAGGACTATTTTCTGTGAGTCAATTTCATGTTGTTTGCTAATAGATTACGATGGTACCTGAGGTACACGTACCCATTGTTGTTGAGAATATAGTTGGTTAGCGTTTTAATTGGATTTAAGTGTGTGTCGTCTTGAGTCTTAAATTATTATTTTGCGTTTTGGTCACGGGGATAATCACGAGTATAATTATTATTACGGAATTGGTAGTGTTTAGCAGTCATAAACATTATGGCCTATAGGGATAGTCAGATAAAATAGGCACCAAATGATTTGAGTATACATGCTTAATAAGATGAGCCGCGCCTAGGCTACGTGGTTTATTATCGTAGTTTGTGTTGAAGCTTTAACGAGATGTGTTGTTAGTTTAACGTGACGGTATGCTTTTATAATTATCCTTGTTTACGTTGGTTCGCAAATGAGACTAGGCGTTGATGCGGTGCTAATCAATATTGTTTTAACTAGACAATAGAAACCTATCAACAACCATTGAGCTATTATTACTACGTATGGAGAGGCTATCATAAGCAAAGGTTATGTCCCATTTTTTTAAAGTGAACTAAAGTTCTCTAGCGCTGAAACAATAAATTAGTCGTCTAGGCAGACAGTAGAAACACTATCAGAACTCTTTTATTATGCAGTATTTTTGTCGCAAACACCGTAATTTTCAAGGCGCTTACGCGTTTCGTTTATCATTCTACAACAACAATTGTGGCCGGATGGCCTCACTTGAACGGAACATAGTTGTGATGTGTGGCGTCTTCTCTATAATAATGGCTCGATGTCAACAAGAAGGTTTTTAAAGTTGCGTTTTGGTTTCATGATGATTTCGGATTTGGAAAATGTAGGTACAAATAGATTGTGATGGTTAATAGTGTAGTCAAGCAACTAACTAGGAGTTTTGTCAGTCACTTGATAGTGATATACTGTGCTGGTACAATATGCGGTTGGCAATGTCCTTTGTTTGTGTCCCTGATTTTTATTCACATAGTGAAGGTCATGTAGGGTTATGTCATATTTCTAGGTCGTTTAAATCACACAATGTTTTAATCTCCTACGTCATATAATCTCACGATAGGTTTAGACTAATGCCAATTAGGTAGTATCAGATAAACTAGATGAAACAGAAGACCATTTTGGAGTGATATTATATCAGTCGTAGTAAAGTTGACTTTACCATTAACTATTAGGTAGACTTAACCTGATAGAAATTGGTATCTATTGAGTAAACTTAAGTAGTCCGTGCAGTGAATCGATTAGTTCACTTCAATAGGGTTCGTTATTTGACTTGTCTCTCTTTCACTGTAAGTTATGACTTTAGGCGTTAGTATTGCTGGTTAAGCATTTTGCTGTCGCTGGTCAATTGAAAGATAGTGTAGTACAGATGAGGTAGATGCAACTACATGTAGCTGTTTAACGTTCATAAGTAGGCAACGGGGTCTAAACTGAATACATTACTTTTTTATTTTGATTTTTATTTTGGTTAAGTACTACGGTAACTGACTTAGCATAGTGGTAGACTACCTACGTTCCGTTTTGGACAGTTTTTATTATTTGTTAAAAAGGAAAAGAGTACTAGTAGAGTCAACTGAGAAGGTTCACATTCACAACCTTATTGCCTCTTGCCAATACGATATTTTGATTAGTTTTGAATTCATTTACTTTGATAATGCGATTGTTATTCAACTGTAAGAGATTATTGAACACCACTACGTTAGAGAAATACTCGTGAAGTTCCAAAAGATGGTCATGACCCAATGAACCTATTAGTCGTATTAAAATTAAAATAAAATAATAAATCCTATTAAATTTAATTTCAAAAACTGACTTCTTTAACGATGGTAATCTGTAGTTTATATCATATTAGTCAGACGCGGAGTCAAAAGAGTTCTTTATCAATAGTTTCCTCCTGATTTAGATATTTTGAGTAGCGACAATAAGAATTACACTGATACCTCTTAGTAAATGTTTTGGATTGCTATAGCATTTTATGTGCAGTGCCTATACCCTTCGCGAGGGGTAGCACCGTGGCTGAGATAGTTATGTTTTGGTTGTTGAGTCAGGGTTGACGGACTGGCCCTTGTCTTATGCGGTCCTAGTATTGTTACTATCGCAATATAGATGCGAATCTTTTGAATTCGAATAGCTAATTCATGGTTTTAACGTCTTCTGTAATTTAGAATGGAGTCTGATGTAGTGTCGTATGTAGAATCGTATGTAGAGTCGAATGTAGAGCTCATGTAGAACTTGTGCAGAGCTTATGAAGAATTAATGTAAAGACGAACACAGTTAGATATCGTTCTCAGAGGTTGTAAAGCCCTAGTAGTTTGATTTGTAGCCTAATGCATAGTAGGAAGCTTTAAGTGAAGTAAAATATAGTATCAGAAGCCCTAGCTTCATTTTTAGAGTTAAATTTGTCATACCGGAAGTGATAAGGATTGTGGTAAGACTTATTGTCAGCTGTCTATAAATAGCGAAATTCTTAGTCATTCAGGCATTCTACTTGAGTTGGTGATAAGAGTAACTAGAACCCTAAATTTATTAACGTTGGCCGATCAAGTGCTAACGCAAACTTCATAAAGCAAGATTTGAAAGAAAATAAGGTTATAGGACTTAATTTTCTGTTAAAGATTATTTTAATGGAAAATCATTCATCATATCAGCCTATGGATGTCCACTGCTGAACATAGGCCTCCCCCATTGACTTCCACTTTGAAGGGTTTTGGGCCGCTTGCATCCAGCGGTGCCCAGCGACTCTGACCAGGTTGTCGGTCTACCTGGTGGGAGGGCGTCCCACTCGGCGCTTTCTAGTACGTGGTCGCCACTTGAGAACCATTCTTCCACAGCGGTTATCGGTTCTTCGAGCGATGTGGCTTGCCCATTACCACTTCAGCTTACTAACTCTACGAGCTATGTCTGTCGTTTTCGTTCTCCTCCGAATGTCCTCGTTGCGGACCCTGTCACGTAGAGAAATTCTGAGCATAGCTCGTTTAAGCTCGCTCGAAAAATCATTGGTGGAATCAAACAAAATCTAGAACCTTATAGGGTTATTGAGTTGCGTGAGTGGCTGCCGAGGTGGATCCATGTTTTTTGGATGAAAATGATAGTGAGATCTTTGTTTATGAAATACTCGTTGTGTATCTGTGTATGTAATCAGCAGCGTAACTGGGTGAGCTATTTACAAGTTATCTCAACGTTGTGTTGACTGTTATGGTTCTATGTTAGGTTAGGTTAGGTTGTCTGAACGGTGAGGTGGCCATTTACACGGTATTGTCTAAATAAGGCGAGGTGGCCATTTCGACGATGTTATCCGGAAGGCTAGGTGGCCATCTGGAAGGAGAGGTGAAGAGATTTCCGCAGAGTCGGCACACGCGAGTGATACCCCTTGTGTTGCAAGCGTCCAAAGGCTGCGGTAACCGGCTACCATCCGGGAGGCCGTATGCTTTTTGCCAGAATTAGTGGTAATCTAGAAGAGATTTCTGCAGAGTCGGCACGCGCGTGTGATACCTCTGGTGTTGCACGCATCCAAAGGCTGCGGTACCCGGCTACCATCCGGGAGGCTGTATGCTTTTTGCCAGAATTAGTAGAATCTAGAAGGCGTGGTGGCCAGTTAGATGGAAGGCGTGGAGGCTATTGGAGGCCATTTAGACTATTAACGGCGCGGTGGCTGTTTCCATAACACTGAGATGGTTTATTGTACAGCGTGGAGACCATAGATTTCGAATTTCCGTGGAGACAGAGTAGTCCGTGAATATTCTATAAGCAATGGCTTTGGGTTCTATTCTTGCCTAGAAGCTAAGACTATAAAGTTAAAACTGTCTCCCTTAGGTAAGTACATAAGTAGTAAACGTGCTTGGTGGAGCTGTATGGCTGTTGATCTTAGTAATTGTTAAATTTGGGTTGTCTAAACTGTGCATACTGCTCACCTGAGTTGACTTTAGAGATTGGAACTGTATCATTCGTCAGTATAAGTAAGCGTTAGTATAATGATTAAACTGAAGGGATTGATAGCAAGAATGGCTCGAAAGTTTAGGCAGGAATGGCCGAGTGAAATTATCAGTTACTGTGCTGGACTTCTTTTGTTTCAGGTACATCTGGTAGAGCTTTTCACACGAGGACGTGTGATTCGCAGGGTGGCCGTGTCGGAGAGTTGGATCGTTGGTTGGACTCAGTTGGATGACGATAATATCGTGGTACAAGGGTTGGGTAAAATAGTAGCAACACTGATTTGACTTTAACATAAATAACAGATTTAATGTGGGTATGCGTAATATTAAGAACATTGATTTGACTATAACGTGAATGACAAGAGTTTATAAGGGGATGCGTATTGCTTTTGGGATAGTTAGTTTATCACAAGCACTCGAGCTGTACACATCTCAGTGCAATCATTGTTACACCCCGTTCTGAAGCCTATAATTATTTAAGACTGTACATGTGTGAAGTGAAGTGAAGTGAAGCGAAGTGAAGTGATTATTTAATTGTAATGTTATGTCGTAATAATAACGTAATAAACACATTGGGCCCGTGAGGAGTTTGTTGCGTCGCTTCTTCTCCTCATACGGGACTTTAAGAAGCGATGGTATAACATTGTTTTATTGCCTGCACTGCGCCCACCGAATCCCGATACTACTGAACCCTAATCGTGGTGTTTGTATCGCTTGGCTGTCGCTGACTCCGACATCAGTCGTGGGATAAAGACGGGCAATAAAACCATACTTGGATTGTTACCACATACTTTGAGCATTGCTATGTGCTTGAGAACTCCGAACTAACTTTTAAGGCGATGATAGCTCAGTGGTAGTGACGTCGGATACCGAGATGAAGGTCCCGGGTTCGAATCCTACAATGAGCTTGAGCTTTCGGTGAAGGAAAACATCGTGAGGAAACCATAGCACGGTGGTAGGGTACTTTGTAGTACCCGCCTGGCTGGCTACCACCCTCAAGTTGAAAATCTGTCGCCAAGCACCTTTCGGTGTGTTCCGATAGCTGCACTTGAGAGCCAGTTCCTTCTAGGCTTTGTGTGCTTACCACCTTCGGCCGCATCGTCACTTACCATGGTGAGATTGCAGTCAAACACAGGCCTATAATAAACAGTAAAAAAAAAAAAAAAAAAAACGTGTCAAATAGAGGGTTTTGCCAAGCGAGGGATGACGTCAAGAATGAAGACTTTGAATTAAGTTTGGTGGCATCGTTTCTATAGCCTGGTAACCGAGTAAATGGATCATGAGATGCGCGTGCTTATACGTGACATGATAATAGCTAGATGGTGGTGATTTTATGCTGCGCGGTTGTCTGCGGTGCTTCGAGTGTGGGAAAAACAGGTCATGTGATCGTTCCTTTACTTTTTACATAATTTTTTTGTCTAAGCTGCAATCAAATGCTTTTGGTATTACATGTTACAGATGTGGTGATGCTGGCTTCTTTGAAAATAACTGCTCTCGTGCCTGCAACTTTACTGCAGTCAAAAGCGTTCGTGGCAACGGCAGCGCGGTTGGTAACAACACCGGTGCAGTGAGCAACGGTAGCAACCAGCGCCGGGTGGACCTGTGCTGCATCAGCAACCAGGCGGAACAGAGGACTATTTTCTGTGAGTCAATTTCATGTTGTTTGCTAATAGATTACGATGGTACCTGAGGTACAAGTACCCATTGTTGTTGAGAATATAGTTGGTTAGCGTTTTAATTGGATTTAAGTGTGTGTCGTCTTGAGTCTTAAATTATTATTTTGCGTTTTGGTCACGGGGATAATCACGAGTATAATTATTATTACGGAATTGGTAGTGTTTAGCAGTCATAAACATTATGGCCTATAGGGATAGTCAGATAAAATAGGCACCAAATGATTTGAGTATACATGCTTAATAAGATGAGCCGCGCCTAGGCTACGTGGTTTATTATCGTAGTTTGTGTTGAAGCTTTAACGAGATGTATTGTTAGTGTAACGTGACGGTATGCTTTTATAATTATCCTTGTTTACGTTGGTTCGCAAATGAGACTAGGCGTTGATGCGGTGCTAATCAATATTGTTTTAACTAGACAATAGAAACCTATCAACAACCATTGAGCTATTATTACTACGTATGGAGAGGCTATCATAAGCAAAGGTTATGTCCCATTTTTTTAAAATGAACTAAAATTCTCTAGCGCTGAAACAATAAATTAATCGTCTAGGCAGAC
The DNA here is from genome assembly GCA_951394255.1 of Polyploca ridens. Taxonomy (NCBI): domain Eukaryota; kingdom Metazoa; phylum Arthropoda; class Insecta; order Lepidoptera; family Drepanidae; genus Polyploca; species Polyploca ridens. The sequence continues at coordinate 7,890,043 of OX596250.1, forward strand.
AGTAGAAACACTATCAGAACTCTTTTATTACGCAGTATTTTTGTCGCAAACACCGTAATTTTCAAGGCGCTTACGCGTTTCGTTTATCATTCTACAACAACAATTGTGGCCGGATGGCCTCACTTGAACGGAATATAGTTGTGATGTGTGGCGTCATCTCTATAATAATGGCTCGATGTCAACAAGAAGGTTTTTAAAGTTGCGTTTTGGTTTCATGATGATTTCGGATTTGGAAAATGTAGGTACAAATAGATTGTGATGGTTAATAGTGTAGTCAAGCAACTAACTAGGAGTTTTGTCAGTCACTTGATAGTGATATACTGTGCTGGTACAATATGCGGTTGGCAATGTCCTTTGTTTATGTCCCTGATTTTTATTCACATAGTGAAGGTCATGTAGGGTTATGTCATATTTCTAGGTCGTTTAAATCACACAATGTTTTAATCTCCTACGTCATATAATCTCACGATAGGTTTAGACTAATGCCAATTAGGTAGTATCAGATAAACTAGATGAAACAGAAGACCATTTTGGAGTGATATTATATCAGTCGTAGTAAAGTTGACTTTACCATTAACTATTAGGTAGACTTAACCTGATAGAAATTGGTATCTATTGAGTAAACTTAAGTAGTCCGTGCAGTGAATCGATTAGTTCACTTCAATAGGGTTCGTTATTTGACTTGTCTCTCTTTCACTGTAAGTTATGACTTTAGGCGTTAGTATTGCTGGTTAAGCATTTTGCTGTCGCTGGTCAATTGAAAGATAGTGTAGTACAGATGAGGTAGATGCAACTACATGTAGCTGTTTAACGTTCATAAGTAGGCAACGGGGTCTAAACTGAATACATTACTTTTTTATTTTGATTTTTATTTTGGTTAAGTACTACGGTAACTGACTTAGCATAGTGGTAGACTACCTACGTTCCGTTTTGGACAGTTTTTATTATTTGTTAAAAAGGAAAAGAGTACTAGTAGAGTCAACTGAGAAGGTTCACATTCACAACCTTATTGCCTCTTGCCAATACGATATTTTGATTAGTTTTGAATTCATTTACTTTGATAATGCGATTGTTATTCAACTGTAAGAGATTATTGAACACCACTACGTTAGAGAAATACTCGTGAAGTTCCAAAAGATGGTCATGACCCAATGAACCTATTAGTCGTATTAAAATTAAAATAAAATAATAAATCCTATTAAATTTAATTTCAAAAACTGACTTCTTTAACGATGGTAATCTGTAGTTTATATCATATTAGTCAGACGCGGAGTCAAAAGAGTTCTTTATCAATAGTTTCCTCCTGATTTAGATATTTTGAGTAGCGACAATAAGAATTACACTGATACCTCTTAGTAAATGTTTTGGATTGCTATAGCATTTTATGTGCAGTACCTATACCCTTCGCGAGGGGTAGCACCGTGGCTGAGATAGTTATCTTTTGGTTGTTGAGTCAGGGTTGACGGACTGGCCCTTGTGTCTTATGCGGTCCTAGTATTGTTACTATCGCAATATAGATTCGAATCTTTTGAATTCGAATAGCTAATTCATGGTTTTAACGTCTTCTGTAATTTAGAATGGAGTCTGATGTAGTGTCGTATGTAGAATCGTATTTAGAGTCGAATGTAGAGCTCATGTAGAACTTGTGCAGAGCTTATGAAGAATTAATGTAAAGACAAACATAGTTAGATATCGTTCTCAGAGGTTGTAAAGCCCTAGTAGTTTGATTTGTAGCCTAATGCATAGTAGGAAGCTTTAAGTGAAGTAAAATGTAGTATCAGAAGCCCTAGCTTCATTTTTAGAGTTAAATTTGTCATACCGGAGGTGATAAGGATTGTGGTAAAACTTATTGTCGGCTGTCTATAAATAGCGAAATTCTTAGTCATTCAGGCATTCTACTTGAGTTTTGATAAGAGTAACTAGAACCCTAAATTTATTAACGTTGGCCGATCAAGTGCTAACGCAAACTTCATAAAGCAAGATTTGAAAGAAAATAAGGTTATAGTGACTTAATTTTCTGTGAAAGATTATTTTAATGGAAAATCATTCATCATATCAGCCTATGGATGTCCACTGCTGAACATAGGCCTCCCCCATTGACTTCCACTTTGAAGGGTTTTGGGCCGCTTGCATCCAGCGGTGCCCAGCGACTCTGACCAGGTTGTCGGTCTACCTGGTGGGAGGGCGTCCCACTCGGCGCTTTCTAGTACGTGGTCGCCACTTGAGAACCATTCTTCAGCGGTTATCGGCTCTTCGAGCGATGTGGCATGCCCATTACCACTTCAGCTTACTAACTCTACGAGCTATGTCTGTCGTTTTCGTTCTCCTCCGAATGTCCTCGTTGCGGACCCTGTCACGTAGAGAAATTCTGAGCATAGCTCGTTTAAGCTCGCTCGAAAAATCATTGGTGGAATCAAACAAAATCTAGAACCTTATAGGGTTATTGAGTTGCGTGAGTGGCTGCCGAGGTGGATCCATGTTTTTTGGATGAAAATGATAGTGAGATCTTTGTTTATGAAATACTCGTTGTGTATCTGTGTATGTAATCAGCAGCGTAACTGGTGAGCTATTTACAAGTTATCTCAACGTTGTGTTGACTGTTATGGTTCTATGTTAGGTTAGGTTAGGTTGTCTGAACGGTGAGGTGGCCATTTAAACGGTATTGTCTAAATAAGGCGAGGTGGCCATTTAGACGATGTTATCCGGAAGGCTAGGTGGCCATCTGGAAGGAGAGGTGAAGAGATTTCCGCAGAGTCGGCACACGCGAGTGATACCCCTTGTGTTGCAAGCGTCCAAAGGCTGCGGTAACCGGCTACCATCCGGGAGGCCGTATGCTTTTTGCCAGAATTAGTGGTAATCTAGAAGAGATTTCTGCAGAGTCGGCACGCGCGTGTGATACCTCTGGTGTTGCACGCATCCAAAGGCTGCGGTACCCGGCTACCATCCGGGAGGCTGTATGCTTTATGCCAGAATTAGTAGTAATCTAGAAGGCGTGGTGGCCAGTTAGATGGAAGGCGTGGAGGCCATTGGAGGCCATTTAGACTATTAACGGCGCGGTGGCTGTTTCCATAACACTGAGATGGTTTATTGTACAGCGTGGAGACCATAGATTTCGAATTTCCGTGGAGACAGAGTAGTCCGTGAATATTCTATAAGCAATGGCTTTGGGTTCTATTCTTGCCTAGAAGCTAAGACTATAAAGCTAAAACTGTCTCCCTTAGGTAAGTACGTAGGTAGTAAACGTGCTTGGTGGAGCTGTATGGCTGTTGATCTTAGTCATTGTTAAATTTGGATTGTCTAAACTGTGCTTACTACTTACCAGAGTTGACTTTAGAGATTGGAACTGTATCATTCATCAGTATGAGTAAGCGTTAGTATAATGATTAAACTGAAGCGATTGATACCAAGAATGGCTCGAAAGTTTAGGCAGGAATGGCCGAGTGAAATTATCAGTTACTGTGCTGGACTTCTTTTGTTTCAGGTACATCTGGTAGAACTTTTCACACGAGGACGTGTGATTCGCAGGATGGCCGTGTCGGAGAGTTAGATCTTTGGTCGGACTCAGTTGGATTACGATATTATCGTGGTACAAGGATTGGGTAAAATAGTAGCAACACTGATTTGACTTTAACGTAAATAACAGACTTAATGAGGGTATGCGTAATATTAAGAACATTGATTTGACTATAACGTGAATAACAGAGTTTATAAGGGGATGCGTATTGCTTTTGGGATAGTTAGTTTATCACAAGCACTCGAGCTGTACACATCTCAGTGCAATCATTGTTACACCCCGTTCTGAAGCCTGTAATTATTTAAGACTGTACATGTGTGAAGTGAAGTGAAGCGAAGTGAAGTGATTATTTAATTGTAATGTTATGTCGTAATAATAACGTAATAAACACATTGGGCCCGTGAGGAGTTTGTTGCGTCGCTTCTTCTCCTCATACGGGACCTTTACGAAGCGATGGTATAACGTTGTTTTATTGCCTGCACTGCGCCCACCGAATCCCGATACTACTGAACCCTAATCGTGGTGTTTGTATCGCTTGGCTGTCGCTGACTCCGACATATATAATTAATAAATATATATTGGACACGATGGTTTCGCTCTTTTTAATTACAGTATTACCTCAGAGTACGTATAAATACTATGTACAAGTATTACCCAACTGATATGGCGCGTCGTGAATCTTCGTTCGCACAGAAAAAAAGTATGGCCCCGAAGATTAACGAAAGAATGCTTAAAACTTACAATCAACCTTATTAGATCACTACTATAAGGTTCATAATACAGTGCAGCTGTTAGTTCCGTCTACTAACTCGCAAGTCACGGCCCTCCGCACGGCGCGCGCTAACATGGCGAAAGCTGCCGACCAATAGCGTTTCCCGCGCTTTGAAAATGTATCTTCTGCGCAGGTACATCGGTAAGCCATATTAATTGGGTACTACTGTACCTACGCACTTAACTTTATTAATTGGCCAGTGGTCGGGGTCGGGCCATAAAGAATGAAAGAAAAAGATGAAAAGCTCAGTGCCCAAGCTCCGATTGCCAACGATCCCAAAGCACCTCGTTTTGTTGCCTTTAACGACAGAGTAATATCATAACTACTATTCTAAGCAACAGGGCAGGGAAAAAAATATCTAACCTAACTTAACCTGCTGTAGTATTAAGCATGCGACTTTTTTTTATATGGAGGGCCTCGCTTGCAATTCGAGGGCTCCGCCCCCTCTCCTCCGTGTTCTCATTATGTACTTTTTTAAATGTTAATGTGTGCAAGATGTATTTTTATATGCATTTGGCATTAATGTTTCTGTAAAGGACTTGTGAAAACTAGCGAACCAAGCTATCTTTATGAGAAACTTTCTTGGAATCAAGGTAGGTATGGTAACAGAGGTTCCGTTCCGCGACTATGTATGCCACGTTACAGGTCCGCTGCATTCCGTGGAAATTTTAAATTCGCGGCGTCTCGGTGCTGGAATGATCTGCCTCCGCCGATTCGTGGCTTGAACAATTTTAAAACGTTTAATAAATATCTAAAGACGTACCTTTTGAAAATTAAATTATTAAGCTAAAATTTCACTCATATAGATTTAACACCTTTCGCGCCGCATACTTATAAATGGGATCAATAACTCTGGAAGCTTGCTAACGTGCAACCTGTGCCTAAGAAGGGCAGCCGTGCCGATCCTACAAACTATCGACCGATTGCGATCACCTCCATACTCTGCAAGACTATGGAGCGTGTATTGAATCGGAGGCTCCTGGCATACCTTGAAGATAACGAACTCCTCAGTGACCGACAGTACGGTTTCCGCCAAAAACGGTCTACTGGGGATCTTCTTGTGTATGCCACACATCTTTGGAGCGAAGCCATTGAGAGACACGGGGAAGCAATTGCCGTTTCCCTCGATATATCTAAGGCTTTCGATAGGATCTGGCACACCAGCCTTCTAAGCAAGCTTCCTTCATATAGAATTCCTGATGGCCTGTGCGCTTGGATTTCCGATTTCCTGACTGAACGGTCTATACGAGTGGTCATTGACGGGTGCTCGTCGGACCTCTTGGCAATCAATGCCGGAGTTCCTCTGGGATCAGTTCTCTCTGCAACCTTATTTCTGCTGCATATCAACGATCTGTTAAAACCCGGTATCTTTGGGTACGCAGACGACAGCACTGTTGCAGAGAGATACGTTTCCAGCGCACGAGCCACTAGTGACGAGATCCAATTGTTTCGAGAGGCTATGGTAGAGCGTTTGAACGTGACCTTACAGGCAGTCTCTGATTGGGGCAAAGCCAATCTGGTCACGTTTAATGCCACCAAGACACAGGCGTGTCTTTTCACCGCCAAACGGAGTCCTTACAACCAGGCTCCTACTTTCCAAAATATATCCTTGCCAATATGCGATCGGCTTGATCTCCTAGGCATAACATTAACAGCCAAAATAAACTTTGGCTGTTCTATTGAGTCGAAGGCAGAAACAGCTGGCAGCTGTTTCTGCCTTCAATAGAACAGCTAAAGCTGGGTATCCTCTCTAAGGTCAAGCGGTACTTCACGCCTGGGCAGTTGCTCCAACTTTATAAAGCACAAGTCCGGTCATGCATGGAGTACTGCTGCCATCTTTGGGATGGATCAGCTAAGTACCAGCTTGAGGCCCTCGACTCAATAGACCGCCGAGCCAGGAGACTAATTGGAGATGAGTCTTTAATTAAGGCGAAACTCACGAGACTCGACCATCGAAGGAAGGTTGCTTGCTTATCGGTTTTCTACAGGATATATTTTGGAGAGTGTGCCCAGGAATTGTTCAACCTTATTCCACCATCCCCATTTTTACACCGAACCACAAGACGCCGGGAAAATTTTCACCCGTACGTTGTTGACATACCGAATATACGGACACAGCGTTTTGCATCCTCATTTATAATGCGGCCAGCAAGGGAGTGGAACTTGCTTCCGGCGTCTGTGTTTCCTGACGCTTACAATCTAGGTACTTTCAAGGCCAGAGTGAATAGGTTTCTTCTGGGTAAGCGTGTTTCATCTTAGGCTTCGTCATCGCCCCTTATGGACGGGTCAGTGGCCAAACGCAAGCCCATTTAATTTAAAAAAAAAAAATAATAATAACTCCGTGTAGTTTGTAGTGCACTTTCTCTCTAATCATGTTGTTTTTTATAAATATTTGGTACATTGTGTTATGTGTAAATTATAGTAGTTGGTAAATGATGTAACTTTTTTTTAAAATTAATGTTATCAATTTTGTATTGCGTAATTATGTTTTGTATTGTGTAGTCCTTTCCTTTGTTTTTTATTTTAAGTTGTTCGTGACGTCACTTATGGCAGCGACTGAAAATCAGTGCTGTAGTCTGGTATGTGTACTGGGCTTACAGTTTGCAACTGAGTCGCTGTCCATTTCTGATGTCACACAACACAATTATTGTTTTTTTTTCTCTGTTTTGTTTTTATCTCTTAGCTGCTTTATATAATTGTGTTGTGTTATTTCAGAATAAATGATTTTTCTTCTTCTTTTCTTCTTTTTCTAAAGATCCAAACAATAATAGGTGGAGATTTCGAGATGGCATATTTTCATAACCTATATGTTTGGTTAGTCATGCTGAATAACTTTTACTACGGGACCAATAGTGAATTATCAAAAATAAAAATTACTTTCCTTACAAAATGTCAACCTTGCTCGATCATAATCTATGAAAAGTATTATTTTTTTCTAAGATTTCAGTGTTGGTCCCATAGTAAAATTTGTTCAGCATAAGAAATCCAACATAGGTTTCGAAAATATGCAATCTCGAAATCTCCACCCAGTATACTTACTATTTGCTACGTTGTTTTAAAAATAACTATTCAATTAAATCGATTGCAAAAGATATTTTTGCTTGGCTTGCATGGGTCGCGCGTCCTATAAAAACATATGAAAATTCCAGGAACAACAAGCCAACTGATTAAAAGTGTTGGTTTTAACAAGTCGTCAACTGAAGTGTATAAACATGAATTACTCTTAGCTGCTACCGAGGCTAGTTTCTCACTCGCCGTTATTAGACTTGTAGCAACTAACCGCTAATTATTTCAAATTTAATTAAACGTAGACAGCTGTGGAAGCATTAGTTCCAACTGGAAGTGATTTAACTTTTTTCTTGAAAGTTATGAAAGTGCAATTCTTTTTCATTCTTTTTACACAAATATTTAAGTAATGAATTTGTACATACATATAACAAGCGACCAGGCCCCCTAAAAAGAAAGCTAAGCAATATTGCTAACGCAATTCATTTTTTTCGAATTTACAGCAGAACTAATTCATCAATTCCGAGTCTTTTAATTGAATTGTACATAATGAGTAACTATTTTACCAAATAGTATTGGAATTACGTAGGACTTGTCGAGAAATCGAAAAAATTCATTCCGTAGCAATATTGCTTTAGCTTCCTTTTTAGCCCCCCTGGCAAGATAAAGTAAATATTGTTAAGCGCTAATACCACTGTCATACAAAGGAATCATGAAGCGTGAAGACAAACATACGAAAATGTATGTGCACACAAACTGCGAATAGCTGTACCGATCACATCGCTGTGGAAACATCCTTTTTTCTCACTCGATTGATTCAAACTCGCAAAGCGTTTTATAACTTCACACCACACATTTCCTAGTTCAACTTACCTTGCACAAATCGACTAGCAACATTCACATTTTTGGATACTTTCATATTATTTGCATGTCTGTGAAAGAACGAGCAAAACTTTCATAATACCGTAGGTATAAAGTATAGGAGCACATTTTATGCAATGCCAGAAAACTTTTTATAATATTCATGCGGATATCATTTTCAACCGTCAGAGTTCAGTTTAAAATGGACTTTAACTTAATTATTTTGAGCAAAACTCAAAATCAAAGATTTCATTTTCTGTTCAAATATAGCGTTTCCAGCTTACGGATTTACCTGATACATACACTGAAAAAAATGGACTACAAGTGACTACAAAATTTTATTTAACAGTAATACAAAATTTGACGACCAATAACCTAAACAGAGTGACTTGCGAACTTAACTTACCAGTAACAAAACTAGTTTTCGTTCGTTACTAAATTATTTAGTTAAATGTAACTAAAGTTAGTTTCCCGACAACAAAATAACTAGTTTTGTAGATCATTTTTTTTCAGCGTATAGAAACTATTTTAAATTACCACATTTATTTCAAATAAACACGATTTTAGTTGTGCTTATAGTTTGCAGAAACTTAGGTAAATTACGAACGTTCCCACTGCTGCCTCTTAGCGTCAAAAGTTTCGCATTAAATTGCGTTAATTTACTTACAGATGGCGATAACGTTCAAGTTTATGATTTGCATATATTCCCGACTGTGCAACAGAACGACGTCTGACAAAAATTGTTCTCTCTACTAATTGTAATGCAAGATAATTATTTTCATTGCTCTCCAAGTCTGTTCCAAGAGATCCTTAGCGTCTGTAGAAAACGTACATAGAAATGCTACTTATTACAACTTAAATTCATTGTTTATGTTAGGTACCTACATATTTAATGCTAGCTTTACCTGAACATTTTTACACATACCTAGAATATATGATGAATCCCGAGGGAAATTTGAAAACGATCAGAGCAAAAAGTTTTCTGTACTGCGTGTGTATCTCTTAAGTTCTTTCTGAAATCGGCCATAATCAAAATTTATACTTTCTTGAACTGCTCTACAGCATGGATAAACTAATATTACTTCTATATATTATTAGAGCTTATTTACATCAAATAAGTCCTAAAAATTATATTATAGACACATAATAAAACTTTTCCACACACGCGGGAAACCATCTTGTTTCGATCTGTCAAACTCTTAATAGTCTTAGTGACGGGACACGCTGATGCGAGAGTCGGGCTAGTGTTGTGACAAACTCGACTTAACAATATCTAAACGAGTACCTACTTTATCGATAAAATTAGTTACTTTGCGATATGACCAAGGATTTGGAGAAATTTTTATATACCTATTTCATGACCAAAGTAATAAAAAATAAATATTCTCCCTCCATGTTTAAATTAACAGACAATGGTGCCGATTCTGTTGTAAATCGCACTAAACTAATTTTAATCACATCTCATCTCTTTCTTACGAACATTATTGAAAAAGGATACAACATATTTTAAGTTGACAAATTAATCTTTTCCGTCTTATTTTGCGTGTATTTAGGCATAACCGCGATAGATGGCGACTAAATTTATATTGAAAACAAGCATTGGACTAATTTGACAGGACTAAATTTCTTACATCCTTTTCTTATGTTCTTTGTTAGAAAGAGACATTAAAATTATTATAATAAATGAATATATATAATTAAAAATATTAAAATTAGTTTAGTTGTGAACAATAGAATCAGGGCCAATATCCCTTTACATTCATTTCGACAAAGGCAAATATTAAAAAGGGCAGCAAAAATTTAAACTAAACAGGGGTCAGTTATGAGCAAGGCATGAAATTCGCTCGGTCACTGGAGTACCTTGCTTTGATTTCCGTATAGCTTTTGAAAGATTTCATAGAACCTGCTTATATAAAGAGGCTTATTCTACCTAGAGCTTATCCTTACTAAGCTTCTGAACTATTTGTAAAATAAATATAGTTTGCACTGTTACTTTTGCAGGCGTTTTAATGTTCGCAGATCTATACCAACGACATACACCGACATATAATTCAAGTTTATCTAATTCTAGATAACATTTGATTAAATTTACATTTCAAAATATAAACTATTTATAGGCCTGTGTTTGACCGCAATCTCACTATGGTAAGTGATGATGCGGCCGAAGGTGGTAAGCACACAAAGCCTAGAAGGAACTGGATCTCAAGTGCAGCTATCGGAACATACCGAAAGGTGTGCTCCTATAATATATTATCCCCCTTATTCATAATCGCTTTTTAACTAAATCGGTGTAATAGTGTGCCCCGTCTCACTCTTTCGATCACCAAATGTCACCTGTCAGATAAAGACTTCGGAATTTTAGCTAATCAACGTTTGATAACTTTATTATGAATAAGGGGGTATATTTACAACACTTAAATATTAAAAATAAATAATAATTCAAACAAAATCCTATTTACAAAATATAAAAACAAAATATTTACAAGTAAAATAGTTGTGCCAGTTTATTGCCCTGTGTGAACGCACCAAGATTTGGAAATAACATAACTTATTGTATTATAAGGTAGAAATAATTTTTTTTTGGATAAAATCTGTATCTCTTTAATTTTTTTTTTACTGTTTATAGGTTTGACCGCAATCTCACAATGGTAAGCGATGATGTGGCCGAAGGTAGTAAGCACACAAAGCCTAGAAAGAACTGGCTCTATTCATATTTATTTTATCGTTATAAAATTTAAATATTTTAAGTTCCTTTTTTATGTCAAATTTTACTTTTCTCCTACGACTGTAAAAAACAACATGATAACATGCTAGAAAACAAACATAATTAATAAAATACAATACAATTGCGGAGAGATGAAGCCTTTCATTACTTTCTCAAACACTATCCTCATGTCAAAACTCGAACAAGCATCCCTAAACTAGGTGATATAGACGAAAATTTTAGTTTTCACTCCAATCTTGCATGAGAAAGTTTTATTAGATACACGATAAAATGTTTAAAAGTATTGTAGACACACCGTACGCTCCAGAAACGATGACGACATAGACATCTCTTGGGATTTTCTTCAAGAATTTAAGAAGAGACTTCGATTTCCTCAGAGACATTTCGAGCTTCATTGCTCGTTTCAAATATGGTATGTTAGCTGCGAACACAGCAGAATAACAACATGTTATTAAATGAACATAATATTTTGCCTTTATTTATCCTAAAGTTCATATCAGCTAGTTTTTTTTTTAATTTAATTGGTTGTACAAAAGTAATAATGAAAATATATTGAAGCTCCAGAGAAAAGTGGAAAATTCAATTAGAATGACGTCTAGCTTTGATAATTACCTAGATTATTCCTTTGACTGTTTCGAATATTTAGTATTCTTTTTTTATACGATGAAGTCAGTAAACAAGCATACGGCCTGCCTGATAGTAAGCGGTTACCGTAGTCTATAGACGCTGATAACACACGAGACATTTGATTCTACAAACACTATAATGAAACGGGTCCGGCCGTTTGTGTTTATGAGATTATTTGTCTCTCAAGGGGCTAAGCACTACAAAAACAGAGTACATCAAATAAATCGGAGTCGTTAGTGAGAACTTCACTAGCACAGTAGTACCGACATCGCTCTTGTCGACAAGCATCGCCGGGGGAAAACCGACGGGATAAACGCATGAGGGGCCTACATGATAACGACAGCTGTAAAAATGTGCTTTGTATGCAAAATAGTATCTTTACGACTGACTTTGATAGGAGAGATGTTAAATTGACTCGGTTGTTATCGGTTTTTGTTAGGAATTAAGTGCTTGCCTATGTGTGCTTAAATAAGCTTGGGAACCCGTGTGGAACAAAGCGTGTGGGTTATAATAACACACGTTAATCATAGTAGCGTATTCTGTTTATGATAGTTTATGTCAAGAGTGAAGTCTCCAACTCATTTATTTTAATATTTACGTATGAATAAGACTAAAAATTGCATTCATCATAACTTGATCTTCATAGAATATCTATTCCTACGATTAAACCGCATTTAATCTTTTTTGTTGGTCTAACCTTTACAAGAATTTTTCCATTCAATTAAGTCAATGACAAAACAAGCTCCTTAAATTTACTGTCAATAAAAATGTCTCAGCGTAATCAAATGTAAATGAGATGGCTTTATCCTTTCAATAGAAACCTATTTTGTAAAGCTTTTATGTAAATTGTTAACATTCAACTAAGCACATACTCTAACTAGAGAAAAATTAAATTAAATATACATTTTTCAAATAGTCTTGTATAATTATTGCCTCAAGACACGGGAGTTCCAAGAAAACTGTTAAGTAAATCCATTTTATGAATGGAGGATTTTATAATTATATTCAATGAAACCAAAAGGAAAGATTAAGATAACTTGTTTTAATTAATATAAATTCATAAGTATTGTTTGCGGCTAAAAACAAAATTGCAAAACAGCTTTAAATCCAAAGGGATACGAAATTAGCGCTACACTACCAAAACATAAACCTTTGTACACATCATAAATGGTGAATAAACCACGCAGTACTAAGTTGGAGAAACAATGACACCGTTATGGTAAGTGTATGTTTATCCAGGTACTTGTGGTGAGGCCGAGTAATTTCAATGAACACACACGGTTGCCACAACAAAGGGCGGGGTGCGCTCGACCTAATACCAATGCAAATACTGTTTAAAACCGATGAATTCACCCCTGAGTTTAATTTACATCGCTAATCTCCGGTAGTATTCGGTTAGATAGATTCGTTAATTAATTGAAACCATGAAATTGACAGTCAGCAAGGTAAGTGTTGTTAGAGCGTTTATTCATCTGAATAATAGGTTGTGTGTTTGGTCTAAAAAAATGTCTAATAACTATTGCTATCACACCCAGGTCTGGCGATTATTTTCTCTATAAAAGCTAAGTAGATAAAGTCAAAGTCAAAGTCACTTTTTATCACGTGGATTTAAATAGCATATCGATACTGCCTGTGTGTAGCGAAAGGGTAACCATTCTCGAAGGAGCGAACAATCTTCAATTGATTGGAAACACTCGATTTTTGCTACCCCAGCATTTTAAATGCCTATTCAAAACAAAATTGAATCGTTTGGTGTCCTTTATTACACTTGTTTAATATTTTTCCTTTTAAACCTAAATAATTTCCTGCTCCTCCAGATATCTCCTCGGAGATACAATAGTTTCTATAAAAACACTAACAATTAAAATACAAAAGTCTGGCAGCGTCAGCGTGGCGCCGACGGTGACTGAAGTCTGAATGTCCCATTCAATACAAAGTAAACTTGATCATAGATTGCGGAATAAACTTACAACCATACCTTTAGATAATATGATCTTATTTGAATTTTAAATCTCCCGAGCCTTCTTGTAACTATTTTATAAGTTAAACTACGAGGCAAAGTTATTCAGACGATGAATGTTACAAGTCAAATGAAATTTTTACTTGACACCGCTTCAAGTAAAATCTTTGTTCTTATTGGAGCGTAGGAGTTGGCTAACTTCTTTATGATAAAAATAATAAATCTTCAGTTTATCTTGACAAGTGAAACCAAATTTAAATTACGTTGGATGATGAAAAGGCGTTGAATTATAAGAAAAAATATAAAATAGTGAAATTCTTTAACAAAAATGTTAGTATTCAAACAAGATAGTAATTTTATAATTTGATAATATTTAATGTAACATGAACAAGTATCTTAATTTTTTATGTTTGGAATGATCAGTTAGCATAATAGGTTTATCATATTCATGTATAAGCGAGAAACTTATTCAGAAAAGTGCTTATTCCTGCATATTATGTTACACTTGACCTACGTAAAAGAGGCTTTGAGAAGATTGAGAAAAACATAGGAAGTCTGTGGTGGAACGTCAATTTACGACGACAGTCTATCTCGTTTCGGGTGTCGTTCCATTAAGACCCTCCCCTAATGGCTTGTGTAACTCGACAACCGCATCTACACGTTATATCCTGCCAATGCTTTCATTTCATGGAATAAAAAAATTAAAATAAAAGAATTATTCACTCGAAAAACGATTTGTTTCACGGATGTGAGAAAAACCATTCGTAAAACATTTTTTGCAATCAGACAAAGGAAGCGGTATTTGCACCCATTCTAACTGAAAAACAGTCATTAAACTTTATGCGTCAATAGTAAAAGCGGTTAGATATTAAAGCTCTCAACCCATAAACATTTATTTTAGTACTTCACTGTATCTATCTTATCTTCAGAGCTACATTTACGAAGATTAGGGAGTTTAAGTGGGAATAAGCTGGTCATATTTGCCTTCAAACCGATAACCATTGAGGTAAGAGTACCTACTCAAAACGGATTCACGTAAAAAGCCGCCTTAGAATTTAATGTAATAAGAGTTGGAATAAGCTTAAAGATTTTTGAATGCTCAAACATTTAGTACCAATTCGCATTACAAGATTTGCCAGTCAATGGAAAAACGAAGTGATCTTTGTATAAAAGACGATTGTATTCTTATTTTGATGCCAATAAATTTTGATTGATTGATCGTGAACAATTTTACAAGCTTTTATTTAGTTTCACCTGTCCCCTTGTCTGTAATGAAATTTTGCAAGTTAAATTTGACCCACTTTCCGGTTTCCGATTGAGCTGAAATTTTGCACGAATATGCAAATCAAGTGACAATGCAATATTATGATAACGTGGAGCTGATCTGATGATGAAGCTGGAAGGTGGCCATAGGAACTCCGTAATAAAACCACATAACCCCATCGAGTTTGGGTCGTCTTGATGAGTACTTTGTCGCAAGTACAGTCACTCAAAAAAAAGCTTGTATTAAAAATGTCATTTTAACAAAGAACTTGTTTATACGTGTACATCCCAAGTGTAGGGGCATAGGGCTAGCAATTTGGGGCATTGGGGAGCAAGTAGAGCATGCGACTGTATATGACTACAATCACCCCATTTTATTATAAATGGTGATGTGGCCAAAGATGGATAGTCGGATCAATATTTTCAAATAGGTATCATCATCATCTTTAACCTATAATGTCCCACTGCTGTGCACAGACTTCTTTCACAAATGAGGGTGGAAGGGAATGGTCAGATTCTCCACCACGCGTGCCCACTGCGGTTCGGTAGGTAGGCTAGTGGTCAATCACAGACATATTATGTCTGTGTGGTCAACCTACTGTTGGAGTTTTCAAGCCGCCTAGGAGGCCTCCAACTAGCTTAACGACTATCACAATTAAGTGATGACCGGGACCAACGGCTTTACGTGCCTTCCGCAGCATGGAAACGCTCGATTTGAAATAACACTAGGCGGTCACTTATTTAAAATTTAACCAATAGAACTACAGCAAAACTGACGAGACGTAAACTTTGTACACTGAGGGCTACCGTGTCTGTGGCCAGCGGCTGGCGCCGGTTATTGAGAAACTATTTTAGCGCGGCAGGGCCAATATACCTGATTGTACTTGATGATAACAAAATAAATAAAATATTATTTATGCCTCAGTGTTGCACAGTTGGAAGATATACGTTTTCGAAAGACAAAACTCGCCTAAAACAGTGACAGAAAACAGATAGAAAAACAGTTTGCACTGAAATTGCACATGAAATTACACAATCTTCACAACAATTGTGAATAATTTGTGAAAATCTCTGATGAAAACCTCGCAAACAGTCAACTTTCAATACATTTGACGTCAAAGTCAAAGCCATTTATTCAATTTAGGCCCCAGAAGGGCACTTATGAAGGTCACATTTACTGAAGTTACCACCGGTTCGGAACTCGGCCTTCAACTGAGAAGAATCCGGCAAGAAACTCAGCAAGGTTACATTTTTTAAATATTTTTTGGACAATCTGACTATGTTTGACTTTTATTTTCCAAATAATTAACAATAAAAAAGATATACCTAAGCATAGACCAGACGTTTCTTGAGACCTCACTCTACACTACGCGTTGGCCCCCATTTCTATTATGTTATATTTGAAAACGATGATTGGGTAATCGGTGTAGACCCTCTGGCTCTAAAGCGCAACGCATACCGTTCCGGTATCAGCGATAGCTTTACAAAAACATGACTCATTGTTAAATACGAACTCACAACCTTTGCTACGGTATTCGAAGTCACTACTACTGATTAATCATCGTCTTAAAATTACGTCTTTGGATGTGTGTGGCTTAAACACTGCAATCTGGCTCAGTTATCAAATCTTTAACTTCAAGATTGAAGGCGGGTCAGCTCTCCCTTGGGCTACCATATCTGTCCCTTCGCGCGCCTTATACAGACCGTTTGTGTTTAAGGGGAACCGCGGCCATTGTGCGCGAAATGCCACTGTGACGTATAAGACATAAGGTTTAATATTAACTGTCATTTAGTTACTGTTCCATATAAATTTTAACTCTAGCAGGTCTTTCTTGTCTGGTCGTGCGCGCGACCAGCTATACTTGAAACTACATTTATCAAAAGTATGTCTTAAAAGCAATAATAAACCAATATAGTTATGAAGCCCGTTTTATTTAAAATATGTCAGTTTTGTAAGTTACAAGTGGCATGGCAACTGTTGCAAACTACACCACAGCAATTAATTCACAACACAATTAGACACTGCAGATGCCAGCAGTTGAAGTCTACAAAATGGATGATATTATAATAATTATTTATTTATTCTTACGAGATCGAACAGCATTACAATTTCTAGTTTACAAAATAATTGAGCTTATTATAGTAGCTAAAATAGATCTCCTCAAAAATTACTCAAATAAATTACTCATGCATACATGAAATACAAAACACAGCTTCTCATTGTAATATATCGGGTCTATTCGCGCAGAGATTATTAGCAAAATATGATTTTAGTCTAACCATTTTAATAATAAGCTGTGGGCAAATAGACCCGATACGTTAATATTACAATGAATTTAGTTTTCGAAAGCTTAAAAGGTACTCTACAGTTTCTCATAATCATATCTTTTTTTACAATCGTATTACGATAAACCATACGGAACTAAATCAAAATGCCTGTGTGCTTTCTAAAAACACAATGCAGCAAATGTATAATACAATGGTAACAGGTGTGAGGGTGTTTTCAAAAAATATTCCAATTACAACCATGTTGAATATACGGGCATAAGAGAGTCGAATATCGAACAATACAAATCACGTGACACTGCTGACATATGGTATTATTTTGGAAAATTATATATAATAGCACCCTTTCAAAATTTCGCTTACTGATAGGACATAACCTTTATAAATATTTCAGCTGTAGACCAGCGAAGTAAATTGCAGCTTCCCATTCAGTTTCGAATTTCGACAAAACGATGCTGTATACAATGTTTTTATTTAGCTCTCCTTTCCTTTGATGTCGTTCATAGTAGTGACAGTCAGGCTCAACTGTGTAAAGCTTTATGAAATCAGACTAGTTACTACCTGGTTTAAAATAGTTTTATATACTATACTATCCTACCACTCGCAAAAGTTTTATGTAAATGTTTTTTGGATGTTTGTTACTCAATAATGCCGTGTGAAATGATAGGTATCTAAAATAAAATATAGGTTAATTTTTATCCAGATAAATCATAGATCCTTCGGGAATGCGGGTATAACCACGATGTGGAAGCCATTATATGTATAATATCATCATACTTTTTGTATGTGTTTTTCGTAATGATACGGCTGAAAATGATTAGCCTTAAGGCGCGGACTGACTACGATTTTGACAGCACTCGTTCTTCACTGGAATAAGGTTGAAAATGGAAAATCATAAATGTGTCGACTCTATGAAATGGACTATTATTTACGGGTTTTCTTTAGATTATACAGAATATACACATTAAATTGAATAAGTGTCCGGTTAACATTCTAATATAACTCTGTATCTTATATATTCTTAAAAATAAAATTGTTGTCATCGCTGAAAATACGGAGAATTTCGACGCGAAAGATTTTTTTAGACGTAATTTACGAATTTTTTATTGGGAATATCAAAGCACTTTTTAATATTCTATTCGGTTAACATTTTTCTCAAAACCCTCTTCTGTCCACATTATTTTTTGTGTTAGGTATTTTCATTGCGTTACGTCATACTCGACTCTCAAAGAAACCCATTTTTGTGCATTTGAGCTTAGACCCCCCCTTAAGTACAAGAACTGTATCAAACGAAGCGGTACCTGGTTGTTTTCACAATTTAAACTCTACCTATCTACCTATAATAAAATAATATATCTCCTAAACCTACTGAGTAAATGAACTGAAACGATTTAATATAAAATACCTACTTAAATAAACTTACAATAACTTTACGCTTAGTTACAGACAGAGGTAATTGACAAGTTTTATTGGAACCCGGTTGCCGCGATCGCATCTCAAAGGAATGTTCAATAACAGATAACGAATTAAAGGCCAAAAGGTAATACGAACTTTCTAAATATTTAACTCGTCGATAGTGGTACAACAAAATAAATGGACTTCACTTTATTTCTTGGATAAGCTATTTACCTACATATTTGCCGCAGCCAAACCCTCGTAAAACATATTGCAAAACATATAAAACCTGTCAGCGAAACCGCTGTCAAAAGTTTAGTCAAACATAAAATTTAATCAATGGTAAATATTCATATAATAAGTCGCACGGACACGCAGCCACGCACTATCCTTAAGATTAGGGGTATTAACTTAGCAGATTATTTGTTGGGTAGAATGAAACCGCCCGGCATGATTATGGAAATCAGGAGTCGGAGATTATCCGCCTCGTTGAATACTGATGATTATTTCGAGTAAATATTGTATACGGAGCAATGGGTATAGCTACGGTTCATTTAATTTTATAGCTGCAAAAAGAAGTAGATAGTCCTCATTACAAGCTTTTATTTAACTTGCAATGTATGTATGTATGTTTGTTCGGGTGGAATCTTGCAGATCTAATTTCACCCATTTCCAGTCTTTAATTCATTTTTTTCATTGACTTGATCTTTGGTATACATTAGTATATTGGATGACAATGCAAGTACAGCCACTCAAAAAAAGTTTGTATAAAAAATGAATTTTTTAACAAAAACACATAGATAATCAAGTAAATAGTAGGAATAATCTTACTATTTACTTGATTATCTATGTGTTTTTATTCAGCCTATATAAAAAAAGACACGTGGAGTGGAAGCCACTGACTAAGTTAAATTGGTACTGGCATAACTCAGCCAGAGTTACGAACACACTCAGTTCTGTTGGTCAAGAAAGGTTAGCACGTTAGCAGTAACCGATAGTTGGATGACCGTAAGAGTACCAACTTATTTGGGAGGGTTCCAAGGCAAGATGGCGATTGCACTGGTAACTCGATAAAATAAAGTGTAAACTTTGGGGATAACGACATCAGGGGCAACTAACGGCTTGTCGGAGTGAAACCGACGCATTGCCGAATTCGAATGTTATATAGTTTCAGGGCTTCCGATTGGTTGTAATGTAAAGAAGTGAAGAGATATTATTTTATCGGAATATAAAATAATAAATGTAAAAGGGTAAAATCTTATCAGTCACACAAAGCGTGGGACCTACATGCCACACAAAATTGAAAATATACGAATATAATAATAATATAAGCCAATTTTTTTATTTTTTTTCTTATTTGTTCAATCAAGTTGGGTAAGCAATATTTAAAACATTTCAAATTAATAGCTGTGACGAACGAACAGACATTCGCACCGTAACGGTTCCTTTTTTACCTCTTTGTCATCAAAATTGATCGAGGCCTCCGGAAACTTGCGGGCTCCCCGCATTTTCCGCCAACGCATCAGCTCGGTAATTTGTACATATTTGTTGTAAATAAATATTTATTCAAAAAATAATACAAACATTTATTTGATCAAATATTATAGCTTTTTGATAAAGTTCAAAGGCCGCTGAATATTATATGCTTATACCTAAATGGCAGCGTAACTTTTCCAATTTATATGACATAAACAACACTACTGTTCTACTACTTATTACAACAAGCATAACAACAATTCTGTTCTACTACTTTTCTTAAGCATTTCGCATGTTGGCGTCATAACAAATGAAACACAACTTTGTGCACACATACAATTGAAACCAAAAAGAGCATGTCCAAATATATTTATTTTGTACTAAATACGTGAAAAGATACTGTCAAATTGTGAGAAACAATGGAAGCTTTTGTGTATGTTTTGAAAAAGATGTCTAACAAATAACAAATCACATTGTTACACATGTGTTTATTCTCGGATTGCGAGTATCAGTCCTGTTTTATTTTATTTGTCGAGATCTATTCGAAACAAGGGCACAGCATTGTTACTAGATGCTTAGTACGTTACGGTTGCAAAGAATATTTTGCTACATGATGTGTGCATGTTTATTAAAACGGTGTTTTATCTCCATAGTGGATATTTTATCTCTATATTGATTACATCATCATCATCAGCCTATAATGTCCCACTGCTGAGCACAGGCCTCCTTTCACAAATGAAGATGAAAGGGAATGGGCAGATACTCCACCACGTGCCCACTGCGGATCGGTGGACGTAGGCTAGTAGTGGTCAACCTACTGTTGGAATTTTTCAAGCCTCCTAGGCGAGGCATCCAACTAGGTTAACGACTATCACAATTAAGTGATAACCGGGACCAACAGCTTTACGTGCCTTCCGAAGTACGGAAACGCTCGATTTGAAATTAAGAACGACTAATCATGCTACACCACGAGCGCTTCATAAAACTTTATAAAATCACTTTTTTCGGTTTACGTATAAATAAATGGTTGCATAAAATAGTTATGGAGTTTCTAACATTTTGAATGGAGCCCAGCATGTAACGGAAAGGTATATCTATCCGAAAGGGGTGAAGACTACCAGGGGCCCAATTCTCACTTCCTTCGAACTAGCCTTCGAATCGAACTTACGGTTCGAGTCCTATTCGACTGTAAAATTTCGAGGGGCGGAGTCAATTCGAACGGTCCCGACCAATCAACGCTCTAGCTGACTGGTTTCCCTTCTAAATATGCCGGCCTTGAAATTGCCAGAATAACGTAACGTTCGTAAATGTTAGAATTCGTGCTTTTTTCGATCGAGCGATCAGTTTCGATTGGGTGAGAATTGGGCCCCTGGGGCCCAAAGATGTCGTATACGTTTATGCCTATTTACATATCACTGCGTTTATGGATATGTATATCCTTTCACATGTTGTGTAAAGGGGTGTTATCGTGAACAAAACACGATCTGATAAAATGATGCAAATACGACCTACCTTTCTAAATACATTATATATATAAATATCTAAGTCTCAAGCCATGATTGTATTTCGTGGAACTTTCATCGAACTTCACCCTCTGAAGTTTCTTATCTGCTTAGCATCAAACAGTCAATCGTATTAACAGATAAATAAATAAAGAAAAGCTCAACATACTTCGGTTGCAAGCCCCGGAATAGCCTCTTAACGAAAATTGCTTTGTCCCTGTGAGCACAAACCACCAGACCACCACCATTCCATCGCAAACAGTTAATTAAAACAAAGTGTATTAAGTACCTACCTATTTAACTGTTAAATACATAGTTTCAGAGTAAATACTATTTTAAATGCATATAAGATGTTTAAATATTCGAATTACATAGATACAAAAATAATTTTAATGAATTTTTTTTTCTATTCAAAAGACCGTGGCGTGACTAACATTTCAGTGGGTTCGGTTTTCATTTTACAGTATGGCCGGCCGCACTGTGTTATTGGTGGAATGAAAAGTAAGCTTAGATATTAATAAATGCTAAGAATAAAATAATAATCGCATTTTCTTTCATAAACTTAAGTATTGGAGAAATTCATAGTTAATAAATAATTTACAATATTGTCTTCCGCATCATTGTATGGCTAATATGCAGCTAGCAAGAGTTAGGAGTAAAGCTTTCCACTCAAGTAGATCTATATAGGTCCGCCTTAGGCTCAAGGCTCGTCATGCATATTCAAAAGTGGCGGGCTCAAGCCAAGTGGCTCAATGTTACTTTGCGACGCTAAACTGCCGAGTCGAGGTCGGCAAACTAATGCTCGCGTATAAATGGCTCAATTTATTGAATGTTAATTACCAAATTCTACCTAAACATTAAATTGATTGCTCTGAAATTCTACCAAGTGCAATCCTGTTGCTTCTAATTAATTTGCTTTGGCGTTTGGTGTTCGCATACGAGGGTTTTACTGATCCGTATCAATTACGTAACGTAACGTAACGTAATTGGGCTCTGAAGCTTGCATTTAATTTTACAATGCATATTCAATGTACAGAACCCAGAACTTGCATTTGAGGTTATAATAATGGATAAATACTTATCTAATGAGCAGTTCATACATGGCAATTAAGAAAAATAGCAACTGCATCTATAAAATTTCTTAAAACGACAGTAAATTAACACCAATTACTGAAAAATGTGATACTGCTTACTCGTTGTATTTTGGGCAAGTCGATCAACAAAACAGTGTGAAAGATTAAAGCATGAGTTTCAGACCAAAACATCATAAATAACAGGTAGAAATAAAAGGTAGGTAGATACATGTAGAACCCATAACTCAATAGCTCATCGCAATAAAGGCATTTTTGGCATACGTGGGTCGCACATAAAGTGTCCGTAAAATAATTGGTAGCAAGAACAATATTTTCGCGATTAAAGATAAAGCTTTTTCATTTGATTTAGAGACATAGTACAGAATCAACTATCAGACTGTTCTTTAAATTGAATTTGCTGTAGACTGTGAAGCACAAAGACTCTGCTTTAGTGAATAGAAATGTTTCTATGTCCGTTATGTTATTGTGATGGTTCTAACCTAAATAGGACAGACTGCCAGACCTACAAGCTATTAATATTATTAGATTATAATTTGTAGAAGTTAACTTTAAATGACTCACATCACTTATTTGTTTATCTATCTATATCAAGACTTAACTAAATCACTATGAAAATTATATTCGATTAATTTTCATCGTGATTTAGTTCAGTCTACTATATGGACGCTACAATTTATCCAGAGGGATAATTTTCATGATTCTAAATGCCAAAAGGCACGATGCCCTATGAAAATCTTTGGCCAAAAATGAAAACGACGCTATACAACAGAAACAGCTATCCAATGGCCATAAAAGCTCCCAGAGGACCTAAAGAATATACCCTCAAAATTTAAAAACAAATTAAAGTTCCATAGATGAATATTTGAATAATTAGTAAATTGTATTTTTTTTATATATTTTATGAATAGCTATTATCTTATTGACATACCGAATATAATTTTAATATGGCAATTATCTGAAATGTTGGAATGATTATGTGTTTTTTTTTTTTTATTTATGATATAATTGAAGGTTTTATTTTATAATTTTTATTGTACCGTGTTAGTTGTAATATAAATTTTGCATGCCAGTTTCTGGTGAAAAGTGAGAACTATGTATTATAGACTTACCCCCTTATTCATAATCGCTTTTTAACGAAATCAGTATAATAGTATGCCCCGTCTCACTCTTTCAATCACCAAATGTCACCTGTTAGATAAATCCTAAAATGTATTAATTCAAAATTAGCTCACAATGTTATTGTTATATACATAATTATTTTAGTCAACAGTAATTTAACTTACTGTAGCACTCCTGAAATGGGAAATGCTCCAGGGTAATGGAAGCGGAGCGCAGACTCGACTTTATCTCACTTCGTGCTATCCACAGGTTGTTATTGTTATAATTACTTTAAATGTATGTACTGTACCTACTTGATAAGTAACATAATTTTAATTTCAGAGTCGATACCACTTTTGTCTGAAACTCTTTACACTGGCTACGAAATTACATACAAAGGAAACATAACTACTAAAATTTCAAATTACCAGTAAATTGTGGTCTTCTTTATAGAATGTAAGACAAAGAGTTGGTTTACATGATCAAAATATTCAAAATTCATTTCCCTTTGTTACTCTTGAAATATTTATGGTATTTATACGAACCCCCTTATTCATAATAAAGTTATCAAACGTTGATTAGCTAAAATTCCGTAGTCTTTATCTGACAGGTGACATTTGGTGATCGAAAGAGTGAGACGGGGCACACTATTACACTGATTTAGTTAAAAAGCGATTATTAATTAGGGGGTAAAGTCAAATCAAACAATTCAAAAGGAGATTAATAAATAAATCAAACTGGAACGAAAACCCAACCGAAATATATTTTTGTGCAGGAAACTTTTTGACAGCATATAATCAATCAGCAGGCAGCAATATTATAATTTTGTTGAATTATTCAATACTATGTACGAGTAACATGTTTTTATTATACATGTATTCACTTATATTTTCAATTCTGTATGTATATTATGTAGGTATTACTTATAAGATTAAAGTTGATAACTGTTTCCAATTATAAAATGATATCTTTATAAAAAAAATGCCTCTCGTATAATAATATCAGCGTGGTTTTCTATGCGAGAAGTTGCTCGAGGCAACGCAACAAAACAACGCATTTTAGCGATCCAATAAGGAAAATGTTACGTGGTATTGTCTCTAAAAAATACCCAGATGAGGGCTCCGGATATTGGGTAGCATTTGCCAGTTTATGGTAACAAAAAACTAGATACCTTAACTGAATTAGATAACCCTTTGTCCACTTATCCCTAACACATAAATCATATCTTTTTAACCAATTAGGAAAAAGGTTGTCTCAAAATCGGATCATATTTACAGTCACGTATTTGTTCCCTTTGACTCACTACGCTAGTTCAAGAGGGTAGTTAGTTACACTGTGTCCCCAAAACACTGATATTTACATGGAAAGTTGGCAAACACTCCTGTTTCGGACGCATGGACCCTTAATCCTGAGTTATCGGTTGAAAGTTTGAATCCTCTGCTACGACAGTTGGCAATATCATTATTAGAGTTAGGATCAAAGTTTCTTGAAGTCAAATGTCAAATATATTCGGAGCTACCAACACTTAGTACATATCACATTTATCATTAATTTTTATTAAATCTTCATACTATTCGGCACTTATGGCACAGATTACTAAATAGTTTTATGGTTGCAACGACAGTAATGTATTAAATCTATAACGAAAACTTGAGGACGTCGACGAGCCAGCTTAATGTTATCGAAGATTGTCCAATTTATTTTCAATATAAATGATGAATACGTGCAGTGAAATGGAATTAAAATGCTAATGCGTCGTTGAGACGCTTTAACGTAAGAAAAGATTTTAAAAATGTAAGATCAATTTGCATTTTATGACTAAAATGAAGTCGGTTAATAAGAGCACAAAGACTATTTAAACATAATTACCTGTCTATTTTCTTTATATATAATTTCTTTCTAAGCTAACGTTACGACAAACAATTTAAAGGCTTAAAATCTGAAAGCATACACAATTAATTTAACGGAACCTCCCGTAGCTTTCTCAACGAAAGAATTAAATAGTTTGCTGTCAACTCAACAGAAACGGAGGTGTTTGAACTGCATTTATAAAAATACATCATCGTATGTTGTAGGTAAGCATTAGGTGCAAAATTCAAGCTACGATAGTTGATCGTCAGTAACTATGGACATGAAATACTTAATATATATCATCACAAGGATGAGGAAAAGTGCAAAAAATTTGTAACGTTAGCCTTTTATTTTCTAATTTAACGTCCTAGCGATAATAATATTCTTTTTCGACTCTTCTAAATATCAAGTCAATATACGTATTGGTCAATTTATTTGATTGTTGATTCATTATCTACAGAAGAAGTACATGACAGTTGAAATTACGGGAGGAGCAGGCGTTTGAAGTTAATAAAAATATGTATAATTATTATATTAGTAAATATATATTTTCATTAGTTAATCAATTAGCTACATAACTACAACAAGCTAGTAGGTATATGCAACCAGTCATAACATCTAAACTCTCTATGTAGATAAATATAGACTTATAAAGATCACAGAGGCATTCAACAGTGTCACGTGAGACAATTTATTCGCTGTGAATTTACGAGGAAACTCGTGCTTAATTTCGCTACTGCCTTCGTGTTTATAATGACTCTGATAATAACACGCCCAAATATTAATAATTGCCTAATAAATTAAGCAGTAAATTGTCAGTAAGTTACTAAGCAGTTATTCTTTGCACACATTTATTGTTTACGATAGAATGAGATGTGATCGTAAAATAAAGCCGGAATCAATGACGCATAACTATTTTATCGATAAATTTGATGAATCTAACAAATAGGGCCAAGATTCAGTTTTAATATTATGTTTTCGTTTGGCTTCTTAAATACGTAAATATCCTGGGAAATTCTTCAAAAACGGCTATTTGATCCCAAATTCACAACAAAAACAAAAACCAACAGGGTTTTATTTAATTATTATTATAATAGTTATAAATAAAATTGACCTCAAGTGCGCCTCAAGTTATGTGGCAAATATTCTACGGCTGTCATTTTTAAAATCAGTAAAGTCGTAATTAAGTAACACGAAAATAGGAGACATAGTCAATATTATGGTAATCATACCTATTAAAACATCATCCGATTACAAAAAATCTTGCAAAAGTTTGACGTGCGACAAATATTTGGGAAAAAATAAGTAAAGACGTGCGTAATATTTAATGCCAACGTAACATACGTATAATATTACCCCCTTATTCATTATCGCTTTTTAACAAAATCTGTGTAATAGTGTGCCCCGTCTCACTCTTTCGATCACCAAATGTCACCTATCAGATAAAGGCTTCGGAATTTTAGCTAATCAACGTTTGATAACATTATTACATGCTTTATTATGAATAAGGGGGTGAGAATTTTATTGCTTACTAAATGATACTAAAGTGTGGAACCCTTTGGAAGCTGGCCCGACTAGCATTGGTAAATATATATTTTTAACTACTATTTGTTTATACGATTAACTTTGATGTATTTTCAAAAATGTGTCTTCCTATTCATTTTAATAAAGGGCTCTACGTCACTGTCCCATGTTATGATATTTATGTACATAAATAACGCTCAGTCTCCACTTTGCTAGTCATCGTACTATCAATTCATATGAACCAACATTTTATATTTCCAAGCACGTGATCCATCCACTTTTTAATCAAAATGAAACAGATATCACTTTGAGACAGCCAACTACGACGATAAAAAAATCATTTTTTACCACAAACATTGTGGTAAAAAATGATTTTTTTATCGTCATAAATCGTACAGCTCAAACCTGGCATAACCCAAATATGACATTTCACTCGTACCAACACGTAAATTGCGTCTGAATAAACGATTACAGTCAGTGTATCGCAAATTTCGTGAATAAACCAAGTAAATCCAGATCTAATTTTCAGAACAAATGGACAAATTATTCCAACATCACCTTTTATTGTTGAGCTTTGAAATGTATGTGGTTTGATCATTTTAATGTATTGTGTAATAAACAACAAATCACATTACTGAGCACGCTATTAAATTAATAATTATTATGTCACTTTAATAAAGTCAATAGGTATTAACGCATTACAACGCACAAATGTTTATATTCAGAAAAAATGATATCTTTGTGTGCCTGTATCTTAATTAATACAAGGGTTGGGGATCCGAGATTTTATTATATGATTTTTGAGATCTTAATTGAGTGTTACCTTGAAGGAAAACACGTTTGATAGAAATTTTCTCGATAAAGTTTAATTCCAAAGTAGCCTCTAGATAAAACTCTTTTACACTATAACTCCGTCAAACAGGCGAATTTTACAGTGAAATTTAATGCAAAAAATTGGTAATTCATTCTTCTTATACTGTGAAGAACAGATTTTCTATACATTGCATGGTTATTTTATAAACAATTTATATTTGGTTTGGTACTTACGTCGTTTATTAAAACCTGCGGCTTGCCGGGCAGAGCACTATACACATCTCTTTTTAGCACATACGAAATCACGGTGAACGTATTTATTATACTACTCTTGCATCGCTAGGATCATTCGGCCGAAGCCTTTGTCGACGACGGACCTACGCTAGTATTTGCGGCCGGCTCTCGTAGTTTTAAACATTAAATATTTTCGTAGCATATTCTTTATTGTCTTCAAAGATAGTATTATAGTTTGTAATATCGTATTAATTTCAGTTTAGTGTGATAACCTAGTTCAATAGTGCTTGTAAATATAAAGTCAGTTGTGTAGTTTTGTTTTTATTATTTTTATAGTGTCAAGTTTAGTGTTAAAGTTGATTTTAATATAATTTCACGACATGGGTAATAGAATAAAGACCAAGGAAAAACAAAAAGCAGCATTTGGAGCAAATGAGAGCCAAAAGCTCGATACATGACAAAAATTAAAATGTAAGTATTAACAATACATATTAATATTTTTTTATTAATCGTTAATAACATAACTAACGATAACTTATTTAATTATTTTAGCAATTATATATTGCAGTTAGATCATTATCAGTTTATCGTTCACGTACCGGATAGATTTATACGAACTTATATATAAGTTCGAGTCCGAGTCCGAGATCAGAGAGATCATAGTTCTATGATAACAACTAATTTGTTATTATATTTGCGGATTATTATTCTCTTACTTTACATTACATTTTATTACCAAATGTAACATGATTTGATTATTATAATTATTTATTATGGTGTATGGACAAATACATATTTTAATGCCTAAAAGTTTTATTAATAAATTTTGTAGGTACTATAAATTAGTATTTAAAATAGGCTACAGTTTACAGTGTATTTCTTATGGTGTACTTAGGACAACTATCTCTTTTTATGTGTTATCTTTTTATTAATAATATTTGTAGGTGCTATAAATGAAATAAAATATTTATGATTCACAGGGAACAATCTCTACAAAAAAGTTACAGTCGTGAAAAGATCATGGTAGAACCCACAGAATAATTTTTGACTTCCTTGGTAGCGCCGCTGGCAGCTTATGATGTTGTCGCAGATAATGAATCAACGTTGTTTTTCGAAAATTTGGATAAGCAGTCCTCCAAAGTGAATTTGGAAGTAAGTGAGTATGTATATTGTACACCTACTTAGGTCTAGCATTATCCGTTAGTTTTTAGTATCCGGATAAAACATATATTATTTTTTTAGAGGTAAAACCGGTTAACCGGTTTTAATACCGGTTAACCGGTTATTTAAATGTTCACTCGTTTTTTTTCCACGTTATTTCTATAGCTCGAATTATAGATAATAACCGTGCCAAAGATTAAAAAATCGTAAATAGGAATTATTGTCAGTTAAAGTTAATAGTAGTAGTAGGGTATAAAATAAACATTTTTTTTTTTTTTTTACTGTTTATAGGCTTGTGTTTGACTGCAATCTCACCATGGTAAGTGATGATGCGGCCGAAGGTGGTAAGCACACAAAGCCTAGAAGGAACTGGCTCACAAGTGCAGCTATCGGAACACACCGAAAGGTGCTTGGCGACAGATTTTCAACTTGAGGGTGGTAGCCAGCCAGGCGGGTACTACAAAGTACCCTACCACCGTGCTATGGTTTATCATCAACATTATCATCTGGCTGCCCTGTTCCCATTATTTCCATGGTTTATTTAACTCTCTTTATATAGACTACGCGGTTCGTTGCTTTTGATTTTATTTTGAATGACATCATAAAAACATAATATTTGCTTGGTTTTTAATTGCTATGAGATATAATGATAAAGTCATTATATCTCATAGCAATTAAAAACTAAAATGTTAAATAAAAATTAGATCAGTAATGAAGAAACATTTATTAAATTATGTTTATTTAAACATTTATTAAATTATGTTTCGTACGTTATAATAATCATTTCACACGTAATATTATGTTACATAGCATATTGTAGCAGCACAATAACTTGCGTGTACACAAACACGTGATTATTATTATACGAATGTTTTCTTGCCTGTTCTTCTCAGTTGAAGGCCGACTTACGAACTGGTGGTAACTTCAGTAGCTTTGACCTTCATAAGTGCCCTACCAGGGCCTTAATTGAATAAATGGCTTTGACTTTGACTTTCCTTAGATAAAAAAAACATTACTCAGTCTTTGTTGTCGTGCAGACGGTTAAAAAATAACACCAATCAGTCAGCTTGCTGTCTGGCAGATACATAAGAGCCTTCGTTGACAGTAGTTGCTCCGACAGCATGGCGTTCCACAAGGCTCTGAATTATCCCGTACACTGTCCTTCCAGCATATCAATGATATACTCTCTATCAGGCGGGCCGTACGCTTGTTTGCTGCCTAAGTAGTATATTTTTTTAACATTGTTTATACCTATCATAAAAAAAAAATATTATAAGTTATTTTCTTACCAGCTCAACACTATACGCATCAACACACTTCAATTCATCACAAAAATCCTCACTGCATTGGAGTCAGTTTAAAAAACGGCGGCTAATCTTCCTTTTTCCAAACAAAGAAAGAAACCGAAAAAAATCGAAACCGTTTTTTTGTTGTTGTTCAAAACCATACCTAATAACCGGTTTTCGATTTTCGGTGAAACCGGTTTGCATTCCCTAATGTGTGGAATGTTGGTAATTACAGACGAGGCGGTATTAAGGCGAACGCGATAACAGAGCCGAAAGTGTAACGATCAATACACACGCGTATCATACGACGTTTTTCAACACACTTGAGAGGAAAAAACAGACTTGTATTTCTTGGAGTAAATTTTTAGCTTTTGTTTTTTTTTTACAGCTAAGCTCTGTCAAACTATTTTACCCGTTTAAATTAAGAATGATTCGTCTACACACATATCAATTACATTGAGGTACAATTAGGGCATCGGAACCGGGAATTCCCGGTTCTGAGGGTTGCAATAAGAACCGGTTCTTAAATATAAAGAACCGGTTATTCCGGGTCTTTCGGTTTCTTTCGATTAATTTTAAAAGGTCGTTTAGGATGGATCAGTAAATTTCGTAGAACAATCAAAACACACTATAGGTGGTTAGTGTCGCAGCATGAAGCTACTTGTAGCGATTAAATAATGATAATAAAGCAAAACGGCAGCTTGTGAAGAGCCATTTAACGATTTTTAATTGATTATGTGTATAATTATTAACTATTATTAATTGATTATGTGAATTATTATGTATCATTGAAATTCCTATTATGTTCCTAAAATTTAATAATACCTATAAGTAATTTATTGTTCATCATCTACATATCCTGTTCCCAGCTATTTGTGATCGATGCAATATGTTTGCTTCTTCCATTTTGCCTTTCTATCCGACATAATAGCATTCACTCCTTTCTTATTTACACTTCCCGTTTATCCAACCACTTCCATATTCATAACTCTATTACTCACGTGGCTTTCATTCCTCCTCATAACATGTCCATACCGCTACTTTCAAGCTTCCTCTTATGTACTCATTATTTATCATATCCATTCTTGTCACTCCATACATCCATCTCAACATAATCATCTCAGCTGCATGTCTTTCATTCATTTTCTATACCTAATGCCCAACATTCTGAACCATATATTAAGACTAAGACCTGTCATCACGGACTATATATTTGTTTGACCTTGGATCACATGTTTACTTTGTGACCTGTCGTCATTTCATCCAATCTACATCGTTCTGCATTTGTGAACCGAGGTACCAGAAGTCGTAGAAGACTGGTACTGAAACTCCATCAAGTAAAATAGACGCGAAAATAGAAATACTGCCAAAATCGCAGACATGAAGCAATATTGCTTCATGATCGCAGAACATATGTTCAGTTTTAGTTCAGCTAATTTTCAAGCTCTCTCCAGCTCTTGTAGCCATTTCAACATCTACTCTTTCAACGACAAATCATCCATTACCACCAGGAAGAGATAAGGCATCATAGCAGACCCTTAGTGTAAGCCGCCACCTAAATTTAACGTATCGTTATCTATAAGTACAGTAGTACCCAATTAATATGGCTTACCGATGTACTTGCGCCGAAGATACATTTTCAAAGCGTGGGAAACGCTATTGGTCAGCAGCTGCCACTATGTTAGCGCGCGCCGTGTGGAGAAGCGTGACTTGCGAGAAACGGAAACGGAACTAACAGCTGCAGTGTATTGTGAACCTTAGATCTCTACTATAAGGATAGTAGAGATCTAAGGTTGATTGTAAGTTTTAAGCATTCTTTCGTTAATCTTCGGGGCCATACTTTCTTTTCTGTGCGAACGAGGTTCACGACGCGACATATCAGTTGGGTAATACTGTAATTTGTTATGTTAGGTACAATTTTATTTAAAAAAATCTAATATAAATAAAAAAACTGGTTTGTTAAAAGACTTGATTACATTTATGTTATTTTAATCAAAAGCAGTGATTCAGAAATCACTGTTTGATTGTCATTCTACGACATATTCGAACATAGAAAACTATTTTATTGTTATTATTATACTACCTATAATGTTTTTGATCATAAATTAATTAAAAGAACAAAAGTTTATATCGAATAATTAATGGAACCGAAAGAACCGAAAGAACTGGGTACCCCGTTCTGGATTAGAACCAGAACCGAAAAAACCGGTTCTCAAAATATGGCCGGTTCTCGATGCCCTAGGTACAATCTTAACATAATTAATAATAATAATACTACATTGCCTGTGTCACAGAGCGCATTGACTTCTTGAAGCAAAAAGTTTATGCGTGGGTACGCCGTATTCGCCGCTACAGAGAGCGTGTGGATCGATTCCAACAGAATCACTTCTTCCAGAGTGACCAGAGGAAGGTATACCGAAAGTAGGAGGGAACCGACCAACGTGTGTTGGATGGACAGCTGCCAAGTGCTACTGCCATGATTAATTTCTGGCGTAGTATCTGGTCAATGCCTGTCCAACACACCGAGGGTGATTGGATGAGTGTTGTCAAACGTGAGTGTGAGTCCATCGAACCAATGGAGGCCATTACCATCAGCCCCAATGACATAAGTTGTGCAATCCGCACGACCCAGAACTGGAAAAGTCCTGGGCCGGATGGATTGCACAACTTTTGAATAAAGTGGTTTCGATGCTCACACGAACGGTTGGCAACGCAATTCCAACAAGCTCTTGAGTTTGGTTCCCTGCCAACTTTCCTTACAACCGGTGTTACCTCCTTGTGATAGTACCACGGAAGCGAAAAACTATCGACCCATCACGTGCTTGCCTACACTATACAAGCTCCTTACATCCATTTTGAGAACAAAAATTAATACGCACATTGTTTCGAACAACGTTTTGGCCTCCTCTCAAAATGGATGTAGGGTTGGGTCCCGTGGTACCAAAGAGCTCCTCCTCATTGACATGACAATTTGCCAACAGATCCGCGGGACAGGTGAGCCGTCTCGGCTGCCTGGATTGACTACAAGAAGGCATTTGATTCGGTGCCTCACTCATGGCTGGAGAGGATCTTGGAACTGTATAAAGTTGATACAGCTTTAAGATCCTTCTTAAGCGCATGTATGAGGCAGTGGATCACAGTCCTTCATCAACCAGGTGGTGGTGATGGCACCTCTGGCTCGCAGGACTTTATAAGGATTCAGCGAGATATTTTCCAGGGTGATAGTTTGAGTCATCTGTGGTTCTGCCTAGCTTTGAATCCGCTCAGTACTCTGCTGAAGGATTCAGGACTAGGCTGCCGGCTTCGGAGACGTGGTGAGAGCATTTCTCACCTGTTGTACGTATGGATGACCTTAAACTGTTTGCACCAAAACGTCAGAACTTGTTGGAGCTACTGAAGATTACAGAAGTGTTTAGTAGCGCCATCAAGATGGAATTTGGTATAGATCATGCGGTCATGCATGTACAGCGGGGGAAAGTCGTAAATTCGAAAAATTTACAGGTTTCTGAGATAATGTCTCTCAGATCTCTCTCCGAAACAGAAACCCATAAGTACCTTGGTATGTCACAGTCGTTGGGTATTGTGGACGGGGACATAAAGCGGGCGGTGAAGGAGCGCTTCTTCTGTCACCTGACAAAAGTACTGAACAGTCTATTATCGGGTGGCAACAAGGTGCGCGCCTTCAACGCCCCTGCTTATGTGAGCAGGGGCGTTGAAGGCTCCTTTGGCATACTAAGGTGAACTCAAAGTGAGCTAGACGCCCTGGATAGAAGGGCCCGTCTTCTGCTCACAACTCATCGCATGCTACACCCACGCTCGTCTGTTAAGAGATTGTACATCCTGCGTAAATGTGGAGGCCGTGGCTATTTAAACGCCAAGGACCTCCACAACCGCGAGGTGTGCAGTCTTAGGAAGTATTTCCTTGACAACGAGTGTGGGATGCATCGCGATGTGGTGGCAGCGGATAGGAGCCTCACCCCATTATCCTTGGCAAACGAGAACTGGCGCAAACCAAAGGTGCTAAGTATCGAGGACCGCAGGGACGTATGGAAGAGTAAGGAGCTACACGGGTGGTTCTACAGGGCCCTAACAGTGCCCGATTTAGATTTGCTCGCGTCAGTGAACTGGCTATGCTTTGGTGACCTATTTGGGGAAACCGAAGGTTTTGTCTGTGCAATTGCGGATGAAGTTATCAAGACGAATAACTACCGAAGATATATCCTGAAGGACGGTACGGTCGACATGTGTCGAGCATGCCGCATGCCGCTCCTGGACGCCGTCCCAGAGATTCACTCAGGCATATTATCTCCGGCTGTTCTCATCTTGCTAACGGTGAGTACATGCACGGACATAACCTAGTAGCCAGAATCATTCACCAGCAACTTGCTCTTCGATACGGCCTTGTATAGTCCGAAATACCGTACTATAAGTACGCACCTGCGCCAGTTCTCGAAAATTGTCATGTCACGCTCTATTGGGATCGATCTATAATAGTACTGTCCGTGATGAGAGAGCACGATATGAGGCTTATTAGCCTCATATCGTGCTGACAGATCGATCGAAGCGCCGGGCAGTGCTCGTCGACATCACCATCCCCCATGACGAGAATCTCGGGAAGGCCGAGAAGGACAAGTCAGCAAGTACCTTGACTTGGCTCACGAGGTAACCGCCATGTGGGATGTTGATTCGACGATCATTGTTCCGATAGTTGTTTCGGCGAACGGTCTCATAGCGAAGAGTCTCGACCAACATCTTAAGAGGCTTTCGCTAGATGGCTGGGTCAAGGGTCAGATACAGAAGGCGGCACTCCTGGACACGGCGCGCATCGTCAGGAGATTCCTCTCTCTACAGCCCTAACCACCGGTAGCTTGGGCCCTACCCCGCTGCCGGCGGCACACTAAGATTAGGTTTTTTTATAACATTGTTAGATTTTGTAAAGATATTCTTTATAATATTTTTAGATTAGATTAGATTTTTTATAATATTTTTGATATTTTATACTAATGTTATAAAAAAATATTTTAAGAATCAAAATAAATAAAGTGAATAATAATAATACACAGTTACAACAGTTCCCATAATACTATCATCCACTGGTATTGTACCTCATACTTTTCACACCAGGCTAAAAATACTCGGAATCCATAAAATGACATACATCCAACTACAAAAAGCCGTTACCTTGAACACATGTAGGACAGTCCGCAAATTCTTGACAATAGACCAATAATATCACACAACAAACAAACACACACTCATTAACACTTTACCCATTTTTTTCTTTTGGCCAAAAGCCCGCGATAAAATGTAAATACCCTACCAGTAAGTAGGAGAAATTTAAAAGAAAGTAAAAAAATAATAATAATACGTATTACCAAAATAATTGTTTACAATTTTTCTTATTTAATTGGGATTATACCTATCATAAAACTGTTCGGTAATGTAAAGTAAAAAGCACTAGCTAGTGCGTAATAAGCTGCATTCAGATACTAAAAACGGTTCAATAAATGTCACTTTACGAGCAAGTGTGGAAAAATAAATTATGTCCCCAGTCCTCACAGCTCATATATTATATCCTCATTGCTGAGGTTTGAACTTCTCCTTACATAGAACTTAACGCCATTTTTAATAGACTAGTTAGCCTTCGTGTTAAATTTGTAATGAATATTGTAACCTTGTTTCAGAGTACATTGAAAACTTCAGTAAGTTCAGTCACAGATTTGTTGAAATACAATATTTTTCAACGAACTGTTGAAAATTTCTAGGCATGAGTCAATGCTTCATTGTGGCATCAGTACTAATGTGATTATTTCAGAATAAACATCAGGCCTTACATCGATTTTTACGTTATGTTGCTCACTATGTAAAAAGACTTAAGATACGAAATACCTCCAACAACTTAGATAAAATGGCAGTTGCTGGTGTAGTCGCTGCAGGTTGTGGAGCTGTAAAATTAAACCAATTTTCAGCTACTCTTGATCTAACACTAATGTCAGAACTGAATTATAAAGCAGCCCAAGATGATAAATAAAGATAATTAAAATACATAATTCGTTTTTCTCCTATCCTATCTACGACACAGACACTGATGATTGCACTAGTATTTGCTTTTATTTCAATAAGTAATAACTTCGGGAACAGGGTGAAAGCTAATTTATTGAATATTTAAAATTTATAGTATAGCATTTACCTCTAACAGATTTTACCTAAATAGTTTATTTCATAAATCTATACAACGTGTAACAAAAAGGGTATATTATATAACTCTCCGAAAAGGGATAATTACATCAGGTAGTTAGGTATTTAGGTAGCATTCACACCAATAGACCTATAGAATTATGAATATTCTTGAGTTTTATAAGGTATTGCAGGCGGGGACGTGTTATTATATATATGTATATATCTATATGGAAATGGCTACAAGCTTTTAGGGGAAAGTGGGGGGGATTCGTACACTTTCCACTTCGAGCCCTATAGCAGAAAAAGTAAACGCTATTTGAAAACAATTTGAGCATTGATAGATTGCTTAATTATATTTGCCTAAAATATTGCCTTAGATGACTAGCTCATAGAAAGAAGTGTGGCCAAGCTATGATAATTTAAAAAAAAATGGAAATCGTACGTCCACACACGGGGTAGCTTCGTTTATGTGTTGGGGTACCATAAAATTGAAACTTTGTACTCAGTAGGACTATATTTGGTAATCACATGACCAACATAGTTTCTGACAGACTTTTTCTTCTCTAACTTCACTAGAATAAAGCCTTTCTCTTTCACGAATTCAGTTATAACTAGAGTTTCGTTCTCCACATCAGATCCTTCAGCAATCTCTTCAATGGGAGGACAGGAAATTTCTCTTAAACTAATGTCAGTCTCATCTTCACTTTCAGTATCTGTACTTTGCTTCTTAACCAAAATTTTACGTACATTATAGGTATATTCGTACAGTACGAATCCACCCCGTTCGAACCTGTACGAAGCTACCTCAACCAAGAAATTCAACTAATATTTTTTTTATTTATCCTAGGTTACACTTTCTTTAGTGTTCCCTATTCATACTACAATCTAGCCTTAATATTAGGCTAATAAGTAATTTAAATTTAACATAAACTTCGATATTGACCATAATTCAACTAATATATAGAAAATAAAAATAACTGCTGACATTATCTTCAAGTAAATGTCGAAATAATAAACTTAAATATGTACCCAAACAGCACAAAGAATCAGTTTAATACACTTATAGAGATAAACACGTTTAAAGTTGCATCCAAAAATTACTTTCGCGAAGCGAAAACTCGTAACATCCTGTCACATCGAAGCCGGCGGCCGCATTGGCAAGCCACTCCGCGGTTAGATTATGTGTGTGAGTGGGCATTACACACACAGATACGAAGGCGCCACTATGTTGCGTATTCGAATTATGGCCATTGCACGAATGCTATATGCTAATTGCCCGGTGTACGAATCCCCCCCCACTTTCCCCTATTTGATATCTATATTATAATAATAATGAAAAAAAACTTCCTCTCGTTTTTTATTAATAGATACCACATAATATAATAATATATACTCGAGTTAGGGCATCGAGAACCGGCCATATTTTGTGAACCGGTTTTTCGGTTCCAGATCTAATCCAGAACTGGGTACCCGGTTCTTTAGGTTCCATTATTAATTCAATATAAACTTTTGCTCTTTTTAATTATTTATCATCAAAAAGATTTTATTAGTTCCTTTAAATAAAAATATACCTAATATAACAAATTACTTATAGATACCGATACGTTCAATTTAGGTGTCGGCTTACACTAAGGGTCTGCTATGATGCCTTATCTCTTCCTGCTGGTAATGGATGCTTTGACGTTGGAAATAAGAAGGAGGTACCCAGGTACATGCTTTTAACCGATAACATTGTTCTCGTCCGTGAAAATGGATTTAATGTCCATAGTAGGATGATGAAATGGCAACAAGAACTGGAGAGAGCTTGAAAATTAGCTGAATTAAAACGTTTTCATGTTCTGCGATTTTGGCGGTCTCTCTACTTTCGTGCCTATTTTAATTGAGGAGTTTCAGTACCAGTCTTCTACTACTTATGGTACACATGGCCACACATCAAGCTATACATTTCCAGTATAAGCTGATCTCGCATTGTATAGGATTTCCCTACAATGAGAGGTCAGCTTATATTGGAAACTATAGCTTGATCTGTAGCCGTGCGTACCTCGGTTCACATAATACAGAACGATGGTAATACTAACCGTGATATAAAGTAGTGTATCATCTCAGGTTGGATGAAATGATGACAGGTCAAAAGACAAACATGTGATCCATGGGATCTCTGAAGCTAAAGGGGAAAATATATAGTCCGTGATGATAGGTCTTAATATATGGTTATGGTGAGAGAACCCGTCAATATGTAGTTCCACGATTATACAATAAGTACCGTGTATTGAGAGATGCGAATATTAAAAGTAAACTTCTATTGAAACGGAAAACAAGGGAACTGTTGTTGTCAAAAATTGTTTGAATTCATGTGTAAAATAAAGGATAAACTGTGTTATGGTTAATGAGAAAGGTAGTGAGTAAATGTACCTACTTATGTATATGATCATGTCATTGTAGTGATTGTGTTGCAAGGACATGCTGATATATATGTTTAGGTCATATATGTGTCAAGAGCGTTACGCCTACAAACTGCATTAGCAGTTTGGCCATTTTGAACTTTGTAATTTTGGTGATGTTTGGGTTTAATAAAGGTTTATAAAAAAATAAAAAAATTGGGCATTAGGTAAAGAAAATGGATAAAAGACATGCAGTTGAGATGATAATGTTGAAATGGATGTATGGAGTGACAATAATGGATATGATTAATAATGAGTACATACAGAGGAAGCATGAAAGTAGCGGTATGGACATCGGACATGTTATGAGGAGGAATGAAAGCCACGTGAGTAAAATAGTTGAATTTGGAAGTGGGTGGAGTTATGAATATGGAAAAAGAGATGGATAGATCGTGAGAAAATGATGTAAATAAGAAAGGAGCGAATGCTGTTATGACGGATAAAAAGGCAGAATGGAAGAAGCGAACATATTGCGTCGATCACAAATTGTTAGGAACAGGATATGTAGATGATGAACAATTAATTACTTATAGGTATTATTACATTTTAGGAACATAATAGGAATTTCAATAATTGCATAAACATAATAATTCACATAATCAAGTAATAATAGTTAATAATTATACACATAATCAATTAAAAATTGTTAAATTTCTGGAGTTTGGTGTCGCTACGCTACACACCAACATGCTCGCCACAAGCTGCCGTTTTGGAATATTAATAATATTTAAACGCCACAAGAAGCTTCATGTTGCGACACTAACCACCTATAGTGTATTTTGATCGTTCTACGAAATTTACTGATGCATCCTAAACGACTCCTTAAAATTAAATGAAAGAACCGAAACACCGAAAGAACCGGTTCTTTATATTCTAAAATCGGTTCTTATTGCAACCCTCAGAACCGGAAATTCACGGTTTTTTTGGAACCGGGAAAATACGGTTCCGATGCCCTAACTCGAGTCCCACAGTTAAAACGAATCTAACGACACCTCATAATTATGTTTAAATAAATAAAATAAATAATTCAAGCTGTTTAGGCTGCAGAGCGTGCCAAAGAAATAGACGTATATACAAACACTCAAAAACATATATAAAAGTGTATATGTCACCGTATTTTTTTGAAAACCGTTAGTTTATAATCAACCTAGCGAGATTATAAATTCCCCGAAATAGTGTGAACTGTACCATACTGCTAACAATATAACGTATTCATTTTCGATAGTTTATAATCTAACGTTGTCAAACCGTCATATTGTAAACTGGCATCATACTTGAACTTGAATGCGTCGGAACGCACTTTGCGCGCTGATTGGTTAAACGTCATATACCCTTTTTGTTACCTGCAGTAGATATACATTGTATAAACTCGTATTGACATACAAATATACTCATATTTGTATGTCAATACGAGTACATTTCATTCATGTTCATTATTGCTTTTGGTAAAAAATTGTTAATTGCAAGTCTAATAAAAAAAAAAACTTATACTGCTCTCCAATAAAATATACTCTGTGATTTAAACGATGGCGGTTCGGCCTTCGTGTTTCTGCCGGCGTCGCCCGAGTCCGCCCGAACGTATCTTGCTGTGGCGCGATTTTTTAAAACTTTGATAGTTCTCTAGGGGCTGTGCCCCCCGCGCGGCCACCTAGGCCACGCCTTTCAAGGAACGATTTATTTCAACTATATCCTCTTAAGGCGCGGACTGACTACGATTTTGACAGGACTCGTTCTTCACTGAAATAGGGTTGAAAATGGTAAATCATAAATGTGTCGACTCTATGAAATGGACTGTTATTTACGGGTTTTCTTTAGATTATACAGAATATACGCATTAAATTGAATAAGTGTCCGGTTAACATTCTAATATAATCCTGTATCTTATATATTCTTAAAAATAAAATTGTTGTCATCGCTGAAAATACGGAGAATTTGGACGCGAAAGATTTTTTTAGACGTAACTTAGGATTTTTTTATTGGGAATATCAAAGCACTTTTTAATATTCTATTCGGTTAACATTTTTCTCAAAACCCTCTTCTATCCACAGTATTTTTTTGTGTTAGGTATTTCATTGCGTTACGTCATACTCGACTCTCAAAAAAACCCATTTTTGAGATTTGAGCTTAGACCCGGCCTTAACGTTAATATAGAACAGTAAGATTTAGTTAGACCTAATATCTCAGCTTCTCGTACCCATTAACGTATTAATATAAAGCTATACTAGCTGTACCCCGCGGTTTCACCCGCGTTCCCGAGTTAAAAAATCTATATATAATATTCGGGGATAATGTGGCTTCCTATTAGGGAAAGATTTTATCGAATCCGACTGGTAATTCCAGATATAAGCGCGTTTAAACATTTAAATATGTATAGTATATATATTTATAGTATAGATTTATTTTGTAACACCAAACTTCGCCTTATCGCTAAACCATCTTTATAATGCAAACAAAAAGAACAAACACCGTTTCGAAACTTATTTCAAATCCGATTTGGGAAGCTCTGGTCTCCCCTCAGAATGTTAATTTAAAAAGATCACAATGAACAAATTGCAGTAGACAAAGCGAAATGATGGATTCAAATGAGGGAATCTAAATTCAGTGATTGTTCACATTTCGTGCCTGAAAATTTAAAACCAACTCCTGGGCATGCTCGATGGTAATTAGATGACTATTTTACGTGCGGGAATTGAAAGAATTGTGCAAAAAGTTTAGTCCTAAATGTTGCGGTGGAACATGGATTTGTAAGCTTTTTACTTTGCATTACCCGCATGTATTTTGTATTTTTCATCGATAATTATGTCATGATTTAATTTTTAGACCTATTTGAGTAGGCGCCATAAATTATGACAAAACTATCATTTTATTTTATTAGTTAATTTACTTGCACTATATCATATATTTATTACAGGTCGTTGTGTTGGTCAGCGACGTGCGACTCAGGGTCGATAAAACAAATGATATTGGTGCTAAAAAAAATATAAAAAAATACTTTATTTTTTTTAATAATAAAAATAAAAAATTTTTTTTTTGTAAATCATGTAATAAGCTAAAGTGTAGACATAATACTCAACGGGAGTACGAGGGAGTAAAGGGGTGGGGCGATGGCGGCTTGCGCCTAGCTCTAGTCTGTGCACGTGTCTAGTAACCATACCTTGCGGTAATTTTATTTCAAATTGAATAAGGTATTTCTCAACATATTTACAGTATTTAATGGAATTAAGTCCATTTTTAGGGAATATATATTATGTACTACCGCTCCTGAGTCGCTTGTCGCCGACCAAAACAACATCCTGTATATATGTAACTTACTACTATGCTACTATTCTTTAATATTATGAAGTGAAAAACCTCAAGCAAACATGTTGTTGTATTAAAACCGGATTGGAAGAGTTTAGATAGCTTTTAACTCACACAAAAAACGACCGCCCGTCTTTTACAGCGCCATAAAAATTACACCGCTGAATCGTTTGATTCTCTTGATAAGATTTTTATTGCGTATATATGGCGATTACTTTTCACGTAGAAAATAAAATATCTTCCATTCGTGAGTATCAATAAAATTTATAGATATAAACTCTGGTTGCAGACATAAATGCTGAAGGAATAATAAAATCATTACTGCGCTATTTTGCATATTATCTGGTCGGTGTGTATACTTATTCAGGGACGTGACGTAGTAAGTGTAATGAGAACAAACGGCAAGCTTCTGTTGGCCTTAGCTTTAAGAATGTTCGCGACCTACAAACTCTTTTAGCTACATTCAAGTATCGGCAGCTCTCGAACTTATCTTCATTAATCAAACAACTTCACCCGAGGCTTTAAATACAAACATCGGATTAGGATTCTACTGTTAACCTTGTTGCCTTGGTATTTATTTATAAACCACATAAAGCTCTTTTATAAAAGCGGTAGAAAACGAAGCAAAAAAGTGGTTTCCTTTTTCTAAGTTGGCAATGGCTTTGTCAGTTTGTCTTACGAAAGTAATGTTTGAAGGATTTCATAAAAATACAAAGAATTTAAGTCATTAATATTTGGTTCAAATAGACCCTTTTCCCCTTATTACAAAACATGGTTTAAAGTAAAACCAGGTTTTAAAATAGCCTCGTCTCTTTTTATTATATGAAGTCAGAAAGTGGCCGAATGACAGTAAAACCTGGTTTTGCTTTAAACCATGTTTTCTAATAAGGGGGTTTGAGTTATTTTTCGAATGCTGACAGTAAAAACGATATACGCCTCGTTAAAAATTCCAGCAATTATGCCTTTCACAAACCAGTTTCGATAGAAAGATAACTCTGATATTTATCGGTTCTGTTATCAAATCCTAAAAAACTCGTCGAGCTAATCTCAGTGAAATCTCTAAAGGACAACAGTAGTGGTAATTCTAATACCAAGCATCTGATAGATAACAAAAACTCATTAACAGAATCTGTCTTTAACAACTTGGAGATAACGGTCGCTGATATTAAAAGCCTTTCGTCTGCTCTCTGTGATAATCAGTTTTGTCCTTCTATAGAATCTTCGGGTTGGCTCAGCTATCGATTTTATCCTATCCAAACTCTCCCTTGATTTATGATAGCTTTTACTTTTCTTTGGGAGCATCGCCCGTCACGAATTCACGATAAAGATGACAATAGAAATATAACGACTTCATAAAACACTGCTATCATATGTTACATAGAAAAAACATCTATCTCAAGGTA
Source organism: Polyploca ridens (assembly GCA_951394255.1). Classification (NCBI taxonomy): domain Eukaryota; kingdom Metazoa; phylum Arthropoda; class Insecta; order Lepidoptera; family Drepanidae; genus Polyploca; species Polyploca ridens. Next base: position 7,933,815 of record OX596250.1, read on the forward strand.
TTTTGTAATTTAAAGAGAGATATACATTGAAGCGAGATAAAACCCATACTATTTTGAAGTATCTATGTGGGTACAGTACCCAACTGATATGGCGTGTCGTGAATCTTCGTTCGCACAGAAAAGAAAGTATGGCCCCGAAGATTAACGAAAGAGTGCTTGAAACTTACAATCAAACTTAGATCACTAATATAAGGTTCATAATCATAATACACTGCAGCTGTTAGTTCCGTCTCACTCGCAAGTCACGCCCCTCCGCACGGCACGCGCTATCATGGCAGCAGCTGCCGACCAATAGCGTTTCCCGCGCTTTGAAAATGTATCTTCTGCGCAGGCACATCGGTTGGGTACTACTGTATCCTCTAACGTACTCTGGCGGCGTGACCTACCGCAGATGGTCCCAGACGCCTCGTAAGGGGTTGCCTGGTATAGTGTGCCGTCTTTTATGACCGAGAGGTTGGTGAAGGTGGCCACTATAGAAAATCTCAGTAGAAAAGAGGGGGTATGTATCCTCTAACTTTTGTACTAATTAAAAAACATTTTTTTGTATTTTATTAACAAGGTAAACTAAACCTTTGCATTAGTTACGTTGCCAAAAAGTTTTTTTTATATGGGACGACACCTACTACAGTATAAATCTGGTTGAATGGAATAGCCTGTAATCACTGATAAATATGAGGTAGGTACGCTGTAATACGTAGTTAGTCGATTCATAACGGTAATATCCGACCCCTGGCAATCTCAGCGTACGTGATGTGGTAGACAATCTACAAGAAACCGAGATAAGGCAAAATACTTTAGGAGACTTATTGAGAACGGATTTTTCAATCAAGCTGACTTTGTCTATACCTAAATCTAACGCTGAGGTCGAGGTGCAAAATTATGTAAAACGTACCTTTTCGTACCACTTGCTCAAAAAAGTGACATTCTATGCCACAAAAAGCGAACATAACAATAGTCATTTTTAATCTGTTAAAAACAGGGAAAGAAAATTGTACTGAATTTCATTCATCCTCTAGGGGGAGAATGTGATTTAAATTTGGAATACTTACCGAAATTTATACTGAACTACATCTCTGTTTACACCATTGAGTTTGTATATAAAGCATTATCCTACATCTTTTTGAAAAAGGAATATGCAAATCAACTCATCAACAATAAATGTACCGAACAAAAATGTATCTCTCTCTATCAATAATTGGAACAATGTTTCGAATGTTAACTTTTACTTTTAATCGTAATTATTTTTAATAAATGCTTATCTCATATTATTATTGTGTTATTTTTTTCGCAAATGGTACGAAAAGTAGAGTATTTTCCTCGGTGATAAAGCTGTCTTAGTCTTAGGTGAACTTAAATCCCTCGCTACACTCAGGACTCGTCTTAAATCCCTCGCTTCGCTCGTGATTGAAGTTTTTAACACCCTCACTACGCTCGGGAGTAAACCTCGAGTCCTTCGTTACGCTCGCGATTTAAATCGTCACCCGCGACAGAAGACACTGCTTTATCCCCTTGGTTAATAATCTACTATTTTGGGGACTTCGAAATGACGTTAACAATGTTTTAAAAATTAAATGCAAACGAAATTATCACTAGCCAATAATGAGACATCCAATGCCTATGGAAATCCTAACACATGACAAATCGTAAGCTTTTCAGTGAAAAGTATCAGACTTAAAAAAAAATACACATATCTCTATATGTGTATTTTTTTTTAGTGTGTGTGTTTTTTTTAGCTAGTGAAAATGGCCCTGAAATCCATTTCATTTAATTATTTATTTGTCATCCATGTCACAAAAGAAAACTTCTGCGTTATGATAAACTTACTTTCGTTTATGTGGCAAATACATAGTTTATATTTTTGCGAGTAAAGTTTTGGCGACAGTTCTTTCATGTCGCTCTTTCGACGACTGAAGAAAACAAAAGTTATAGAGAAAAGCTGTGAGATATATTTCTCTTTAGAAAAAAAGTTTGAAGTAAAAACTGACTAGAATTACAATATAATCCTCTGTACTAGAATACCGCAACCGCCCCTAAAAAGGGCAATCTGTTTTAGTATCCTAAAAAGCGTGTTTATTCGATAATTAATCTATCTAAGAAAGGGTTTTACATAATTAGAATCTCTATCGCCGTATTAAGGTTTCCAGATACATTGAGGTCAAAAAGTGTTATAATAGAAGTAATACTATTTTGAGTAAAGCGCCAAACATAAGTAGGTACCAAAATTATATCCTTAAAATATAATATTACAATGACAAGTCTTAATTTGCGTTAGCTCACCACATGATTTTATAACTCCCTTTTTTGATACTTACCTATCGGTAAGTGAATAAGATTATTATTTCTCTTATTAACTGAAGTATATAACTATTATAACAATTCATCACTGAAGCAGAGTATTAAGTTTTCAGCGACCCTTCAGTGAGTGAAAGCCACTTGTGTAATGGCTTGGAACTAATTAGTTGGAAACCAGCCAGCTATTGAATAATCACAAAAATGTATGTAGTTAAAAAAATATTTCTACGTAAAACAGTAATAACCATTCGTAGTCGCTCGATACCAAACTACAGAATTCATAGATTCGGTACGGTTTGTTTTATGTAACCAAAATATAAATCTTTATTGTTATTGAAAAACATATCTAATAAATGGAATCCTTGTGTTGTAGTTAACAACAAATAACTGTCAGTAAGAGCTGGAGCCATACTTACAAAACAAGTTCTCAAATCTCTTGTATTATATTTGGTTAAAGCATCTGCAGCGGTTGCAGTTCCAACTTGCTTAATTAGTGCCTGACTTAGAATAGCGATACAAAGTTGCTAACAATATTAGATATAATGGTAAAACATTTGCCCAATAAAGGGAACACAATATTATTATATTTCATTATAGGTTATTTACCTAGCGATAATTTAATTATTAAAACTGTATTTGCATAAAAATTTGTACGAACAAAGTAGGCTTCATTTTAATGGATCTGCGGAAAATGTCAGCTTAAGCTATATATCGGATAATAATGCACTGGGCAGCACCTTCACGATAATATTAATAATGATTAATAACTGGAACGGGAGATGAACATTTCCACACTGTAATTTTTTTTTTAATATTTTTAAATTTAGTTTACAATTTATTTTTGATCCCGTATATAAAGAAATAGATAAATAATATATGAAAACGGCTTTGTTAGTGAGTTTAATATTCTTAGAAGGAAAAAGCAATATTTTTTATGTAACCTTCCTTCAAAACCGGACTTCAAAAAGGAGGAGGTTCTCAATTCGGTTGTATGTATTATATTTTTTTATGTTTGTGACCTTATTACTCCGTCATTTATTAACCGATTTGAAAATATCTTTATTTTTTGTTCTTCCCATTTGGGATTTGACTACTTTTTAGTGTACTTTGACGCCAGTAATTTTTGTTTTAAAAATAAAACAGTTTTTTATTAAATATTCGTTTCCCTATTCACTTAGAACAGTCTTTCATACACGTACATACTCGAATCTCAATCAATACCTACTGTGGAAAAATTCAGAGCTTCATTATGTTGTTATTTGAACCCTTCTTCAAATTAATTATACTAAAACACCACAAAGTATAATTTAAAATTAATATTAACCCTTGGACTTAGCTGGCCTCGCTTTAGATTTAATTATTTTGAATAATTAACTTTAACATTATGTACTTATGATAATAAAATGCATGATGGAGAATTCGTGAATTAAATATAATGAATTAGAAAGGTACACCTAATATTTCATCACAAAGGGGAGGCATATGCGCAAACAAGGGAAATTAATTATCTGTGATACAATATGTATCAAAAATAGAGACTGAATAACAATAATAATTAACTGATAATCAAAATAGCATTCATTCCAGTAGGTATTTGTACAAAATTTAGCTCTAATTTATAAACATAACATGCATCATTGTCATCTTAATATATAAAATGATAAACTGATTGTTGATATATCAGCCCACAGCCCAAACCGCTGGACCTAGAGATTTGAAATTTTGCACAAAGATACCTTATATAGTGGAGGCATCCACTAAGGAAGGATTTTTGGAAATTTCACCCCTAAGAGGGTAAAATAGGGGATGACAGTTTGTATGCAAGTCCGTCAGTTTTGAAGTTAGGATCTTCAAATTTTGTGTTTAGGCTGACGATTAAAAATTAATGTATAGTTATCTCAGCGTTTGTAATAATCCCACCACCGAAGGGAGGAAAAGGGGGATAAAGTTGTGTATGCAAATCTTTCAATTTCAAAGTAAACTTCACTAAATGTACTATTATACGGTGTAGGCATCCACTAAGGAAGGATTTTTGGAAATTCCACCCCTAACAGGGTAAACTAAGGGATGAAAGTTTGTATGCAAGTCCGTCAGTTTTGAAGTTATGATCTTCAAATTCTGTGTTTAGGCTGACGATTGAAAATTAATATATAGTTATCTCAGCGTTTGTAATAATTCCACCACCGAAGGGAGGAAAAGGGGGATGAAGTTGTGTATGTAAGTCCTTCAATTTCAAAGTAAACTTCACTAAATGTATTATTATACGGTGTAGGCATCCACTAAGGAAGTATTTTTGGAAATTCCACCCCTAACAGGGTAAAATAAGGGATGAAAGTTTGTATGCAAGTCCGTCAGTTTTGAAGTTAGGATCTTCCAATTTTGTGTTTAGGCTGACGATTGAAAATTAATATATAGTTATCTCAGCGTTTGTAATAATTCCACCACCGAAGGGAGGAAAAGGGGGATGAAGTTGTGTATGCAAGTCCTTCAATTTCAAAGTAAACTTCACTAAGTATATTATTATACGGTGTAGGCATCCAATAAGGAAGGATTTTTGGAAACTCCACCCCTAACAGGGTAAAATAAGGGATGAAAGTTTGTATGCAAGTCCGTCAGTTTTGAAGTTAGGATCTTCAAATTTTGTGTTTAGGCTGACGATTGAAAATTAATGTATAGTAATCTCAGCGTTTGTGATCATTCCACCACCGAAGGGAGAAAAAGGGGGATGAAGTTGTGTATGCAAGTCCTTCAATTTCAAAGTAAACTTCACTAAATTTAATATTATACAGTGTAGGTATTCAGTAAGGAAGGATTTTTGGAAATTCCACTCCTAGGGGGGTAAAATAGGGGATGAAAGTTTGTCAGTTTTGAAGTTAGGATCTTCAAATTTTGTATTTAGACTAACGATTGAAAATTAATTTATACATGTTTCAGCTTTTTTGACATTCCTCTCCCGACAGGGTGAAAAGGTATGGGATGTATGTAAGTCATTCAGTTTCAAAGTAAACGTCACTTAATATATTATTACACAGTGTAGGCAACCACTAAGGATTTTTGGATATTCCATCCTTAAGGGAGTAAAATAGGGGATGCAAATTTATATGAAAGTCCATCAGTTTCGAAGTTAGGACCTTCAAATTTTGTGTTTAGGTTGACGATTGAAAATTAATTTATATGTGCCTCAACGTTTTTGATAATTCCGATCCCGAAAGGGTAAAAAGGGGGATTAATTTGTGTATGGAAGTACACTAAATTTATTATTTAAGCTTATGGTTTTAAACTAACGCAACGAATATCGGTGTTGTTGGAATTTGAACCCTTAAGGAGTGAAAAGGGGGATTAAATTTAGTATATGAAGTTCTTTATTTTCGGAGTGAAAATTTCAAAATGTATTATTTCGGCTTATGGTATTGGCGTATTGAAATGACTCGCCTAAACAACATCAGGAAAAAGAGAGGAATCGGTATTAAAACAAAGATCCGGTTAATACGAGCATTGGTATTCCTCATTTTCATGTAAGGAGTGGAAGCGTAGACTATACTGGCCCGAGAAAGAAAAAGGATTGATGCATTCGAGATGTGGTGCTGGAGACGGATGTTGGAAATACCTTGGACCGCTAAACGCAACAATGCATCAATCCTATCGCAGCTCCAAATTAAAACACGATTGTCCACCATATGCCACCAACGTATTTTTTCGTATTTCGGCCACGTGGTGCGCAAAGGCGATGAATGTTTGGAAATCTGATCATAGTTGGGAACACGGAAGGAAAACGACTACGAGGTCGTTCACCAACAAGATGGTCCGATCAAGTAAAAGACTCATCGTCCTCCACGTTTTACAGAAACCAGAAGACATAAACCAGTGGAGGCAGATCATTCGCTCTAGAAGCAAACCCTATGTTGACCACGATCCTCAGACATGAGGGAAAGAGAGATAAGGCCTCCAAAATTGTGCTGTGGAACTAGACTACAAGTAACTGCTCTCCGCCGCAATGTTATTGAGGCCAAAATATTTACTGGTTCTGCCAGAGGAGAAACAGTCTTCTTGCCGCGTATACCATTGATCCCAAATCACCTTCCGATTGAATTTAAAAGATAACAGTTCCTAATTAAGGTTTGTAGTCACAGAGAAAAACTCTGAAATTTGCTAGAGTTGATTTGCGGCAGGACTGTTTCAGTTTTATGTGGCATCCTCATCTGTGTGCTTTCAATCTACCTGAACTTTTGTCAATATCACACGTAGTGGCGGACAATAGCTATGAACAAAGCTCTATATTGTTACAATGATTCATATCTAGAAAAAAGAAATAATCTACGCAGACGAAGTCGCGGGCTATAAAGCTAGTTAGTTTAATAAAAATAATAGAATATTTTCTAACATTTTTGGGAACGTTTATTCAAAATCAAAATCAAAATCAAAAAGTCATTTATTCAGTTTAGGCCCTAGTAAGGCACTTATGAACGTTACATTGGTACATACAGTTGAATTTACCACCGGTTCGGAATACACTTAAACTGAGAAGACTCCGGCAAGAAACTCAGCAAGGTTTTTTTTTTGTGGAAGATCTTTTAATATTACAGCTTTTTTTCCAAATACTTATACAATATTTACATTATTATTTTATACTTATTCGTACAATTGTCACTTAGCCAGGGGGATGCAAGTGCAGAGAGAAGCTACTACAACCATATATTCTTGTCTTCCACGTTATGAGCCACCTTATAGTAGGCTTTGTCAATTAACCTCTGCTTAATGAAATCTTTGAATTTATCATAAGACATTTAAGTTACTTCGAGTGGGATTTTATTATAGAATCGAACGCAATTTCCGAGAAAAGACTTATTAGCTTTAGATAACCTGAATCTAGGTGTCACAATTTTATCTTTATTTCTTGTATTGAAGTTATGGCGGCTACTATTAATTTCAAATAAATATAAGTTTTTACGGACAAACATAATATTTTCATTAATGTACTGTGACAATAACGTTAAAATTTTAAATTCCTTGAATCGCCTTCGTAGCGATTCGCGAGGACCCAAACAATAGATTGCGCGAATTGCACTTTTCTGCAGAATAAATATAGTTTCAAAGTCTGCAGCTGAGCCCCACAGCAGAAGACTGTAGGACATTAAACTATGGAAATAAGCAAAGTAAACCAACCTGGCTGTAGCCACATCTGTTATTTGTCTAATTTTTCTAAATGCGAAGGCGGCGGAACTCAGTTTACTAGCTAATCTTTCTATATAAGGACCCCATTGTATTTTACTATCTAATGTAACGCCGAGAAAAACTGCCTTATCCACTAGTGCAAGTCTTTTACCATCGACAAAGATATGAGTGTCACTCTTAACAACATTAGGGAGAGAAAACCTTATACATTTAGTTTTACAGGAATAAAGCATAAGATTATTGGCGGCAAACCATTTTGATACAGCTGATAAGGCATTACATTCATTGCATTACATTTTGGTATTATATAACTCTAGTAAGAAATCTAGTTGTATATTATATCCAATATATATCTAAGTAGAACAACTGGCAAAATGCCTTACTACGCTGTTATTTTTACCTCTTTTGTACACGCCGATTGAACCCGTAAACCAGACACCAACCAACCAATTTAATCCCACACTACCGACACGCTTCCCTACGCTCTATCCATGCCAGAACAATAAATTAACCGGCAAACTGAGCTAGCTCCTTTAAAAATTGGCACAAAACTAAAGGTTAACTAAACTAGATTTAATAACCTTTTCACGTATAAACTACCGAGGCCAGACTGCCTAGAAAACACCAGGTTTAAAATAACGAATTTACCTACCCATGGGCAAATGTGCGCTCAAGTGGAAATTGCCTCCCTCTTTTATACAAAAACTTTACTTTGACAGGCTTTTTATCCAGTAACAAACAAAATAGTGATACATAATATGTATTCAACTCAAGTTTATTTAATATCAACATACATTGATAACTAAATATTTTCGTAAATATTTACTTGAGTAAACTCACAAAAATAGTATGAGATGCTTTATGAATTGCTTCTTGCAATAAAATACACTATCGTTGAGATAGAACTCTTAATCAAGATGAAAGATAGGTCTTACCATGGTATTACAAAGGCTCCGAAGTATGAATTTATCGAGGTAAAATTTATTTAACAGGTAAGTATGATTTAGATATAACATCTGAATTTGTGTTTAATAAATGACATCTGAACTATACGTAGTGGTTTTCTCATACCTCCTTACTTCTTTGTACAGAAATCTGTTGTTGTACACATATACATAAAAATACCTTTTTTTACCTCATCATGTGACGTAACGCATCCAATAATGTATATTCAACCAAAAAAAAATAAAAAAAAAAATGTTGCCAAGACATATGGCTCGCACTGTCAAAAAGTTATCAGATCTCACGTAGAGCCAAGCTTATAACTCTACATGCCCTTACTCTACAAGTCCTTACTTCACAAACTCTACTCCTTAGTCAAAATATGTGGCTTGGCAGATAAATCAATATAATACATTATGAAGCCAAAGTTGATTTTAATCTTATAAACCCGAAAATAAAATTCTCCGTCGCGTTCCACATAAATAAATATGGAATTGGGTTCAATTACAGCAGTAAGAGAACAAAGGCGACGAGTTACGACCACTTTGTTTAGCCCTTGTCTTACACAGAACAACCAACGTAATAATACGTATACTAGCATGAGACGAGGACGCATGGATATCTTGACACCGACTTGTTTGATAAATTAATTCAATCTCGAAAAGTTTATGCTACATTTTTCTCTCATTATTTTCGTGTATTCTCCAACCTAAGCTTAAATATTCAGATGAATTTTAAACTACTCCGTTATTCCTTCAGAAACCTAATGGTCATATAAATAGATACCATTTTTTAAATGTCTATCTGTCTGCTGGTGACATGATAAATGTTCTAGATTAAGATATCTTTTTCTAGAGAAAATATTTTATTTTTTATAGTAAGTAAAATGTTAAATTAAGACATGAAAAGAAATGACAATATAAACGATATGAAACACGCCGTATTTATGAAGATTTATGCTCTTATAATATGAAAAGAAAAAAAAATCCAAACATTCTCCTTGAGGCCCGGGGCTTGAACTCATTCTCTTTACGACTAATACAAACACCACTAAAAGTTTTTGTTGAAATTACATTTTCACATTTGGTATGATTTAAGGCCCTCGCTATTAGTATAGTGGAGGCAGGAGGAGCTAGTTTAATGACTGCGAGGATTTATGTCGCCACATCGCCCTCGACCGACCTAATAACTACCTACGAGAGTTTGAACGCACTGGCACTGTCAGGGTCTTAAGTTACTCGTGCGGAGGAGCGGGTGGCCCCACGCATTCCTTTATAGATGATGCCGAAAAGATAGAAAGACCGTTAAATAATAAATAAATAATATATATAATATATTAATATATATATTAATCTTTTAGAATATAAATGAAAGACCGTTAAACCACTGTAATTTTCCCAATATTTCGTCTCTACCGAGCGAACATTGGTAAATTCGATACTATTTTATTACATTTGTCAAACATTTTTAGGAGACTCATATTTAAGATGTAAACGTTTTATTTTCCTCGCATAAAAGAAACTACGTCATAAAACATTATGATAGACTTTAAGCCGATTGAGCGGTTAATTTTTGTTGTATTTTATCTAAATCATAAACCAGTGTCCATCGATTAATTTAAATATTCACATTTGGAAACGAAAAAAAAATCATACACGTACTATTTTTCTCAAAAGCCTAACTTTTCTGTCCTTGATAAAAATACGAATTTATCAAAATCGATGTGGGTTTGAGATTCCGCGCCGCTCGCAAATCTTCACATTCAACTATTCCACAAAAACCGATTGGTCCAGCCAGTGGAGACGACTGAGACGTGGCCATGTGGACTAGCAGCTTTGGCTTATCGCAAATGCTCATCCACACATATTAGATTTACCCTTTCTTTGTAACCCATTTTGCTGTAGTAAGAAAAGTCTTCGTCGCCTGAGTTCACTTTCATATTACATACCTACATAATTATGTAGACTACCCCAATATTTAAGCCAAAATATATTCAAGTAAAATTCACTGTATCTTATGAAGAAAGAAAATACATATATTCTGATCTCGTCAACAGTTGGTATGTAAAATATAAGTAACCAAATTAAAATGCTATGTGACGCCAAAAAGTCAGCTATCTCATCTGATGCTGCAGGGTTGATTTTCGGATAGAGCCAAAAATAAAGCCACGGTTAATCGGCATAATTATATAATGTGTCTGGGCATGGATTACCGATATTTGAGGTGGGACGTTATTCAACTGTTTTCATCGATAAATCCATCTCTGACAATGATCTACTTCACCCCCCTTGAGTGGCAGCCATTTTTATATTTTCAATATGATAACGATAATCCATTTATAAAAATGGTAATACATAAGTGAGCTAGGAAAATTACATAACCCTCATTGACCGGTGACATGTTGGTTATGATTTTAATTCAATAAACTTGGATGCAAAAATTTGGTACGAATTTTTGAGTAAATTATTTTAAGCTGAAACTTTTTATAGAGACTGTACCTGATGTAGTCTTTACCCCTTTCGGATTTATTCTTTTAGTTATAAAAAAACATGTTTTTTTCAAAATCTTATTTTTCTTATTCAAATAGCTATAGGGTAGGGCTATCGGCTATAGGGCTATAAGCTAGGGTTTACTGACAAGGGTGATTCGCAAACTGTCGTCGCACTCGCGCTATAGGTATATCTACTTACTAATAAATCTCCTAACACTGACTGACTAGAGACTTGAGGTTTGGAGGAAATAATTCTTAAGTAATATCTTATTAGAAGTGCAGTAAGAAAGGATTTCCCGAAATTATATAATTAAAGGTATAATAAGAAGTCGCGGTCGAGACCGAACCGCAGGGTGGAGAATTACTTTGTATAATTCCCCTTCCGGGATAATAATATTAATAATATATGAAAATAATAATTAGGTTAATCAGCTCAAGTTGTAAGTTGTGTTATAGCGGCAAATTTCATTTAAAAATATTACCCTCATCCCCTCAATAATTTTGTCTCGACGTTGAGCGCCTGTCACAACTCTATAATGCCAACAGAGCGTTGACACAATTATCTTGTCATAACTAATTGAGATGCTTGTTTAAACTTAAGTTCATACTATATTAATTTAATAATTTCATTCACGAAATTCAATAACATGTTTAATAATACAACTCTCCTAGTTATATGCTATGTATTGATAATGGAATATATAATAATAAAGCATTGGTTACTCGAACAATGCCTCAGGCAGCGGTCGTCATACCACACAACCGCATTGATTCTCTGTCGAACCAAATCACACAAATGTATCGATCAGTGGCTCGATTCTCGTAATAAAACTTCAATGGTGTCGTAGCGCTATCAACTATTCAAATAGTGTTTCGTGAAATATTCTGTATAAAACATATTCAATAGTGTATACGCCGTTTAAAGGATCGTTTTTCAATCGTTCATATAATAGTAAAAACAAAAACAAAAAAAAAAGCAGATTAATCATTGATGTCGCTACGACACCGTTGAAGTTTTGTTACGAGAATCGAGCTCATACATTAGATAGATAGATAGATAACGCTTTATTGTTACACCACATGAAAAAAATAAAAATACAAGAACTTAAAAAAGAAAGTGTTACAATGGGCGGCCTTATCACTAAAAGTGATCTCTACCAGGCAACCTTTGGATGGAGAGGAGTTAAAATAAACATTCATCTGCTTGTTCCAATAGTTTCAATTCATGAACAGCTCTCACTCAGATTCACAGCATTTTTAATAGCATAGGAGTTAAGATATACATTCATCTGCTATTTCCAAAAGTTTCAATTGTTGAACAGCTCTCACTCAGATTCATAGCATTTTTAATTTCCTAAGTAAAAACCTGTTTAATTAAATCTCCCTATTGAAATATGTAGTTGTAAAGCTTTAACTTGAATGCAAATACAGTATTTTTGAATAAGCGCCAGTTTAATATGAAACAGTCAAGCAGATACACAGGCGTGGGTACTTAAAAACATTCACCAAACTGCTTGCCGTTTCATACAAAACTGCGGCATTATGCCCAGTGGCTTTTTTGCGGTTTTTCATTGTTCGGCTCATTGGCGTTTTGCGGTGGGGATAATTTATAGCGTAGAAAATGGTCAGTTACCCAGAATGAGAAAATATGAATGCTATTTTCATATGGTTTATGATAAAGTTACCAATATTACATAAGAAAAAGTACAAAACCGTCGGTGCTCAAAAGGGAATGATTTCGTATTAAACTTTTGTTCCCATTTGAGCACCGATCCAAAATATGAATCGGTGCTGAAAAGGGAATAGAATCGGTGCTCAAAAAATCGGTGCTCAAAAAATCGGTGCTCAAAAAATCGGTGCGCAAATGGGAATACTTCGGTTTGTTCACACACTTGGATACATTTATAAATGTCGTCCAAAAGAAGATATGAATATAAAAGTTGTGGAAAGAAAAGAGTTTCTTCATTTACGCTATCGTGGCGGAAACGTCGGACATTTTTTATCACACGAGAAGACTGAGCATAATAATCAGAATGCTTGTATGACAATGTTTAAGGAGTAGGATACTCTTTTCCTGTAGCTTTGTTTGTAACAAATGTGTTTGTTACGCACCGTTTAGTCTTCGCTTAGCTGGTGTATAAATCGTGTCACGTTTCCACCGAAGCAATCTAGATTGTATCATGGTTGTGTACCCGCCATTTTATAGCCCCATGGGAGGCATCACGGGTATCACAGGCTCTGCATCCCACTCAAATCCACAAAAATTCCATTATTTTTGGAAGCACGTAGGTATATAGCATTACATACTTATTTAGTCAAATTGTTCGTATTATTCTGTAATGCATTATGGTATTACTGTAGGCGTTATTTAAAATCCAAGAGTAGTAAAGATTACGCGATGTTTTTTAACGGATGGGTAATTCCACCTAATCCTAACATAATAGTGAGTTTGTTTGTTACGCCTTACTCACATTATGCCCTCACGCCTCAACTACTCAACGGATCATCATGAAATTTGGCATGCATATAGCCTATGGTATATGGAGAAGGATCTATGCTATCCCGGGAATGCAGGTGAAACCGCGGGGGACAGCTAGTGATATAATATATTAAAGTTATATCCACACGTTCTTAACTCAAAGCTCAAGTTACTGAAAACATCACAAAATAAGTACATATTATGTACTTACCTCAGCGTATTTAAAATCAATGGACGATTCCTTATTATTCAAATTAATACAAGATGGTCCGACGAAGGGTCTGAGGAGTATTTGGATCAAATGGAGCATCCATCAAAATAAATCTCCATTGTCGGAGCATTCTATATATTCCGCATCAGAATTCTCATTGAGGATTTTCACTCTTCGTAGTACCCTAGGGAATGAGCTAACCAACACCAATGAACTCGTGTTCTCACAAAAAAGGTTTATGTATCTCACTTTCACCTTATGGAAATTACTCCCGACCTTTCATGTCTACTATAAACCGAAATTTTCTCGAAAGACAAAATAAATTCAGTAAAATACTGAAAATAAAATCGATTTCGCACGTAGCATTTTGGCCAACTTTTATAACAAACCATACCGGCTGGTGATTTCTAAAATACATTAAACTAACCGCAAAAACCTTTTATTCCTTTGGCAAAATGTGTTTGAAAGTAAAAGTTGATTTACTACCGAAGTTTTATTACTTTTGTTTTTGGACTGTTTTTAATCTTGCGATATATCAATGGGTCACTTTGCTTGAAAAATAGAGTTTAAGAAAAAACCCTTGAAAGTTTACCTTAGGGAAAAACATTTGGTATGTCAAATAACGGTCGGTTATACGTTTATATATCTACCCTACCCAATACCCAAAATAAATAAACCCATATTTAGTAACTGCAATTTGTAACTGATTACTTCGCGCAAAAATATTATAAATCTGCCAAAGTATATTACGCGCGGCTGTCCCTACAAAGAGGGGACGAGTGAAATATATGGGTCAAAAACTGTTCCTTCCCCGTTGCTTCCGTGACGTACTCATTTCCAACCTTTTTCATGATTTTCCCTTTTCATCGTCTGGGCACAGCTACTGACCGAACCTATATCCCCCAGTTCAATATTGATTGTTAGCCTCCTGTTTGGTTATTTATAGCGTTATAGAAATATATAAGGGTACTATAATTTCGTCTGTGGTTTCGTACTTTATGGTCTAGATATAGTACTTAAATGAATATGTATCCGAAACACGTTCTCGGATTTTATTTTTAATTGCTTTTTTTTTTCAAATCTTTTCATATTATGAATAGAATAACTAAATGGTATTCTATTCATAATATGGTACTAACTAAAGAAAACAAAAGAGGAAGAATAACCATGATGAGACCCATGCACCAGTTGTCGCAAATTACTGAGAGAAATTTCTGAGAGAGGTAGAGCATAGCGTAATATTCGCTCAAAGAGCAGCTCGACTGGGGAAGTACCTCCACCTTACAGAATACCGCAGCCAAATAACTTTATGTTCTGTAAAGTTGTGTTCCTGCGCGTGAGTAAGGTCGCCAGGGCTCATAGGGGAGAGGGGAAAGGTCGGTAACGCGTGAGCGATGCTTCGTGTGTTGCAAGCGTCCATATGGCTACGGTAACCGCTTACTTAGTTGTTAAAAAAAAAAAAAAAAACATAATTAAACAAACGACTCATCAGCAATACAGTTTCACGACAGTGCTACGTAAGACTCGAGTATAATGTAACTACAAAGTAAATAGTAACAACTAATAGAGCATTTGAGTGTAACGTTTACCGGTAAACCGAAATTAAATTTTATAAAACGAAAAAGGTCTGTAGACATAAGCAATAGATAGGTAAATATTTTGACGAATAGGTATTTCCTTTGGGGCACTCCTCAAAGTTTATCCGTCCCAGGCGAGTTGACATAGTTCCGTAAAATAACACTTCGCTTCTTCGCGCGATTTTTCTCTTAGCGATAAACTGACGGAAACCTGAGTAAAAAATCTTTAATATATAAAGTTTCCGTAATTTAAATGGTCCTATATTGAAATCTCGACGAATCTTTATAATTACAAAAAACAGTTACTGGATAAAATAGTAAATTGTAATACCTAAAAGTTACCTCAACCAACATGAATGAAACAGATCTAGGTAGAGGAAAAAGTTAGGAGGAGAAAGTTTCGAGCAAAAAACAGAAATCAACGCAGTCAAACTATTTGAATACTAACACCTAAACTGGCTCTTGGATTGATTGTACTGAGATAGACCCATTTAAATCGGTATCGCTACTGCTCGAAGTTGGTCTATAGTATTTTAGTTAGCTCAATCTAAATAGTTAACATTTAGTCAATCTGCACATTTGTTAATCAACGGTATTTACCTATTACATTCAGATGAGGTTGGAATTCGAAGCAACAAGGTGTTGATTTACTCCCTTGCATCTGTCAATTATTCCTTATTTACGTAAATACTGATAAATTTTACTGAAAATGAGATATTAATTAAGTAACCTATCGCCATTATTAATGGAAATTAACAGCACTACCTACGCTACAAATCCAGACTGAACATCCCATTCAAACGTTATTTATGTCAAGTGTGGCGCCTCTGCCGTTCGTGGTATTTTATTTGGCTGTCGCATAAATCACCGATTAAGCGCCGATCATTAATTGAGGAATAAAAAATATTGACGTTTCTTATCAGTTTCCTGACCTACTCGTATAAACACCTTTATAATGGTACTGATTTAATGTAATGTACCTATGTAAGTTCAGAGAATAATTGTGTTACCATCGTAATAAAAAATATTTACTAATTTAAAGCTACATTTAAGAAGCCTTGAGGCATTACAATTGTAAAAGAGAAATATGGCGACGCAGCTTCGTCCTGAAGCTTCTATTCTAATTACGTTTTTCCCCGCGTTATCTAAATTAACTTTTGGAACTGTTTCTCAAATTTTTCCTCGAATTGTTTTTATCTATCGTACGAGTGAGTAATTTATTCATCTTGTCGCGTATTCCATCATGTTTTAGTGCATATTTTAATGAATAATTAAAAGCTTTTTATAATTTTAAATATAAACACAAGTGAGTATTTAAAAAGTATTTTATGGAACCTGAAATTTGTGAATATTTAGCGCAACAACGTAACTACTACAATACAGTATTTTTAAAACGTTTTAACTAATCTCCGACGTAAACTTTTTACCTCATGTTTAACAACAGCAAAAAGGTAACAGTGGATTTTGTCGCGAAATTACTTTTTCACTCAGCACAGCGTAGTCTGAAGCGCCTAACGCAAGCAGAGCCGACGTGTTGGAATTAATTCCATGTTTGTTTTTCTCACCGCGACTAGGTAAACATTTTCACTCTAGTTGGTCTATGTACTGACAAACATGCGCTGATTGTGACCATAAAGCAAATACACGATTTTTCTTGTATAATCTAGGAAATGCAATTTCTCGGCATATCTATTTCGCTTTTCTTTTAACAAGAAGTGTTGCTTGATATGCTTTTATTTTACCTACACTACCCCACAGCCAGAGTACAGGGTAAAAAATTACAATATTATTCCTTTTTTTGGCATTGTAAATTTTAATTTAAAAATGAAATTAAATTTAGGCCAGTGCGGAAAATTCAATATTCAAAAAATACGTATCGATTGGACCCAATTATATTTTTGTGCCTTTTGCGGTCGAGACCATGGGATCGTGGGGGTCCGAAGCTCGCCGTTTTGCTCGCACCTTGTCATCAAAATAGATCGAGATCTCCGGAGACCAGCGGCCGGGGAGCTTTTTCCGCCAACGTGTCAGCTTGGCCATCCAAAGAGGAAACGCTACCTGCAACGGCTTGAGGAAATTTTCTATATATAGATTGTATTTTGTACATATTTGTTGTAAATAAAATTACTTTTTTATTTTATTTAATAATGCTCATTACTACCGCTTTGCACTTAAGCTAGCTTCAGCAATAGTCAAGAAAAAAAAACAATTGCAGGCCCAAATTACCTTTCTAATGCACTGTTTGTAAGTATAACACATGTGAAGGGTAATTTGAGGCTAAATCGTTTAAGGGTTATCCTTATGATAGGGGATGGCATATGAAAACTTTGTGCTATAAAGATCTAACGATGTTCTGGCTGCGAGTGTGTGCCCGTGGTTACTCTATAACCCTCCGGGATACAGGCGCCGGCAAAGTTTCCAAGTAATGTTTGTAGTCTCTCTCTATTTACTGGTAGTTGCTCTAATTTATGTTTGTTTAATGTTATCTATACATTTTAAATGTAATAAATAAATAAGCCGATTATTTTATGCATTAAAATGTAAGGAGGAAAAATATTCTAGAATTTAAATTTAATTTTCCAATTTCTTTCTACCATCCGTAAGTAATGTCGATCTATCTACAATATAAGAATAGATAAATATGTTACAAGTTAGAGGGTTACTTTATTAATCGAACGGTGAACCCTACCAAATGAGCCGAAGCCTGAATGATATGAAGAAATCAATAACGTCGGGCGTGTGGCAAACTCTATAATAAAGGTCGGATATCTTGGTACGGCCAGATTACGCGCCAAAGCAAACTCCTGCCTAGCAGATTTATTAGTTTGCCTTCGTAGATGTCTTCTAATACTCCTATGACCTTATCAATGCCAGCATGTTTCACTGAAACAAAACGAGTAAATAACTGTCAGAAATTATTATAATATTTGTACTGTACATTGTACATTATGCTGAAATACGAGAACCATTATGGAAGATAACATTAGCGCGCTGTCTGTTTCGTAATCCCTGAGTGACACCATATCGAAGATGTTATGTTTTCGTATCGGTATCTCACTTTTACGCATTTCACTCTTTTTCGACGGGAAATATCGATTTTATCACGGAAACAACTTCCATAAGATTTATAGCATCAGAGTTGACCCAAATTCATAGCATAACAATTTTTTATCCCTATTTGATTATTCGAGCCCATAAGAAGATTTTAATTGTGCTTCAGAGGGGAATCAGAATTTAATTGGAGCAATGTTTAACGATATTTTGGCAGTATAATTTGAACATTCACTTGCCAAATTGAACTGGCACTGTGCACAGCTAGACCTGTATAGGTAGATACTGACAAGTATCTCAATATTTAAGTTATTTGACTAATGACTGAACTTGACGGACGCCACTTCAGATTAACAAGATCGATTTATGAGAAACTCTGCAATGGATAATGTTGTTCAATAGTTTCTGAAGCTCAGGTTTCAACCAGTTTAATACAAAACGGAGTGTATGCTAGTAGATAAGGTATAAGCAAAATTCGCGGACGGATGCTTGCTTAAAATAATAATAAAACCCACATAATGCTTTGAATGCCTACCATCGGCACTATCTTCGGTCACATCTTCATTTACCATAGGGAGATAGTCAAACATAGTAAACAAATAACTGGCAGTATGACTCAACTTTACTGTAGATTTATGTAATTGGTACTATGAAACATTACTACCATACATATTGTACTGTTGGGTAGCTTTTCTTCTGTTTGCCATAATAGAGACATACAACATATTATTAAGTATGTGAAAACTGACAACTGGCTACCTATAAAAAGTTAAAAGATACCCCTGTCACAGACAGGCTCCTTTAAATATGGGACCCTATAAAGAGGACCACTATTTTATAGTACAAATACCAACATTACTATTAGCCTAGGATCCGGCTGCAAGATTACTACGCTCATCGAGCTTTCAATGAAAATCCATATCTTATACGGGGTGGATACGACATTAAATGAAACCACGTAAAGTACTCATACATACGATCAACTTTTACTGTGGGACCAACTTCGAAAACGCAAAAAAAATACATAATTTCATAAATTTTTGCCGAGGAGACATGTACACACGGCTACACACCAAGCTATACATTTCCAATATAAGCTGACCTCTCATTCTACGGAAATCCTATACAATGCGAGGTCAGAAACTTTTTTAGCGATTGCGTATCCACCTCGTAAATAATTATGAATGGGGGAATATATCCCTGCCAAGGTGCCTATCAAAATGTGGCCGCCAGTACCTAATCAAAATAATATTAATTGATCATACAAATCTTTTTCTTGTTTTTAAATAGGACTTGACCGGGCTTCATCCTAACTCATCCCCAGTTCGAACTCGCCCGGTCCGTATATATCTACCTACAGGTATAGCTAGAAGGCGCAAAAGTACTGATGGTAAGAAAAGGGCTACAATGATTTTTATTTACTTTTATTCGGTCATTATACGGGGTATAATATAAACAGTACGTATGTCTAGGTCCATAAAATATAAGAGTGAGTCCCATCGGACCCGGTGCCTCTGCCCCGTTAACGGGGCCGATGGGAAAAAAAGTGCCATCGGGCCCGGTACACGCACACATTGAAGCTACCGGGTCCGATGGCACTCTTTTTCCCATCGGCCCCGTTAACGGGGCAGAGTCATCGAGGCCGATTGGAAAAAGAGTGCCATCGGCCCCGGTACACGCATACACTGAAGCTACCGGGGCCGATGGCACTCTTTTTCCCATCTGCCCCGTTAACGGGGCAGAGGCACTGAGGTCGTTCAGAAAAAGAGTGCCATCAACCCCGGTAGCTCCGGTGTCCGTGTTTAATGGGGCCGATGGCACGATTTGCTCCCATCCGCCCCGGTGAACTTGACCCGTCAAGGTAGATACAAAACATAAAATTTGCCGGCTCACTGTTTTAAAGGGAAGTATGGCACGGATCAAGTCTCAATTGCCATTTTGATTATATTAAAAAACCTAAATCGACGTAACTGAGCTGGTTACCAGGGTTACAGAAGTTCTTAAGAGATAAGCTTAAGAAAATCAAGTAAATTTAGTATATAATACTGGCTTAGTACTAAAAGTCAACTCAAAAATATTAGTAATTAATTTTAGTAATTAAGTAATTAGTATATTGTGTGCTAAAAAAGACTATTTTGTATTCTTGTTTTGCGACGTCGATTTAATGCTAGGTAAATACTGTTTTTCTATATTGTGATTATTAAAATATTATTGTACACATATTTAGTTTTTTTTTGATAACCGTACTATTTTGTAATGATTTGTGAAGTTGAATTTATGACAGTTTTTTTAAATAGCTTTTGTTTATGAAAATATTGTATTTGCTTACAATATACAAGTAAATTAGGAGATTAGATGTTAATGTGATTAATTATGACTGATCAATGTACTTATCTGTAATTATTGAAATTAAGTAATTAGTATATTTTTGCTAAAAAAAGCTATTTTGTTATGTTCTTGTTTTGCGACGTTGATTTTATGCTAGGTAAATACTGTTTTTTCTTTATTGTTGATTATTAAAATAATATTTAGTTTAAAAGATTAGAAACACTACTATAAAAATAGTAAGTAGTGCAGGTTTTAATGTGATTATTGGAGACTGATAACAATGTACGTATCTGTGATTTTAGAAATTAAGTAGGTGATTATATTGTTTGCTAATGAGACCTTTTGTAATTTTCTTGTTTTGTGACGTTTATTTTTTTGAATCGTTGATTATTAAAATATTATAATTTTTCATATAATAAAAACTGATTAATATTTATCATTATTTTATTTATACGCATTACTTTCTCGGGTTGAAACGAGTTTCATTATATTCCGTTTTCGTCAAAGTCGCAATAGTACATTTGAAAACAAAATTTATTGATTGAGAGCGATACCAGGATTACCAGGATAACAGAAGTTTGAAAGAATTATCTTTTGTAATTTCAAGTAATGACAGACAAAATATTTATGGCGGTATGTACCAGAATATTAAAAGTTTGGAAGTGTATTACCACCACCATAAGATTTTTATATATTGTTATTTTTTTAAGATACCTTGTTAAGAAAAAAAAAAGCATTTGGTTTTTACTTGTGTACTCTTCATCTTTTAGAATCAAACCAGTGTGTGTGAGTTCGATCGAGCTAATCTGTTAAGAACTTCTGTTATCCTGGTAACCAGCTCGGCTACGTCGATTTAGGTTTTTTTATATAATCAAACTGGCAAATTTTATGTTTTGTATCTGCCCCTTTGACGAGTTCAGGCCACCGGGGCGGATGGGAGCAAGTCGTGCCATCAGCCCCGTTAAACGGAGGCACCGGAGATACCGGGGCCGGGTCACTGAGGCGGATCGAAAAATGAGTGCCATCGGGCCCGGTACACGTACACATTGAAGCTACCGGGGCCGATGGCACACTTTTTCCCATCGGCCCCGTTAACGGGGCAGAGTTACCGAGGTGGATCGTAAAAAGAGTGCCATCGGCCCCGGTACACGCACACACTGAAGCTACCGGGCCCGATGGCACTTTTTTCCCATCGGCCCCGTTAACGGGGCAGAGGCACCGGGTCCGATGGGACTCACTCAAATATAATGAACATTAATAAACAACATAGGTATAATACGCTCGTTTAAAAGAGTCATCCGTTTAACTAAGTAAGTACAATAATTAGAAAGTTGGTTAAATATTAAAATGAAATAAAATCAAAAGGCTTGTCAAAGCATCCAGCGACTTTTGTACGGACACCTGCAGGCTTTGCTTATTGTAAAATTTCTGGGAATTAATTATTTAATAATAACTTATTTGCCGGAATCTAAGTAGGTCATTTTGTTAAAACAATATACAGGAAACTATCAAAACTGCCATACTAAAATTAATACTTGATACATATTTATTTTCTACATCGTCACACTTTTCCGACAAACTGTAGGTACCCTTGCGGCTAATAGGCATATAAAAAAGTGGGCGAGTTCGAACTGGGGATGAGTTAGGACGAAGCCCTTGAGAGCAATGTCAAGAACATGAAAAGTTTTATTTTGTTACATTCATACGATCATGACGTATTCATATTCGTTTTCAAGTTCTTCACATATATTGTTGCGAAGTGGATTATAATTTATTTTAAAGACAGATGAACTTTTTTTTCGAAATATCAATTAATATAATTGGATAAAAAATACTAGCGGTCACATTTTGATGACACCCCGTTAAAAATACATTCACAATTATATATAAAAAATAGATCCCGATCAAAAACTCGATCTCTCTTTTGCAGCCGGATCTCGTACTATACCTATATTGAAAGTTAAAACTCGTTTGTATGCCACGTGACTAGCATTACATCTCTCTTTTGTTTGACAACAAATCCCGACATCTTTAATGGGATTTCCTGATATAATCTTGTGTAAATCGACAGGTTTGTTTCACAAATCGACTGTGGATTTATTGTTGCGAGATAGTTTAAATAAATATCAGTTAAGTTTGCGAAAAATCAAGAATGTATATGTATACAACATGTTCTGAGCATATGTTCTGGTTCACAGAGAAATTCAACGCGATAGTTCGAGCAAATATGCATTATCGTGGAAATGTCGAAATTTAAGTATGCTTCCCTGATGGAGGTTCTGAGTGAATTTATCAGGTTATTACGTTATATTTTGTTCGATACAAAGTAAATAAAAGTAAAAGCTGTGATATTGATATCTCGATAGCAGCAACGTTGAAAGTCGTAGGTCGTAAATTCAAATACTATAGAACTCGTAGGTACTTTCAATCATGGAAATGAATGACTTATATATACATATTATTATCATTCATGACATATTGGCATGTACTTGTAAACCGTATCTTCATCGTGAGTGAAGTGGGGCCGGTAATATTATTATCTTTACATTTCCCTCAATTTTATAGGGCAGAGGACATACTGCATGTGTAACGTTGTGGATTTTAGTAGGATTTTGAATTTCGCGCTTTATTGTCATTCTTGAGTTTCATACTGGTGGCGACATCTAGTTTTGAAAAGTGAAGACTTTTTCTACCGACATGTAAAAAATTAAATATTTATCTTTTAAATTTACGTTTTGTTTTGAGCTTACATGTTTGTAGAAAAATGCTACATGGCAATAATGTTGTATGTAATACTCATATATCAACGTTTCGAAGTATTTTGGAAAAAATATATTTTTTTTTAGGGAATTTATACATGGGGTATGAGTAAATTTTCAGAGGAGTGTTATCCAATCACAGCAAAGCGTCATTTGCAGTTTTGGCAAATCAGAGAGGAGCTTCAACATGTAAATTACGAGAGTGGGGTCAATGACCACAGCAAGGGAAAAATTATACAAATTTGGTAGTTTTTCATAAGTTTGGGAGATTTGAAGTTCAGGAGTTTTGTTTTAATTTGGGTTAATTAGGGTCGTAGAAATTCTGTAATATTTTTATATAAGTTCTAAAGGATTATTAGACCTTATTGTAAGTGAAAATTTGGTATTTCTCGTTCGAATTGCGATTTGAGTGTTCATGGATTGGTAACTTTTTGAATGGAGTTTTGGAATTTTCATTTCAAGCAGGTGCTGGGAACACCGTTGGTTTCGTTCCTTTTGTCAACTTAATGCCGAGGTGATGGCAGTGTTGAGATCAAATTTTATTTGTATTGCGGTTTAATGGCCATGTAAGGCTTAAATTTACTCGTTAAATAGCACCAACATATTCAGGTGAGTGAGTGATATGTTTTGATTTCATAATCGAATGTCGACAAATATATTTTTATGGTTGTCATTTATATCCATGTTTCTTTTCAGCATTTAGTTAAAAATGTACTGAAAAACCATATAAGGAAGGGGTGGGATGCAGCATTATTGGAAATATCCGAGGAAATAATCTGGTAAGTTTCCCCACCATTGTATGAGACCACCTGGTTAACCTATAAAATGTGCTAATAGCATTTTATCTTTATTGTTTCAGCAATGGGTTCTATTTTACTTCAAGTTCTATTTTACTTCAAGTTGTATTTCTCATCAAGTTGTATCTTGAATAGTATGGATCTTTATTTTCATCTGTGACAATTAAATTTTTTCTACATGATCCTATTTACATAAGGAGTTCATAACATATACCTTATATACAACATGAGTCCGGATTGATGTGATCCATCTGTCTGCGGTACGGTTTTGGCCTGGACTGGAAGGTGGTACCTGTCCGGTTCACAAGCAGGAAGTTCCCCGAGTGTGCCGATGCAATGCCACATCAGCAGGAATTAAGTAATATAAAGTAAACCTGGCATATAAGGTATTCCTAATGTTTCCTTATTATAATAATTTGTAAAGAGACATAGTTTCTCAATATAAAATTTTGGTGGTATAATCAGATAATCTATAATCTCGATACAATTGTAACTAGATAACAAGTATTCTTTTTTTTGTAACGTGTAACCTTTACCTATATAAACAGAACCTCACCAAGCGACCCCTGTCGACTGAGCATATATTTTTATGTATAAATAAAGCATTATCAGGAATCTATATCTTTTTATTGCAGTGCATGTGTTTCGTTTCCTCAACAACCGATTAAGAGATTCTACACCTTCAGTGTAAATCTCACATTAGAGATTCTTCCTTCTTTCTTTCTTTCTTTCTTTTTTTTGTCCCTCCTGGTTCACCGGGGACCGGGAGTGTGACACATGGGCCCGACATAATGGAAACCTCTTGAAGCTTTAGGAAGGGAAATTGCGGTCTCTTCAAAGGAGACACCACCGTGGATCAAGTATTGAACGTTATTGTGGAAAGCTTTTGTGTATTTTGTAAAGCTCTCTTGTAGGCTGAACATCAACTTTCTTTAGAGATTTACAGCCTAATTCAAAGCGTAATAAACATTTGACATAAAATTTAATAACCTATTTGTTGATAAAAATTAAGCCAATTGATCAAATTATTTAAACTCAAACCATATCGCACAGTATAATCGTCTTGTAAAAATTCGTAGCAATAACCATAGTAAATTAAATACTTGACGTATATTAATTGAATCAGATAATGGATCACTCCATTAACGCTTTAATACATACAGTCATACAAAAAATAAGATGTATTAAATATTTGCTACATACAATATATGATAGAAGAGGCCTTCTCACGCAGAATTTCCAAGGATTAGAGGGAAAATAAATCGTGCAAGCGGGGCAATTTATCGCTCTTCTAAGCCCTGTTGACATACACTTAACGCACCTCAATTTGATCAGAGCAGGGCCAAAAAAACACGTATATTTATATAACACTCGTCGTTTAATTAACACAAACCCATTGTAATGAGATTACAGTTTCTTTTTTTAACAGTGCCGTATCTGATTTTGTTGTAATAGTTGAAATATTTTTTTATTAATTTACTTCTTGCGATTCGCAATAATTGAAATTTAGAAGAATACATTTTATAGAAGTATTTCACACAATTCATACTTTTGTTACCGACTACTGTTTACCGATTACTGAAATAAAGTCAAAATTTTGACGAATATATTCTATAATATCAAGCAAACATTTTCCAATAAATCACTTGTTTTTTATACAAGAAGCGAAGATCGTTTCTATGTAAGTACCTTCTTCAAAGAAAAATGCATACAAAATCCCCTTTGGTACAAAAGAAGGTTTAAATCAAGCCTAATAAACCCCAGGTTTTAAATACATCCGTGACTTTCTAATGTCTTAAAGCAATTACCAGACTAGAAATAATACTATTTTGTAATAAAGTGACACACTTTATTACAAATTTTGTCTGATAACAGTTTCTTTAAAAAAAATATATATTAGAACTAGCTTCTGCTCGCGGCTTCGCTCGCGTGGCCTACAGGAAACAAATGACATAAAGAAAACAAAACAACTTCATCCCGCTTCGAGGGTGGAATTATTAAAAACAAAATTTGAAGATACTAACTTTGAAACTGACGGACTTTCATACAAACTTTCATCCCCTATTTTACCCCCCTTGGGGTGGAATTTCGAAAAACCCTTTCTTAGTGGATACCTACTCGTCACAAAGAATATACCCTCTAAATTTCATGTTTCTAGGACCAGCGGTTTAGACTCTACGTTGATATATCAGTCAGTCAGTCAGTCAGGACTTTGAATTTTATATATATAGATATATACCCCATACGTGTTCAATCCGCTCGTAGTTTAGGTGAATTCTAGTTACAGAAATCTCCATATTCAAGTACCTACCAGCTGCGAGACGAAGTGAAAACTCGGTTCGATGCATTTGAAATCGACCAATCAAGTTCGGCTTATAGTACTCCGCTGAATACGACAGCAATAGCTGAGCTGCGCAAACTTATGCGTTCTCACACCACTAAAAAACTTTTATGTCACGACGATTCGCTATTATCACACCATTTCAATAGGTAGAGTCAGTATATTCTATGAATCTAGTTTTATTAGTGATTTAAAAAGCGAGCGACTATTGTAATGCTAAATATAATAACACTAGCAGTACCGCGCGGTTTCACCCGCATTCCTGAGGGATCGTATGTTTTCCCGGGATAAAAAGTATCTTATTTTTTAATCCAAAACATGATCTATCTGTGTGCCCAATTTCATCTAAATCCGTTCAGTAGTTTTTGCGTGAAAGAGTAACAAACATCTATACAGGGTGTTTTTTGGTCAGCGACAAGCGACCCAGGAGCAGTAGTACAAAAAATACATTTTCCAGAAATGGACTTAATTCCATTAAATACTGTAAATGCGTTGAGAAATACCTTATTCAATTTGAAATAAAATTACCGCAAAGTATGGTCACTAGCCACGTGCACTGACTAGAGCTAGGCGCAAGCCGCCATTGCCCCATCCCTTTACTCCCTCGCACTCCCGTTGAGTATTACGTATATATTTTAGCTTATTACATGATTTTCAAAATAATATTATTTTTATTATTATAAAAAAATAAAGTATTTTTTTATATTTTTTTAGCACCAGTATCAGTTGTATTATCGACCCTAAGTCGCTCGTCGCTGACCAAAACAACAACCTGTATATACAAACTTTCGCGTTTATAATATAAGTAAGGATTTACGTTTCGGATATAATCTTCAAAGGGAAATAGAATGTCTACTTTTTTAAACATGCCCACATAAAAATAAGAATTATCTACCCATGTTACCCTTAACAATGCCATAAAATCCTTTCCAACTCAAGATCAAAGGATAACTTTCTCTTGGTAGCAAAAAAAATATAGCGGACAAACAATTGGACGTATTACGAAACAGGCTGAAATATGTTTATAGTTAATCTGAATACCTTCACGTTGCGATAGACATGTTATCAAATTGATTTTATAAAATTCCTGCTTGTCTCGAGACAATAACAAGGGTTCTTTGTGACTTAATATTAATATTATATTAATATTTGTGACCTTTTATTTTTTATCATTTCTATTTTCTCGTCGTATGATAAGATACGAAAAAGGATAATTTTATTTGTGTCATTAAAGTTATCATATTACGTTTTTCCCCTGTCAGATTTTAAAATATATTACCTTTACTTTTATCAAATTGTGCTATGTTGCCAGCTCAATGATGTTACCTAATTTTTTTATTTCAATATCTGTTATTATTTTCTTTTAAAGAATATTCCCTGATCTTTTTCTAAATAAGAAACAAGTCTAGTATAAAAGAAGTTGAGTAAAGGAAAGGTTGGAACATCTCCGAGATAGACATCGAAGCGCTGAATTACAATTCCTTTTTTGTTACGAATTTGTTTTCGTAGAGAGGCCTCTTCTGTCGGTCTATCTGTCTGTCGGCTTCACTAGTTTATGATTTATGACTAAAAGAAATATCGTCCTGAAGCAATTAATATGCCTGTTAAGTGTTAATTAATTAAAGGCATATCTTTTGTAATAATAATTGTTTGGGTGCAGAAAGGGTCTAAATGCGCCTCGACCTCGGTGAAAATCTGTATCTGAAAATTATTTCCCTAAGTTGTGTATCAAATTTGCGAGCTGAGTGTTTGAAGGCGAATTTTCGTTGACCTCAAATTGTGGTTAGAGGTATCCCAACTCAAGTTTTCCAAAACTTATTCACGGCCAACTTAATTTGTAACGAACCTTTAATTAGCTGTTAAGTTTAACAGTTCGTTTTCACTCAAAGCATTAAATAATATTCGAGTAAAAAGGGACCTAAATGAATATAGTATGTTCTTTGCCTTTTCCCAATTACTCTGTTAATTATTTTTGTTGTGCTTCAAAACATTCTATTGTATATTACTAGCTGTCCCCCACGTTTTCATCCGCGTGTCCGGATGTCCTTCCACCTATGTCCTTCTCCATACCATAGGCTATCTGCATGCCAAATTTCATGATGATCCATTGATTTGTTGAGGCGTGAGTGGATTCAAACCATAGATGCACAAGTTAATAAGGAATAATGTACCAGTCATGTAGGTGCAACTCACTCTCTCACTTATCCTCAATATAAACGAATGTTTCATTATTTCAAATGATTCTTCTCATTGTAATGGTCGTACTAACAGTTCGGACAAATTGAGACTATCTTGTCTTCTTATTTAATACTAACAAACTTAAATTCTTCGTCAACAAGGGTAAAGAAAATGAAAAGACTCTGAGCACATTTAGCTACTGTTATTTGCAGTGGCGATAAGTCTTGACATCGTCAATGCCTTTAACTTTCTACCTGGGGATGCAATCAAGGGAACACTAGTAAACAATCAGGTGCTCTCATACCTGCTTATGCTTACAGCTACGGTATTCTCCTGCCTTTTGTAAAAGGCGACTAAACGGTGACTGGGCAATCAGGGCACCCTGGACGCCCAGAAGCGGCCCCGAGGAGGACGATGGGTCGTTGCGGTCACGTTTCATCGTTCATCGATAGCACTGCGAGGGTGCTGGGGGAGGAATCACAATTTTCTCGAGACGGGCTATCTCAGAGCCGCGCGTGGAAGCTCGAGTATGCATTCTGTGCGAGAGCTCGACCCCCTCTACAGCATAGATGGCGACCACCGTGGGATTTTAGCTGGTATTATTGAGGCATAACCATAACCCTGACCCCGGGATGGACAGGTATCCAATGAGGATTTCCCTACGATAAAAACAATATTTTATATGACCTGAATATTTGGAATATTTGGATTCAACATTGAAAAAGCCATAAATCCAAAACTTTTCATTATTTAACGATGCAACATTACACAATCAATCGACCACCGTATTATTATTTTCCCGAAATTTCAGTCAAATTGACTGAATTGCTTTTCTATACATTTGTGTTAGTTTTACTAACTCCAGAAAAGATAAACGGCAACTAAATAATAACCAAGTAATGCAATTTGATATTTCTTTTCCTCATACGCTAGATGACATTTTTCCAAGTCGTACAACGTTTATACGACGTCACTACAGGGATTTATCTTCACAAGCAAGTTTGCCTTGTCTTACAAAGTTACCAAAATATGAGACTTATAAATTCTGCTCACTCGCACAAAGGCTTGTTTTAATACATAATTATTACGTACCTACATACAAAATGTGCTCTAACTATACTAGCGAGAAGTTATTAAAGCTCAGGTATTCTAGGTATTTCATTGCATTAATATATTCATAATCTCATGAAATATCTATTAACATTACTAGTTGCTATCGTCAAATTAATCACTTAATATTTCATACCGGAAACTATATCAAAGAGAATAGTAATTCATTTTAAAAATAGGTTTCTTTGTTACTCTGTAAGTTACATAAGATTAGCTTTAAAAAACCAACGAAAGAAAAAGAAAAGGGAAGATTTTCCAGACAAGGTATCCCATAGAATGTTGAATTTTCAATACCTACTAAATATTTATATAGGTTTCCTTCAGAAACAATTTTTTATACTTCAAATGTTTCCACTGTTTGCAAGCAACGGAATAAACATGAAGGTTATTTTCTTTTGTTACAAGCATTTCTGTCGTTAACGCCGCTTTTGTTTTACTTACTGCAGTAATTAAAACATTGAACATTTTATTTTGCTCTTTATTCCAATGACAACAAACATTTGGAATAAAGGATAATGGGTAAAAACGTCCCCAGACTGTAGCACGATGAGCTATAGTGGTAATTGTAGGTCTCGTCGAGCACATTATTTTATTCTATGACAGCAAGTCTGAATTCCATGGGAGAAAAAAGATATTCACATTTGAAGTTACAAAAATGTTCCTTTGGAAATGATTGTTTTTTGTTATTATTAGCTTTGCCCTGCGGCACAGAATACTCAATACCAGCGATCCCAATCGCGTTTTCAGGTGAAAAATAAATGTATGGCTATCTCCAGGGTCCATGCTATCTTTCTGCTGATATTTTATCGATATCGGTCCAGTAACATAGCTGTGAAAACTTTACAAACAGACAGATCTACTTTCGCAATGACCATATTAAAGTACTAGCTGTGCATCGCGGTTTCATCCATGTTCTTGTGAAAAAAGTATTGCAGTTCCATCTCCAAGTTCCATGATACCTTTCTGCTAATTTTTATCGATATCCATCCAGTATCTTAGCTGTGAAAATACAACAAACAGAAACCCACTTTCATGTTTATAATATTAAAGTATTAGCTATGCCTTGTGGCTTCACCTGTGTTCCTGGGAAAAAAGTATTGCGTGTCCATCTCTAGGCTCTATGCTACCGCGTGTGCCAATTTTTATTGATATCAGTCCAGTAAATTAGCTGGAAAATGTAAAATAATTCTGCCTAACTTTTTAATTAATAAACATTAAAGTACCCGTTACTGTTGCACCTCGCGATTTTACATATGTTCCCGGGATACAAAGTAATTATGGTCATTTTCGGATTTCACGCTAACTCTTACGGACTTAACCTGATCACATGGCCGTGTGTGATCCCAGCATATTTATTAACGATAACTATGACACGAATGGTAATAAAATCGAAGTTTTACTGTAATACACAAGCTTGCCACGTTTACAGCTAAGAAAACCCCATTTGCTGTGGCTCCACAATTTCAAAGAAGATCAGTAGGAGCATCGGGATCCTTGACGTCAAAATTCGTAACAAAGTATTACATAAGGACATTAAGGACCCATTTATCTATTATGACATAATGTGTGCATAATTATACTTTGTAGGTACCTACTACCATATCATCTATATCACAGCCTGTTAGTGGACAACGGGACTGATTACTCTTATAGAACAGCAATGTAACAAAATGTCATATAGTAGGTAGTCATATGTAAGTTTACTTGTTTGTTGTGCCAATTAAAAAAGAAAGAATATTTGATCTTGACCCTAGTTATGTAAGTAGTAAATGCTTAAGATTTTGTCGATATTTATTTTTAAATTACGCCAAAATGGCTAATCAGATGTGGGTGAAACTTAGCACCTAGACAGATTACACTCTGGATTAGCATATCTAATGATTGAAAACCAGAAAAGTTTTTATAATACTGCGGGACGGTAACAAAGTTACACAGTATTTTGTTTGCTTTAACCGTGAATATCTTTTTTTTCCCATGGAATCCAGACTTGGTGTCATACAATGAAATGATGCCCTCGATGTGGCCAACAATCTCCACCATAGCTTATAGTGCTACATTCTGGGGACGCGTTCCATATAACCTGGCCCATTGTTCTTTAAAAGTACATTTCAGTTTAAGGATTTCCCGAGCATCTAAAAGATCTGTAATAATAATATTGACTGTGGGATTTCTTATTTTAGGTTAAGTCTACCGTTCTATATCCCCAAATCTAGTTGAAGTGTGAAAAAGAAGTCCACGAGAGAAGAAGCCAACAAAATTTTCTCTTTTATGACAGGAATAGGAAGTTCTCGCTTAAACCTTCCATCAGACATTTTCATAATTCCAACTGAAGTAATTGGTGGTCGTCCTAGTTTATGTTAGTTACTCTTTGTGTAAACAGGGTTGGAAGTCACAACTCGTGATTACCCAAACTAGGATTTTCAGTTGCTAGTTATGTACCTAATTTATCTTAGCCATTGGATATAGAATGAAATAGAAGTCTAATTTATTGAAGACTGAAAAATTTAATGAAAAAATATATATTTTAATGTGTTCACTAACGGCATGCAGATATGCTAATGTAACGATTAAAAAGCTTCGTTATAAGTTAAATTAATTATGTGAAAACGTAGTTAATTTCATTATGATAATTTTGTCATTTTTCTTTGAAAATTGCTTTTGTCAAAAAATATATCAACATTGAAACACTATATTACATCGTTTTTAATAGCTATACGTGCAGATCAGACTGTTAATATGGTGATGTGAGTGTAACTTCAAAAAGGCTTATTTGTGAGGTCTGGCTCAAGGAACACTAATATTAAAATTCGTAGAACTCAGAGAAATAAAATTGATATCCTGATTTAGAAGTTTGTACTAGATTATATAATTAATGATTAAACGAACTTACCTGTAAGTGAAGTTATATCATAATTATACGAAGTGCCTCGTCCGAAGGGATTAGTAACAAAAAATGGGCTACAGAGAGAATTTTCAACCAATCGCACGCAGATTATTTTAAACCAAACACAATTTGAGGTGTAAACTAACAGAATATTACGTGGATAATACACCATTTAGCCGCCCCTGCCTACGAAAGGGAGTCATTAGGATTGTGTTTATTTGAATGTTGCTTAATAAGCGGTAAACCTTCCGCCAACGACGTCCCATGAGAAGACTAATCTCTGTGAGGTTACTGATAAGTACGGTCGTAAGTCAATGTCTAAAGATAGCTGTCTGGTCATTTAGCAATTAATACAATTGAGATAACATATAAATTTATTATACGTAATAAATTTCTGAGGTATTTTACTCTGAATTATTGCTCTTAGCTTGTCTTTAGTTGTAAAATATCGTGTCATAAGTTTCACCAACTAAGTATAAGTGCTAATAATTGGATTAAAATCGAGTATAGTAGAATTGGATCTAACAGCTAGCTTACCATAAACATTAGCTTTAACGGGTAGGTGTATATTGTATTACCTACCATTGTATAGGTATTCATTTACTTGGGTATTTTTCTATGAAGATCCAAGACGTTTTACACATTAATTACTAAAATAGTATTCAAATATACGATTTGGAAAGTTTGAATCCAAAATTATTGTAGAATTATATGTAAAAAAAAATAGAAAATAAATTAATCACACACACATTTATAAACATTAATCGTAACGATAAAATATTCCTGTATTAGGACGACCATTTGTAATCCGGTAAATAATCACCGAACTGAAGTTTCCTTATCATTAATCTTAGAGCTGAGCTTTCTCTCTTAGATTGTCTTTTTTGTATCAGCTCTGTTTCTCCATTATGCATATTACTACCTGAAATAAAAATAAATAACTACTAAAATATAATTCGAGTGGATGGCCACTACAGTGACATAAATTCTTAGTTTCAGTGTATTTACGAACTATTGGTTAGTGAAATGTAAAGTTCATAAGTTGCTTACCAGATGTGCAGATTTATGTAAATCAAGCAGATTCTTGTAGAGTTGTTCTATATATTTGAGAAGATATATTGCAAAATAAACTCAAAACATTTCAAATGTTGTAACAATGTTATAACATTATTTCCCTGTGTGGTAAAACTTAAAAGTCACTTTATGTACAAAGCCCGTGATGTAACTAAGTAAGGACGGGGAGTGAAAATACGAAAACTTTCTGAGACCTTGTGCCTAAGCGCCTGAAGCTTTTAACTTATATCAAGCAACGTCACGGCAGCTTTCAAGTGTTTGTGAACAATGTAGATACGCTGGTTTGTTTCCAAGTTTACCTCCATAATATGATTCCAATTTCTATTCAAATGTCTATTTTCTACGCAACAATTTCACATATCAATGTAATTTGAACAATACCTTTACAACGTTTTAAATTATATTTAACGGATCGCGAAGGCAAAATGCGTGTTTTCTGACCAATAAAGGATGTTAAAAAAATACGGATATATTCTCGCTAACAAAAAACGTTCAAGTCGGCCACCACGCTGTACGTACAAGCCGGCACGCATACCAGCGTTGCCAGATTTTTTTTCGGGCAAATCGGGATTTTGTTACCTCTTGAGTAAAAAAAGCGGGATTCTATCGCTGAAATCGGGACATACCTACAAATTTTATTTTGTAAAGATTTTTTTGGCCGGTTTTTGCCAAGTGCGAGTCCTACTCGCATCCCGAGGGTTCCATAGAAACTTGTATTTAAATAGTTAATTAATCACGGGAATCGAATCTCGAAGATTTTTCACCTTTTTTCGATTGTTCTAATATAATGGCATGTTTTTTTTTGTGTTGTAACTACAAAACACTTTCCAGATTTCTTCCTTTACTTGTGCTACAAGGAATTTCTTCTTGCCAAATTTTATGATTCTAGGTCAACGGGAAGTACCCTATAAGTTTTAATTCCTTTGCGAGCTTCAAAATATGCGGCATATACGGCCGTATCTTTTGATTGCGTTGACTTAGAAGTTTGATTTTATGTCACAGTGACATTTAGCGTACTGACTGCCACATATTACTTAATAGTTACTACGTAACCAACCACAGCGGTGTTTAAGATGCATCACGAAAAAGCTGGTGCCAATTCTGTGCAGTGGTGTCTTTATTCCCACTTCCACGTCCAACGATGATTTCGATGATTTCACCGTCGAATAATCCTCGAAAAGCGGGACAGAGCCTGTCCCGCGCGGGACATTTAATTTTGGGCTAAAAATCGGGACGTCTCGCCAAAATCGGGACGTCTGGCAACGCTGACGCATACATTCACACATTAGTCGAGCGCGGGTAAACGGCTCTGTGTAAACCTGTTCTGTGGTGTAAACGGCGCGGCGCCGGCGTCAGAGTCTCGTTTCCCGCAGAATAACCAACTAATGTGTGCGTGAGTGGTGGCCGACTCTCATAGACACAGTTTTTTGTTAGAGAGAATATGTCCGACGTAGTCTGTGACCTCAACTTTATAAATAAAATAGAGGCAATTTAACTAGCTGAGACCCGAGACTGTTCGGTCAACACGTAGCTACTAATTTACTGACTACAAGTAAAATTTGAGGCAGGCGCAAAGTGCAATTGCAACGAGGTGCTTTAACAGTCTGTAGTTACAGTTAACTACCCTTCAGCCGTGTGGAAATCTTAACAGTAGTACTTGACAAGACGTCTCGCTTTCTCTGTTCCGGCTAAACGGCCTATTTGCACACAAAGGCAGATATGCTTACACATACATTTTCATATTTTAGACTCGGTCAACGAGACTTCTTGTTACTTAGTAACGTAGTTAGATATTTTGTGACCACGTACATACAATATTTTGGTTGTCGGTCTTTCTAAATTAATTTGTTCTATATTTTTGTAAATGATGAATAGTAGACAATAGACAATAGACAATAGACAGAACTTTATTTGGCACACACACATCACAAACATTGAAACAACGTAGAATAAAAACAACAAAAACAGAAGCTTATATAAACGAGAACAAAAATAAACAGTATGAACTTACAATTTAACAAATAATTAATTTAATAATTTTTTACAATTAGTTTGAACTGAAATAATTAATATCAATTTGTACAGCAAAGTGTTTCAGACATCGAGAGCATTGTTACGATGGAGAACCCATAAATGAAATGAGATAATGACCGCGAACTGGGTAGTACAAACGATCCCTTCTGCGCCGGGTGTCACGAACTTTGACTAAATTATGAGCCTGCGCTGCGGGCACACTCGCATAAATACTCGAGTATTAAGGGCTCTAAAAATATTGTAGGGAAATAACTTCATATTTGCACGATCTACTCGTATCGCTGCCAGTTTGTGCTACGTGCTATTGTGTTTTCTATCTGAATTAATCTTTCAATAGACAGTCAAGCCTAGTTAATATTTTTTTTTTCACACATGCCTGATTCTTACGCAGAACTTATACTATGAGAACCAGATAATGGGTTGAAAAAGTCAGTATAGTATAAAGCAGGAAAATTATAGAAAAGAGAAAATTTAATATGTAACAAGAATAATTAAAACTCAAAACCATTTTAATAATTGTAAATAACAAAATCCTAGTTAGGCTATGTAATTCCAACTAAATATAGACTCTTATAAAGATACGAGATTAATACCGTCTTTTATATAACATTCCTTTCAAATAAAAATAGTAGATAAATAGATAGATGCTAGAGAGTGCTAAGCACTTGGGTTTAGGAGCCACTTACGCTTTTATCCTTAGCATATCTACTGAGTTATGATAATAAGATACGAGAACAATAAAGAAGACGTTCTAAAAGTTGAAACATCAGATTAAATCAGTGAGCATTGTGGAAATGGCTCCTCAGTGGAAATTGCTTTGTTTCGACCCAACTCGCCCGGGGACATAGCAAAGGACAAGGCGACCGCTAAAATGTTGCTGGCAGTTCAACCAGAGAAACGACACAGTACCATACTTCTACAAATTATCGCCCTTATCAAAATAATGTGTTTCAAATGTATGCACATACTTTCATTATTAATATTCATGAATAGTTTACCTACTATTTGGAATTTACATAACAATTTCAAAAGCGCTCCTATTGACTCACGTACACATAATACTGGTATATCTATTACCACTTTAATTTGTAGTACATGTGGTACTTTGCTGATAAATTAAATATATCAAAATTAGCTAGAAAATGAGGACACCTTTTAGGTAGGACTTATCATCTCGTCACTAGATATTTTTTACGTCATCCACGCTCTGATATATTGTTCTAGTCTCCACCACAAAATCTTAGTACCAAAACCGAGTGTCACATTGATAAATCGATTGTCTAACAAGCCTATCGGACTAGCTTCTCTCTATCCAACGTGATATATTCTCAAAATCTAATTTATGGTGTGGATAATATGGATCGAGAGCAAGAAACAGACTTTTCTAAAAAAATCAATACAATTCATTAGTACTAAGCCTTAGAATATATTCAAGAAATATTAAATTAGGGCTTGGAAAAAATTGCTTTGTTATTAGTGGGTTCATATGCCAGTACAAGCAAACTCCATGCTAGGCTAAAATAACTAAACTCAGTTAAACTAAATCCGATATTTGACAAAATAGGGCGCATATTCAACAATCTTATAAATGCGTAATCAAAGCTCTGTATAAGTTACATCAATTTGCATTTTGACGAGATACCACAATACTCAATTAATTAGTACAACAAATAGGATTAGATCTACCTGCGGCGTAATCAGATCTGTTTTCCCTATGAGTGCAATTAGCTTTATCCGCAGCCACTATAACGACTCTCGCAGGCATTCCAGTTTTATTTTGTTACCGTAATTACTATGAGCTGGTTTACATGTGGCTTGCCATTATAGCTGATATAAATCTTAGCCAAAGACGTTATTAAATTCTACACCTATTCGTTGTGGCAACAACTTTTTCCTTTTTTCATTAAATAATAATAATCAAGAAGAGAAACGAGATCCTTGGTGTTATTAAATTTTCTCGAATGATATCGCATAGCAGCCGTAAAGTAACATACTTTGAACCGAAATACTAGACTATTTCAATGACGTCACCAGTGTGTCTGACTTAATGAATTAGGCAGACCTCATATATCTTTGGAAAGCATTGTTTCTCTCCGCAAATGAACATAGTTTTCCACGAGACAATACACAATTCCCAGACTCCGTAACATACGGGTATTAGTCAACTGTGCTCTCCCTAATCCTATTACATCGGCAGAAAATACGTCCACTCACAAAACTTACCATTGAATACAACAAAGCGTACAGGGTGAGCTCGCAAATACTATTTAAGAACATGGAGGTGAAATGAACCGAAATATTGAATAAATCAAACGTCAACTTTTGTAGCAATGCCCAAAAGCTTTAACGTGTTCTTATTGTAGACCGCGGACAAGACCTATATATTTTTAAAGAAAGTATCTGCATAATTTATTAAAAAGCAACTACAAATATATAAATACACTGCCTAGGCATTATTATGTTTGAATCGACTTAATTCCATGTTAATCGTTAAAAAAAATGCTTTTAAGCCACAGTTACAAAGCTATTTCATAATTTTAACTACGAAGTAAGTATTATTCTGTCACAATTCAAATTATAGTAGTGTCTGGAGAATAGAACGTTTTAAAAATGGAAATTTTTAAACGAAACTAAGCAATAAAGACTTAATTCCATTAAGACTTTTAGACATAATTTTCTTCGCTAAAAGCACTTTCAATTAAAATATTTTTTTTTGGGTACTAGGTATGTAGTTTACATTCAAACCTACCTCAAGCTAAATAGCGAGCTATTTCACTTACCAAAGAAAACGTAAATTAAGCTAATTAGTGCATTTTTAAAGAATAAAATTTTACCATTTTTATAACCATATACCTACTGTATACACTTTTAACACGCAATATTTCTTATTTCATAGGTATATAAAATTATTATTTAAGACTATTAATAATAATAAATTAAGCTAGAATTATTGACTAATAATATAACATAAAAAAGTCGCAGGAAAATTTACATCATGCAAATGTTCTTAAAAATTGTAATACTTTTTTTTTCTCTGTAAACCGTAACACTAAGTATTAATGGAACTCTGTAATTAACAAATTAACAACACATAATGTTATGCTAATATTATTTGCAATGCTGTGTAGATTGTTACTTTTGATTAAATAAATATAAAAATATCACACAAAATTGCCTCATTTATAAAAAGTTTATGTTCTGTACTCAGTTTTGTGTCTTAAGTGCTATATCAGGTATTCAGGTCGTTAATTTTATTGAATTTTTTTTTTTTACTATGGCTTTATTTATCAAATCATTATAAAATATAAGGTGTTCCGATTGTCCCAAGAAGAAAATAATGCCCTAAGTAAGTAAGATTCCACATAACCGGCTATTGATTTCGAAGCGTTCGTTATAGCGCCTTAAGAAATGTCTCATGGAAATTTTAATCTTGGTTCACGAAAAATACGAGCAATAATATATTATTAAGCTTTTTTAATATAATGATGTTCGGTTTTAGTAATGATATCTTGACAAAGCTCTTGTCGTCAGCAGCTGAAATCTTCGTAATAAATGCCTAACAAGCCTACTTTTAATATAGTAGTACCGGAGAAAATAGCTCTCGGCCATTTTTCTTTTAAATAATGATTACAAAGAACTCTATAGACAGCATGTATATCTAATTACATTTTATTATATAATTCTTTTTCTGTACAATTAAGTAAGCGAGCTAATAGGACTGTCATAAACATTCTGCTCTCGCTACGTTTGAAATTAGCAGTGCTATAAATTACCAACACGTTCATAAAGTAACGAGCTCGCTCCGGCTGCGGCGAGCCGACAACTACGACCTTACAGAGATACCTAACTAGGCATGTTCTAGGTTATCTTACGTAAGTTACCTAACAAGGTATAGGTAATGTTATAAATTCAGGAGAGCTCGCGCTTATCTCCCTTGGTATTAGTAAGATCAGTCGCTAGCGGTGGCGCCGCCGCCGGGTCGCGGATTTGATCTCAACGCAGCTAGTTACGCAACCAAAACGCCGCACTCGATGCACTTGACAACGGACTACATTTAATTGTTTATCCATTCTGTTTGTGATGCACGCATCTTTCATATGTAACGGCTTTTCAGCAACGCTCATAAAATAACTATCATGTCGATATATAATTATGTACTTAGACACTAATTTTTAAACATAGTATTGGTATTGGTACACATAAGCTTAACAATTTTAGAAAATCTATTGTGTGTGTTTTTTACAATAAAAGTAGCTAAAACGTACAACATTAAACAATTCAAACTAATCTACCACATCAATCTTACCTGAACTTTAAACATCCGAACTTTGAACTAACACCGACGTTATAATATGTGTTGGTGTCACTGAAAATTATTTTCAGTCCATGTCCATAGTTAGGGGAGTACACGCACTGTTGTTGGGAGAAAGTTTATTGCGTAGCGTCGGCGCGGGTAGGCAAAAGTTGCGGGCGGACGGGCGAGCGAGTGGATGTATCGCAAGCCGCCCGAGAAGTGGCGGGCAAGGGTGTCGGCGGGGGCGAAGAGATCCGAGGGCACGTCGAAGGACGCATGCGCGCTCGGACGTCCGCGCCCGGACGCTGACGTCACGCGGGAACGAGATCCGCCACAGTGCCGCCCGTTTCTCAGAATATGGCCCCATACACCCCAATTTTCACGTTCGCGTATACGCTGAATTCTCTTTCTTACTCACAAATCTACCAAGAAACTGAACGGAAGTCGTCAGGTTGTATAAAGAACTTGAAGTAAACTCAACTTGGACCTACATTTAGTTTTTACGATAAGAGTGACGATGGAGTCAAAATTTATTTATTGTTTCGTAAACTGCATGTAAAATTACCTGTTTACAATTTTAATTTAAAAAAAAATAAGCTGCGGTCACTTATCTAACTGAAAAAACATTAGGTTAACATTACGTGATTAAACTTTATTCACTCGTTTTGTTGCCGCTGAATTTCATAATCAAAGCCAGAACTTTTTATTTTTAAACCTGGGCAGTATTTGATTAGTTGAAAATCTCATTGCCCGGCAAACTTTTTTATTGCTCTCATTTTTCACGTGAGAATTGCGAAAAAACAAAGCTGTAAAACAATTTGTGGTAGTAGATACCGAAATTAAATATAAATAATCTTAAGGCTTTGTAGCAAAAAAGCCTGAGAATGGAACCCTTTCGGGAAGTTCACATTTTTCTCTTTGATGTAAATATTTTCAGTGGAGAACGAATTCAACTGATGCAATTTACATCTCTAAAACAAAAAGATTCTTTGTTAACTCTCTGTTAGGTTCAGTGGCAAAATGGTGTAGTTACTTTTTGGTTTATACTCCAGTATATAGATAATTATTTACCTAATAGTATTTCAAAGACTTCTTCTTTGGCAGACGCACGGGTAAAAATAGTGACGTAAGGATATAATAATACATTCTTACTTTAATGAATCACTAGCCTACCTTCACAAGAATACAATGAATTATTATAAGGTATATCCCTTTTACCTCATTTGTGAAAGGAGGCCTGTGCTCAGCTGATGATGATGATGATATACTTAGATGTTTTATAATGACTCAGAACGACGTAAAATTTTAGTAGAAACTTTTTAGGTTTTTGAAATTTCTACTTATTTTATAACTGCCTAACTATCTGTCAGTTTATTTAATTTTGTTCTTCACTACTAAAAGGAAGTATTCCCATTTGCGCACCGATTTTTTGAGCACCAATCCTATTCCCTTTTCAGCACCGATTCATATTTTGGATCGGTGCTCAAATGGGAACAAAAATTAAATACGAAATCATTCCCTTTTGAGCACCGACGGTTTTGTAGCTTCTAGTGTTGTGGTGTTGTGGTATTTACCAGTATAACAGAAGCTCGAAGGAGCT
The DNA here is from genome assembly GCA_951394255.1 of Polyploca ridens. Classification (NCBI taxonomy): domain Eukaryota; kingdom Metazoa; phylum Arthropoda; class Insecta; order Lepidoptera; family Drepanidae; genus Polyploca; species Polyploca ridens. The sequence goes on from OX596250.1 coordinate 7,975,429, forward strand.
CTCCCTAGTAACAAAACAACATATTATATATTCTTCCCAAAAAAGGTATACTTATGAAAAAATTGTACCAGGATAGCATAAGATCAAAGGAGCTCTCTCCAAAAAATTGTTTAAAAACAAAACCTGGTACCATTTTTTCATAAGTAATAATAAGTATACATTTTTTGGAAAGAATATATAATATATGTTGTTTTGTTACTAGGGAGAGCTCCTTCGAGCTTCTGTTATACTGGTACTATTTAAAACTATGGTGTTCAAATAAAATATATCGATGATAAATAGTTTTATTTTACAGAATGTTATAATATGGTATGAATTCGAAATTTAATTGTTTATTAACAATTACAGATGAATATTAATTATTTATTACTTTCCTAGACTTAATTTTTTGCAATTCGAACAAAACACAAACAATAAAAGTCACCATAAGTTTTTTATTATTATGAAGAGCTTCGGTAAGATGACCTGTGATGATTTTAGAGCATCAGCTAATATTTTAAATTGTGTACAAGTATAACAGAAATTTGAAGGATCTCTCTCTAGTAAAAAAACAACATATATATTCTTTAAACTTATGAAAAAGGAGAGAGCTCCTTCGAGCTTATGTTATACTGGTACAATTTAAAATATTAACTGATGCTGTAGAATCGGTGCTCTAATGGGAATATTCAATAAAATAACGTAAGTACTAAGTCTTGGTACCATTTTTTCATAAGTATACATTTTTGGAGGTATTTAGAGAGAGAGATTCAATATAAGTAAAATGGAGAGTACATTATGTTTCATAATTAGTTAGTACCTAGGTAATATAAACAACATTAAGTATATTTTGTTCAGCAATTGACAACCTACCTAACAAATTGATCAGAGCTCAAAGCGGAATAGTTTTGAGGCTCTAACGATAATACTTTTTACTTTTTATAATAAAAATGATGATTTTTATCGATAGGTTTTATTAAAGACCACAACACTAGAAGCTGCAAATCCGTCGGTGCTCAAAAGGGAATGATTTCGAATTTAGTTTTTGGTCCCATTTGAGCACCTATCCAAAATATGAATCGGTGCTGAAAAGGGAATAGAATCGGTGCTCAAAAAATCGGTGCGCAAATGGGAATACTTCTACTAAAGTTTTGTAATGATTTGGAGATGGAGAATGGAGGGGGACATAGGCTTATGCGAGTGAAACCATGCCGTACAATAGTATTATAAATATTATACATATACAGCTTACATTTAATTTTATTATTAATTAAAATGCTGTAACGTTTTTTGTCCAAAATCTTTCACGACAGGAAAATTTACAAAGAATCTCCTTTGTTGTTTTTTTTGTGTAAAATTAATTACCGTCTGCCATGAATTCAGACATATAATTTAGTTGAGGTTTTTTATCACATTTAAAAAACTTTATACGTCGAACATAGAACATCATCCTTTTTTGAAGTCGGTTAAAAAGCTTGTTAAATAGAGCATTTGCTCAAGTGATTTCTAATAACCTCGTATAAACTGAAACGAGTTTATCTGCGTATTTTCAAGTATGTAATAGATTAATAAATAAATAATTTTCTATATTTGCATAAAATAAAATACATTATACCTACTACATTATGGCAAACAATTCAACATTGAGTTATGTGTGATTGTATATACGGAAAGACACAGTAAAAAATAAGCATTGATGACTAAACTAGGTAAGAACCTGTAATCATCAATTCTCTTCCAATAAAATATAATTTGGTATAATTAATGCTCATTCATTATGCCAAAGCAAAGAAGAATTACAAAAAATATATAAAAGACAAAAGAATTATACATTATAAAAAGAACGTGCATGCGTGTTTATGTGTGTATGTGTGTGTGTGTATCATTGACGATAGTTCAGTTTTCCCTATTTATACCTTGAAAATTCATTTTACAGTAGGTATGAATTATAACTACTGGAAGATATAATCATTAAAAACCCTTGAGTGAGGCAGTGTGTTCATATGTAAGGCAGTGTGTGTTTGTGTGTAAGAATTATTTCATTAATAGAAAGCAACATTATCCCGGAGTGCTTTAGCTTTGTGAATTTATATCCCCGGAACGTGGGAGGAACCGTGGGGGACAGCTAATTGTTTATATAATTATTACTAACCTGATTATAAGCTTTTCATAGTTATAAAACAAGTTTTTTGCCTTATTGGACAAGTATTTTTTTACCTATTTATAAAGGTAAAAAAATAAATAAATTTCAATTTAATCAGCATCAAAGTACCTACAGACAGTCATAGATTGTACGTTTTGTGGCTGGTTCGATTATGGACGATGCACGCCTGTCCATGAATTAATTTACGGGATTGACTGAATGCGGCCACAATCCCCGTAAAGGCACTATTCATCAGCTTGATTGAAACGATTGGTATCTACAATAATTAGCAAACTTAAAGAGTGCAACCTCTTGATATTGACATGCACTCTCAGTAATGTCTCTGACGCGTGGACAATATGTGGACTGTATATTTTTTTACGAATTTTGATAGGTATATAAAATATGCGAAAAAAATAATCTAAAATAAAAGTTTAATTTTCTGTCAAAACATTACAGCAATTTAAACACAAAAGATAACACTTAATTGTGCAGAACTGGGAAACCTGTTTTTTATGCCAACTTCAAAGAAACACGTCAATGCGTATAGTTTCCCTAAAATAATTTAACTTAATAATTAAGTAGGTCATTTAATAATCAACAAAACGTAACTGAACTTCTTCCCAAAAAGTCCAAGTATACTTACATACATTATTCCTACAAGATAATAATACTCTCAATCAATTTTGGAAACTCCAATGTAATACAAGATAATATTTAACAAGGAATCCAATAAGTTCAAACATTTAACCTTACCTTTGTCCTTTAATGGAGCTTGGCTCCGGAATCTCCAATTAAATATAAGTAAGCAATTCATTGTACCTATTCTTGTGACACTTTATGAAAACTAATGTGATCTTGACGTAAATGATAAATACACTGACGAGCAATATAATAAATCCACTTATAAAGTGCCTAAAGAAATCTTAATATCTCCTAAACCACACTCGTAACTTTCATGATGTAAAAAATCTTGAAACAGTTTTTTTTTTTTTTTTTTGTATTTATATGTTGCATTTGCATTTGTCTTTTTTTATATTGCTCATCAGTGTATTTAGATCTAGTGAATGCTTCAGCATAATCGAATTGACCTTTGATTGATTAATCGTATTACTTTTATAAATAATCGAAACACAAAGCTATTCTTGCGCATTAAAATATATAAAATAAAAACCGGCCAAGTGCGAGTCCGACTCGCACACGGAGGGTTCCGTGCCGTGTAATACATTGCTATGAAAAAGAACGCCAAAAATATTGAATGAGAGGTAAATTGCGGTTTACGATTTATGACGTATTAAAAAAAACTACTTACTAGATCTCGTTCAAACCAATTTTCGGTGGAAGTTTGCATGGTAATGTACATATATTTTATTTAGTTTTATCGTTCTCTTATTTTAGAAGTTACAGGGGGACACAAATTTTACCACTTTGGAAGTGTCTCTCGCGCAAACTATTCAGTTTAAAAAAAATTATATTAAAAACCTCAATATCATTTTAGAAGACCTATCCATAGATACCCCACACGTATGGATTTAATGAAGAAAAAAATTGAGTTTCAGTTCTAAGTATTGGGAACCCCTAAAATGTATTGTTTTTTTTTTCTATTTTTGTGTGAAAATCTTAATGCGGTTCACAGAATACATCTACTTACCAAGTTTCATCAGTATATTTCTAATAGTTTCGGAAAAAAGTGGCTGTGACATAAGGACGGACGGACAGACAGAAAGACGAACATGACGAATCTGTTCTAAGGGTTCTGTTTTTTGCCATTTGGCTACGGAACCCTAAAAAGGAAATGATATGTTAAAAAAATTAAAAGTTCTTGAACTGGGTATTATCAAAACTACTGCGTCTTACATTGAATGTATGTGTAAAATACAAATAACACGTACCGTGTGTACTGATTAAAATTTCATGAAATGGAAGGTATCTGTGGAATGAAATGAAATCCTCGACAATTTGGTTTTAGATATTCTTAGGGACGGAGGAAGAAAATCATTTAGCACCTACTCAGTTTATTTTCTCTGCATTATATTATTGTGTTGCGTAGGTGCTAACATACTTACAAACGTTTTAACTTAATGCTATATACTCGTAATCATTTATTGCATTATCTGAAGAATGTTTTATCATATTATTTGAAATCCGAAAAGCTTTTATTGAACGACATATTTTAGTTGTTTCGAACCACTTTCCCTTGTTCTGAACATATCGATTTAAAATTATTATACATCCAAAAAAGATAAATTAACAACAGTTAATTATATTTATTTAAGTGACGACGCAACGTAGATTAATAGCTAAGTGCTAATTAAAAAAATGCTTTTTAAAAGGTCTGTATTAAAAGAGGCTAATGTAATTTCCAAAGATATACCTGTAGGTCATACTGAACAATTTAAATGGAATTCATTTAAGTATGAAACAAATATAAAGCAAGAAATCGATAGTTTCGTTTACCAAAACGTTGTTAATAAACCTGAGTCGTAAATTTTATTTGTTAATGGATGAAAGAAAAGAATTCTTTGATAGTAGGAATACGTTTTGAACTACTTTAATATAGAATTCCTCCCTCGAACTCGATACCGATAGATGATCGATCACAAACTTCCTCTACCGTTATTCTGCCCAAGATTCCGACTTACCGAGTGAACTACCTATAGTACATAATGTATTGGAACGTTATTGTGTGTTGCCAGAGTTTCACGTGTGTTGCGGTTTTACCTGACGCTGATTAATAAATGATGTGTTCTAACATGCCTAAGACGTGAACACCACATGTGCCAAGAAATATTGTTAATATAAATAGTTTTACATAGCTACGGTACGGTAACTTGGTTCATGTTTTAGTTTTGACGTACGTCAAGTCCCTTTTAGGAACAAAACTAAATAATAATAACTTTAATTGTACTTAATAAGATAAGGAATATTCAGACATTTACTAAAGATATATGTCATTTCATCATCACCTAACTGGACATAATATTTATGTTACACTTACAATAATTACGATAGGATATTTCATGCAGGTCACTTAGTTACTACCTACTTTTGCTATTGGTCGATCAATTCTAGAAACGATGACATTGAATGAGAAAGCATTATTATATACTACAGTCTGGCCACTGTAGCTTTGCCGCGCCATGAGTGTGACTGGGGGAAATCAGAGGGTAATGGACTTTATCTAACTCAGTGGAGAGCTACCTGCACAATACTTGTAGTTAAGCTATATCTTCATTGAAACAAAATTACAATAATTAATTGTAATATGAACTGCTTCCTCAGATTAAATCAGAAGTCAATTAGTATGTTAAAGACCTTCGTAGCACCCGTATAAATCAACTACGGCTACGGTCGTAGCCCCACTTCGTAGCCCTTGGATGTATGTCATCGAAACCCAAACCATTGTGGATGAGATATGTATGTCGCAGGATCGCATATCCTTTTTTAAAGAAAAATGCCGCTGTCTCGTGAAAATTTAGGAAATAGCGTGATTAACGGCCTTACTGATAAAACGCTATACTGATAAAATGGTCAAGTAAATAACGTCATAATTGTCATTATCAAAAAAACCGTGTTATGAGTAAGGGTATGCGTTTATATTATTTGTTATTTTACTATAAACTATGCACTAGAATCAGATTAAGTTTGTGTCGAATCTTGAGGTACCTAACTCATCCCATGGCACAAGTTGCCCCAGGCCATTTTGGGTGTGGCTCATGCCTAAAATGGACATATTGTCAATTCAAATAAAAACGATAGTAATTTTATAATGTTTTTTTAAATGAAGTTTGGTTTAGAGTACTAGTTCGCCAGGCTACCTGATCATACAAACTATAACAAACCGACCGAAACCAAAAAGCAAGACATTAAACTATTATTACTGAAATACGAGGAAACGTTTTATCTTTATGTCGAAACCTGAATCAATTTCAATTATTTTCCGCAATTGAGGTAACATAAACATGTGTTTTGGACGTAACCTATTTGGGTTGGAATATATTACATGACCCAACCACTCCTATAACATATCCTTTTTAACCGTACTGTAGTCACTACGTATAATAAGATAGGGGTAGTTTTACAAACTAGGGACGAATTTATGCCTTTTCTTTCAGCTTTTTTTGTAAATTCTAGTTGTAAAATTCTGCCAATAATTAAAATATGATAACTTAGTCTATGTTACGTGGATCCGTAAAGATTTTTGAAAATTAAGATTTATAGCCATTTGAAGAAAATTAATCACCAGAAGGGCTATTTTGTATTATCTTGTAATGAGTTTGAATGATTTTTGAATTAAAACCGGTTCAATACCTATAGTGTTTTTTTGATAATCTTTTTTACGTTCTTCAGGGCAGGTTCAAACAGGGCTTCATCGGAAATGGAACGACGATAATTTACTTTGTTATATTTATATTCGATCAAGAGGTTGTTTTAATCTGAATATAATCGCAACAAAGCTACTTAATCCACGTACAGGAAACTTAGAGAACTGAAATCAACGTGCAACGTTTATAATTGAAAATCGCTTTCGTAGAACACTTTTTTGTTTTAACTAACAGTTTCTTTGAAAGCGCTGCCTACGCGTTCGTGCCTTGGCTATGTTTAATCTGGGAGCAGCATTATGTAGGGCTGGCTTGAGCGATAATAGTTTAAAAGGTGGCGATGCTTGCTGAGGTAGTTCACAACAATATTTTGTTTTTTATACTTTTTGTTTCATATATTTCTCTTTTTACTACTTGCGTAGATAAAGAATGGAATTACAAATAGCAATTCATCAATCTAGACGGGTTTATAAAGCTAAAGCTAGCCGAAAAAGATTAGGCAATTTATTTATTTCAATAAAATTCATACCTCCTTATTCATAATTAAGTTATCAAACGTTGATTAGCTAAAATTCCGAAGTCTTTATCTGACACGTGACATTTGGTGATCGAAAGATTGAACGATTATGAATTAGGGGGATATTCTTTAATAATATACTCCTAATACCGGATACTCTTAAATTTTATATTTATAGCTAAAAGTGTAAAAAATAAGTTTCAATTAAAATAGAATAGTAATAAATATCCTGGGATTTTTTTCACACAAAAATATTCACAGGTCTATAACGCGTGAGCGATGCTTCGTGTGTTGCAAGCGATGACCACTGTAACCGCTTACCATCAGGCGGGCCGTATGCTTGTTTACCGACATAATAGTCGTATTAAAAAAATAACGAAATTAGTTAGCTTGTGCTATGGAAACCAAACAACTGACATAAAACATATTAATTAAATATACTGATGTATTTCCTAATATAATTGATACAACATTATTATAAATCTCATTACCTTTATAAAAATTTATGTACATATAGGTATTTTACATAATACCAATTTAGATCTCGTTTTGTTAGTTTGATCTTGGGGCAGGATTAACATTTTTTTTTGTTTGAGACTAAGGCGCCGATTTCGCAGAGAAGAGTTCTAGAGTTCTGCGTTCCGAGTTCTGCATTCCGCGTTGACTGTAAGCTATGTGGGGCCTCTGAAAGTAAAAAAAGTGTATGATGTGCGATCAGTAGCGAATATTGCAGAACTCTAGAACTCTAGACTTCTTGCTGTGTGCAATAGTCAACACGGAATACAGAACTCGGAACTTGGAACTCAAGAACTCTCTTTGTGGGATCGGCGCCTTAAAGCAAGTATCAGTTCTCTATTCTTGAATATCCATTACGAATATTATTGCGATGGATGCGTCCTCTAGTTGTTTGCACTCAAAGTGGTTTCTATCGTGAGGTATCTACTCCGTGATATAAGTGAAAGGAACGTCATTTTCAAATGCTTTGTAAGACATGATAGAGATGGCGCTGTTGGTTTGCTACCATCATTTTATATTGACAGTTTGTGATTGGGAGAAATATGCTTGATATTTTGTGACCCCTGCTAAATTCTGACCTTGTATAACTTTCAGTTAGGAAGTTACATATAACATACGTTCTAAAATATATGTTTCTTTTTAGCCAAAGGAGAATTGAAGGTGGCATTATAAGGTCGCTTCGTCATCTAAAGTTCTTCCACGAAACCTAATGGAAACATCTGGTAAACCTAATGGAAAGATACAGACGATGCGAATAGAAGCCAGCAATAGCAATATGGTTACAAAAAACACATGAGATATATACCAATATGACGAGATAGCCTACAACTGTATAGAAGGAACTAAAGCTCTACAATAGTTATAAGTCTTTTTACTGGTTTTACTCCGCCCACCCAAGTATATAAATGACTAAATAGCATAATTATTTCAAAATAAAATAACAACAATACATAAACGCAAAATTATATTATTAACTCTGTAAATCGTTTTAAAAAACTTTCCAGCACCTTGGCGGATATCGCGTGCGCGAGAACTTATCCCGACGCATACCAACCAACGTTGATAATAATACCTTGATACCAGTTTCTCTCGAGTATATTATATCACTATACATAACATAATACATATAAAATTGGAAAGAAACGTAAACCCCCGCGACCTTGACGTTCACTACATGTTCACTAGTAGGTACCTATTTGGCGGATCTCGTGTTCAATTCGACTCCGGTTACAGCCAAATGCCAATATCACACACTCAAAATTATTATATTATTTCACACCATGTACACAAACAATGTCATGGCTAACCTTAGGGTGTAATAAATAATAAAAAGAATAATGATATTATGAAGTAATAGCAGTACTAAGTATCTGCCTCACCTCAAATACCTCGCATTTTACCTTACTAGTATTATGTTAGCTCGAAGGTATGTGAACAAATAAGGAAAGTATGCAGTATTAAAAATATACCAACAATTTACCTTACGCCTTCGGAAATCTAATGGTGCGTCCATGCTACGCGAAGCGAGCACGAGCCTCGAACGAACAGGATTCGTTCGTTGCTCGCAATTTCAAGCGTGGAAGTACTTAACGAGCCTTCAACGAGCCTACAACGAGCGCGATGCGAATCCCTGTGTTCGTGAAAAAACTGAAAATCGGGCGGAGCGCAGTCGAGCACGCTACGAATGCTCGTTCGAGGCTCGCAAGCCCGTCCACGCTACGTGAATCGTGCTCGCAGTGTGCTCGTTCGTGGCTCGGCTCGTGCCCGGTTCGCCAAGCATGGACGCACCATTATACGTGGTTTGAAATTAACCAGACAGAGGCCATAATCAAAAGGTTTCGAATAAACTCCATTTAAATATATATCAAATATAGGTAGATATTATTATGTACATTTGTATTGATTTGGCTTAGATGGAAAATTATGCAGCAGCAGGCGCAGAATGAAGCGCCAGACCAAATTGCTACTCGGTAAGGGTACTGACAATATTTACGAGACTTCTATAAAGAAACGATAGAAAAATAAGTTGAATCAATTTGTAACCTTCATAAATTGACTTACCCCATGGTAAGGCATCCTAATCTGATTGAATGAAATTTAGACTAAACACCGAAATTAGGTACCTACATAATTAAATAATCATTCTGTTTTGATTACATACAAAATTACCAACTATTCTCAATTACAATAAAAAATGCATTGATAATTGCAGTTAATTATTAAATCTAATGATAGAATGATTGTTATTTCATTAGTTACCACTGCCAATGTCTGTTGCTAATGATATGTATATTCAATTACGATTCACGACTCTCTGTTGCTATTCTGATTATAATAGTCCGATTTATGACTGTAGACTCCTCATTTTGCCTTGCCCAAGGCAATATTTTGTAACAAGAACGCTCAACCACTTCATTAATTTAATAAATCTTATATAAATAGTATTCATTGGATTATCGAAATGATTTGTATTATAATGACCATCAATAAAAAGTTTACGTTATCTTCTATATATTGCCACTGACTACGGTTACCACATAGCGGATGTAATGTAAGACATTATGGATGCTTCTGCGTATAAGTGAACGGTAAATCTACACACAAAAATCAGAATTATGCAGCAATGAAGTAAATAAAATTGAAAAGAGATGAAGAGCATAAAAGTGATATCATTTTACAGTCTGGGTTAAGAATTATTTGAATATAATAAAAACCGAAGTAGTAAAAACAGTGTTTCAGGAATCAGTGGCTTCTTCCATATTATCATAGTGTAGATAATGTTAATGTTAATATTCCAACTTTACAATAATTAATCAATAATAGTAAAAAAAATAGACAGCTTCATTTCCTAAACAAGGAAATCTTTTAGACCTTACTGTGATTTTTTTAAACAAGTATACGGCCTGGTGGTAGACGTAGCATAAAAGAAAAAAAACGATCTATTCATAAATTTAGATAGTGCAGTTTTGGCAATTTTGTAAGAAAAGTTCGTTATTTTTTGATATTTCAGAGGTTTTCCCATCCCAGTAAATTATAATGATAAGACATTGACCCCTGAAAATTTGGTTAGAGGCTGCAAAATAACCCAGTATACATTGCATAATATTTTGATTATAAAATCGAATTTAAATGTCACATAAAAGCGGTTAATATGTATAATGAATTAAAACGGAGCACGAAGAGCTCATTACAAAGCTGCGTTACCTTGGTGCACTCCATATTGGAATTCGACATTCTGAATGAAGAGGTGTGTACTGAGTAAAACGTTAAATCTTTTTAAAAGGTCTCCCCTTGATACTTAGGATTCTTTATGGAGAAAATAATAATTAAAAACATTACCAAACTATGTCTTCTACCGCCAAGTTGTTTTACGTAAAATATCCATGTCTCAAAGTATGGTTTACAAATAATTTAATTCCATCTCGCCGTTTATATTACCTATTTTTATAAACCATGCAACTTACATAGGTTCACATTTTTATTTCATTTCCAGGCACGTTTTTAATCAATAACCTAGACGTTTGATATATGACACAATTAATCAATTCGTATTTTATTAACTCAAAACCATATTTCCTAGTTGTTTGTTATTTGAAATCTGATTATGAGTTATGTGTTCTCATGGGTATTATATGATTTATAACTGAACGATAAAGTTACCCGTGTAAAACAATATGTAATTACCATAAATAATGTTCACATAGACTGTAGTGGAAAGGAGAGCAAACGTATTACCACGGAAGCTTTAAAGGTTATAAATTAGGTACTTATAAGTTGAAGGATATAGTTTTAAATTGCAAAAAATCTAATTATTAAAAGTCATTATAGCACTCTATAATAACAATGCTTACCCAAATTATATATAGCACCAATACTCTATCAATTATCTAATTTATTTCTGTTTGTTCTGTACTGACTAATGAATAAATTATGAAACAAATTACCATCCCAGCGTATGTTAATGTATCTTAAATCGTATTACGTGCTGCATATCTTTACTCAGTCATAATGGACAAACTGTTTAGACTGATCTCACCTAAATGTCATGAACGCTGAGTAATGTTCTAGTAATAGGAATGTCAGGATAAGTGACGTTGACCAAAATAACATCTTGTAATTGTCTTTCTTATAGATCATGAGGTCGATATGACATTGAATGCCAATTGATGATTAATGAATGAAAAGTTTGAATGTCTAAATAGGTTATTTTGCGTCAAAGGAACTTTCAAAACAAGAGAATAATAATTATTGAATCTTCTAAATATATTAAAGCGAAATGATTGATTTTGATGAGCAAATGTATGCAATGTTCATTCTTTCTGTTTTTCAAAATCTGCGAAACTGCCAAGTCACATATTTTGACTACGGTATGTAGAGTTTGTGAAGTTAGGGCTTGTCGAGTAAGGGCCTACATTTCATACATTTCTGCAATTGTCCACCAATGTGGCCACAGTGCGAACTTGACAATGTAAATAACTGAACTCATCCAATAAAACACCTATACAACAAAACTAATAAATGTAAACAATCTTTCCATATTATGTATACTTAGTTGATGTTATGGATAGTATAGAGGATTTTGTACTTTTTGATCTTTTCAGCTGTTGTACATGTTGCTGATTGTACATGCCCCAAAGATTTAGCCCTGCAGCCGCAATTAGAATTACATTTAAATAATTATATATAACTTCAGACTTATCTTATTGAATATGCTTAAGTAATTAATAGTACTAAAACAATATTTTTTATTATAAGCTTTTCCTCAAAACTATCTTAAAATAAGAACATTATACTGTAATCATAAAAACCATTGATTCGCAGATGGGACGCGACAAACTATGAAAAAAAAATAGAATTCCAGAAACTGCAAGTCAACTGAATAAGATCTTGCTCCCAAGAATATGTTCTACTCTCGGTTCTACTGTTCATACCTGAGATATTTTTTTAAATAAACTTTCGAGCGGCAACTTTTGAATAAAAGAATCAGGTAGATTTGATTAGAAGAATTTATTAAGTCCTACTACTTCTATAAATACGATTTCCCTATCATACGATTACGATATCAATATCCTATGATATCAAATTAATTTCGATGAAATGTAACAGGATGAAGCAGCTATATTTCTTCGAATTTCTGATATTAGCATTTATTTCTATCCTTCGAAACTATTCCGTCATTCTATAGAAAAGCGATTAACTTACGAGCGCTCAAATTATATTTAAACTATCAAACCTTATTAGCGAACTGTACTGCATATCACGTCCACCCACAAAATGGGTATTTAAGTGAAATTTTAAATTGGTCTATATATCTAATTTCCTAATCGAAGCGGGCGTATCAACTGAATCAAATTATTTGGTTGCGTACGAGGCCGCGGAGAGCACGAGCGCGCCAGGCTTACCATTCCATCACCTCATAGACAATGAGATTGATGCAAACCCTTGAGCGCAGGTTGCAACATGAATCCTTTAGCATTTTAGCGCCATGCACAGCTTATTAGCTAACTGAGCATATTGATTAACCTCGCCAAAGGCATAATATGTTGACGCTAATGCACTTTAATTCGACATTTGCCCAACTGCAGTATCAAGATCAAAAAAATCAAAGCTTGAACAAAACGCTCGATAAATTAATTTTAAACTTGGATTATTTTAGTAACCGGTGGTTAAAACGAATAAGTTAACTCGCAGTTAACTTTTTTGAATGGACGTTTCCTTAATTTACGCTTTTCAACATGTTTGAAATACCTGCTAGCATCTTGTGTAACAACATCCTACTTAAATATATTCTCTTCATTCACAAGTAGCTGTACTCTATACGCTACAAGTGGTCAGTCGACGTTTAGCGCCTGGCCAATTTGTTGCAATTCATATAATTTTATGCAATGCAATGCCACAACAAGTATAGAGCCAAAGACACATTCTGAACGGATCGGTAACGGACACCTTTCAGATCAAGGTTTATTAAAAAAACACCTTATTTATCCATTATGTGACATTGATCACGTTATGCAAACTAGTTACTTTGGTATCCACAAATAATAATATCTACTTAAAAAACGATTATGAGATTTTTATTATCATTTTAATTATATGAATACGCTCAAATTAATGCAGTAGATTGTCGACAATCTACTAGCCCAAAACGGGCATCAGAGAATGGACCTGTTCATGACCAGTTCTAATTCCTATGCTTTATCTATGTTTATTTAGTCACGCACGAAAAAAAAGCAATACTCAACCAAAATTTCAATGAACTGTAACGAAATATTTTGCATACAATCATTTACCTGAATCTTGTACATTATAGACTTTTCAATTCTAAAGATATACCGCAAAAATAAATTTTCCAGCTCTCGTGAGTTCGTGACACGGCCGAAAAAGAGACCTCTGTTTTTCTCTTTCGCGGGCGTGCGAGAGTGGAGTGTGGAGCAGGCGGCACGGCGGCGGCAGCGGCGCGACGATGGCAAGGTCTCCCGACCGAACTGCCTAGAGCCGCAGGCGCAAGCACGCCGCAAGTCTCGCAAGTAAAAGTAACTTTTAACAATACCTTGGCGGCGCCTGCGCGCTGCGTACGTCAGTTTTGCCAACTCTAGCCGCGCGGCACACGTATCGCTCATTTCTTATTTCGAACATCGCAATCGTAAACAGTGACATTTTCCGCGGAGCCAAAAAATTTTCGCAACGTGATACGCGTTCCGAAACAACATTTTCTCGGTGGTTAACTTCAGGAAGTAATTGTGATTTGATAATACTATCGTGAATTTATTTATGACGTCGCTATAAAGTTCAATAACGTTAATGAGAATTTGAATATTTTGTAGTTATTTGTTGCCGGCAATATTGGATGTTACGCTCACTTAAACGTAAGTTTTTTAATCTTTTATTAATTAACGCTTTAACCTTCTCAGTGCACTCTACCTACATGATTGCAATTCCGGTTAAATTCTTCAGAAAAACAGACAAATGCTTTGATATTATTTAATTATTGCTAAGCTTGCAGAATTGTGTGCCTTTACATAGAGAAAATAAAGTCGCACGTTTAATATTCATTGATTCGTTTATTTAACAGTTACTACGCTACTTTAATAGTATATTAATGAGGTGATGAAAGTGGTTGTGTTTCCCGCCAGTTGCTTATGTGGTCACCCGGCTAGTCGGTGAGCGAGTGATTAAATCAACTAGCAATCGGATCACTAAAACTGGTTTCAAAGTTATTGTGGACACGTGTTGCCTAGTCCAGATCTTAGACAAGTAGGTACACTACCTACCATAGTACACACATACGTACCTACATTAAATGTAGATATGTAGAGAAATTTTACTATGGTACCTACCTTGTATTACCATTTAAGCGTCAGATGTATGAGCTTTTCCTCCCCACCGGCGTGAAAACAAGTTATCCACATTCTTTTACTTTATTGTTGTATACATATATGTGTCAAGATTATTTATACAGGTTGTTGTTTTGGTCAGCGACGAGTGACTCAGGGTCGATAATACAAATGACACTGGTGCTAAAAAAAATATAAAAAAAATACTTTATTTTTTTTAATAATAAAAATAAAAAAATTAAAATTTTGAAAATCATGTAATAAGCTAAAGTGTAGACATAATACTCAACGGGAGTACGAGGGAGTAAAGGGGTGGGGCGATGGCGGCTTGCGCCTAGCTCTAGTCTGTGCACGTGCCTAGTAACCATACTTTGCAGTAATTTTATTTCAAATTGAATAAGGTATTTCTCAACATATTTACAGTATTTAATGGAATTAAGTCCATTTTTGGGGAATATATATTTTGTACTACCGCTCCTGGTTGGCTTGTCGCCGACCAAAACAACACTCTGTATATGTATAGTAATAATATTTTTGACGTTGGAATAACGTATCTACACCTATAGCAGATTATTTTCGTTATAATTCCCATACAAGGACATTTACAATTCCATGCGTTGGTCACGGAGTAATAAGCATGCATATATCTTAATCAGCATGCGCCAGAGTCCATCCTTGGGGACTACATGATATCGAAAGCACAATACAATCGAGCACTGCATATTTAGCTCACGAATTACGTATTGTACATGATATTTTACTTTCCCCTGCGTACTGATTTGCATTGTATAGTGTTCTATAATACTAAATTTGACAGTACCTTTTTATATTTATAGCTATATTCATCAATATGTGATATTTATAGATCTTTTTATATCCTAAACCTCAAACTTTTCTTAACATATATTGTCATGATTATTTTTGTTTAACATTTCCTCATTCTTAGCTCTGTATCCGCATGTATAAACACAGTTATTAAAATGGCAATCAATACTACTCATTATAATTGCAATATTGAAGATAAAAATATATCTATATCTCAGACATTTGTCAGTCCACTCACGTCGCGAACAAAACATTCAGATTTTATACGCAATGCTACATTCCTGTTTTATGAATATACAAAATGTGCCGAAGTCGTAAACGTTTATTTTCTCTGTATAAGCAATCGGTTTAGCTTCTGCATTATATTCACATATCCGGATTAATAAATTATTAATATTAATAAGTCCAAGTTTTGGTTAGTGACTATAATTTGGTAATCTGTGAGATTTATAACTTATGAAATTAATGTTATAAAACACTTGTCGTTATTCGTAAACAATCGCTTGTGAATTGGGTTAACAACGCTTTTGGGTTTTCAGTATCAATGTTATATTATACTGAATTATTAGTTATATACATGTATTTTTTAAGTAATCAATCAATTAGCGTATCTAAGACCTTTAGGTAGTGGTGCAACTAGTAATGCGCGCGCGCACCCAAGCTGCGCTCCACTGAACACTTTCCATCGACCCCACAGAGTGCAGAAAGCCTGCTAAAAAAATGCTAAAACAACCTTGATCACATAATTTTATGGATAAAATTCAGTTGATACTTTAACTGCACACTGCACAGTAAAGATCTCCAAATTCCATCACTTTTTTTTGTTTCTTTTGCCCATGTCATATTCCCTGATAACTTCAGGATCCGACATCTTCCTTTCGCTACTTTGCAAATCAGGTTCTTCAACATTATGAAAATTATAATATTCATATTATTCAAAACCATATTTAACATTCGATGGTTGTCACCTACACGCATTACTTATATGAATTCATATCAGCATAACAAAAACTGATGTCCAGTAGTGCAATATGTGTTTTGTTGTCAGCAATATTGGATAACGAGGTGTTTCGACAGGTGTTTAGCATGCGGCCGACAGCGGCCACCGGCCTCGGGCAGGCTCTCTAATGTCTGATGACTTTGACTCATCCCGGCCTTCACTTTTTGTAATCATAAATTGCTTTACGGATTTTGATTTTATGTACCTTCATTACTATACGCAATGATAATGTCAAAAGACAAGAATTACCCAATGAAATATCAAAAAAACCTTTGAGCTTCCAGAAAAGTTCAATTTCGTTGTTCTTATCAGACGCAATTATTTTTGTTAAGAATGATTGCAACAATCCCAAAACTGCATTTAAGCTTACCTCTGTAATGGAATTTACTATTTTGAATAGGTAGACAGAATACAAAATTAACTCCAGGATACATCGAGTTTTTTATCATTTGTCAAAGGTTTGAGAACGCCACATAACTCGACACCTCTCTCTTTTACAGCCTAGGTAACTAGAATAATCATTTCAAGTCAAAGTCATGGATATTTTTACAATACCTACTTACTAAAACACATCCGCCGCAGCTAGATGACATCATACTTGGTACCTTGAACTATCGCAAACAGTTACCGATTAAGTACCATATGACAGTTGATAGCGACTGCTAGTGTCACAAAAATGTTGGTTGCGTCTAGCCGCGAAGGTCGGCGGGTCGTGTTCGCGCGGAAGACACCCCGCGATGCGCCCACACTCCGCGTGCAAACTGACGCAAGCGCAGCGTAGTGAGGCAACGCTGCAGCGTTACGTGCTTGTACGTGCCACCGCTCAGCACGACGACCTATTTAAGTTGGCACAACTCGCGTTGAAACCCTCCACTATAACACTAATTTTGCATTGATCGGATATTAACAATACCGACGTCTATTCCGCTTTACTTCCAGCTGATTGCTCTCGAGATGATGTTACGTTGCACTGTCGTACAATTTTGTCGCAACTTCAGATTACCTAGCTAGGTACTTTACTGTATTATTAGGTTCTAAATTTATAGTTTTGTTCGATTATATTCAGTTTTACATTATATTTCAAAGATGAAGTAGGTAGTCAACCATTTAATTTAATTGCTTGCCGTTGAAGGCTGACCTATGCGCATAGCCTACGTGTTGCACCGCACAGATTAAGATGTTGGCAAAATACACACAATCACACTTCAGCCTCATGTATTAATATGGCTCGTTTTATACAGGTGTCCCAAGAAGTATTATCGATCGGAAAGCCAGAGGTAGAGCCACCTTTAGTTTACTAATTATACCAGTCACCCTATATAATTGTTTGCAGCTTAATTGATTTGTTATAATTAAATTAGAGGAAGCTTGAATCACGGATATGCCATAAATATATATATTATTCAGAATCTACTTAAACACTATTTTGACTTATATTAAAGATTATTTATTGTCTAATTTTACCGTGGAACTGTACAAAATATACTTAGCACGATACAATTAAACCGGGTACATGCATAACACGATCAATTGCATTATGTTATTATTGCCGGGTATTAATAACCGACGATAAGCAATCACGGCGGTTGCTCACGCGACACCAAAGATGCGCGGGTCGACGACCCACTCCATGTGTAAATACTCAAGCGGTGACGCGCATACCTCCTCCATGCACTCCATTGTAATTGAAAACGAATGCCTTCACAAATAAGTCTATTTTCACTTAATCCTCACCAAAAAAAGTTTCGGCTTTTGCGAACCTGGCATGTCGCGTTTACCTACTCTCTTTTTTATTTTATTGTATTTTTTACCTCTTGCACCTCAGTGTTACATTCCTCTTGCTTCAAATATTTTAACTGCTTCTTTTACGCTCGCTTTAAATAAACACTTTGAGTAGTGAAAGGAAACTCGCACACCGCTTTACTTTACGCCTATATTTCTGCGTGATATTTTTTACAAGCATTGATTTGCTTCCACGGTAACGAAACATTAATAAAAACATCGCAGTCGATCCGAACCAAATTTAATGGCGGCTGTGAAGTGCACTGCGACCCGGCTTTGCGCAGGT
Organism: Polyploca ridens; assembly: GCA_951394255.1. Taxonomy (NCBI): domain Eukaryota; kingdom Metazoa; phylum Arthropoda; class Insecta; order Lepidoptera; family Drepanidae; genus Polyploca; species Polyploca ridens. The sequence continues at coordinate 7,994,133 of OX596250.1, forward strand.
TCAGTCATCTCGAAATTATCGCATTTCTTCGTTTTCGCTACTGCGCAGCGTTCCGCGCCTAATATCACAGCCGCCAATAAGTTTGATTCAGTCTGTAACAAATCACTTATTGAAGTCCTACAAACTTATCTGACCCGGTAGTCAAAATAGGAACGAACGATGCCATTTTGAAATGTCAATCGCCATTGGTCAAAGAGAATATAAACACATGATAAACACTACGTTCATTGGTTGTTTCTCTACCAAATGTGATAACAGCGACTCTCTCATCGGGCCAGATAAGTTTTTGGGACTATACGTTATGTTTTTGCCACACATTTTACCCAATTTAGGAACGAATATGATACGATACTACTACTACTACGATAGTAAATAAATTACTTCCGAATAAAATTGCAGTTGATTTGATAACAATTACTTAATATATATTAATGTTGCGTTACTGTCCATATATTTTTATTCAGTGTTATGTGTGATGACTGTGATGAGCATCGAAATAATGTCAAATATTTTTTACATTATTCTGATCGAATTTAGAAAGATTTAATTATTTAATGTTATTAAACTCAAAGAATCACAAAGGAGCTTTCTTCCGCGGACGCTCAGATTGTGGAATGAGCTCCCCGCCGTGGTTTTCCCAATGGAGTACAGCATGGGGTTCTTCAAAAAGGGCGTGAAGAGATTTCTTCAGGGTTGGCAACGCGCGAGTTATACTCCTGGTGTTGCAAGCGTCCATAGGCTACGGTAACTGCTTACCATCAGGCGGGCCGTATGCTTGTTTGCCACTTTAGTGGTATAAAAAAAAAACTAAAATGGTTTAGTTCTTCAATGTACAATATACCATGGTATATTGCCGTACGAATGAGTATATCGTACTCGATATACTCATTCGTACGGTATTTGCTAGTGTATTTGTAGCATGTAGGTACTCTCGTAATAGGCTACGTCACGACCCATGGCTGCACACGAACTGTACAGTAAGTGTTGCGCAGACGCATTAGACAACTAATTGTACAAGTGTCCAGGTGATAAGTTATCGCCATCGTTGTCGGTCACGATCTCGCTCAGACAGCCCATTCGTCCAGCGATCCTTAACTTTCTACCATCAAACGTTACGACCATCATATGACATTTACAAACCAACACATCATTTATTATCCTACTCATGCCAAATGACCTTCTTGACAAAAATATAATAGTCTGGGCGTACGTTTACAATCCAAGCTATAAATAACATGATAATTACGAGCACAGATAAAAGCGATCAGTGCTCGGTATTAACGAGTATAAACAAATAAATCCTCTAGCCATACACGAGTAGGGAGTCAGCTCCAGTAATTATTTGTTGTGAAACAGTGATTAACGAAATATACGCTTTAGAACGGATATCAAGCTTGACACAACTGCTGTCTGCTGGTTGCACCTTTGACCTTGCACGTGCCACTTTCAAAATAGCACCGCATTCCATAATGTAACACCGCGGTATTCACGCGACTTGCTGCTGCTCTATTGTTCCTTCATTTAAACTTTACACATTGGAATTCTTGACATATTTACTCATTCGCCTTCCGCACTCTGCGATGTACACGGATATATCTCTATGATTTGAAAATTACATTGTGCTTATTATAATAATAGCTGCCTAGATTTGTGAATATACAACATATCGCTCTAAAACAATACTTTGTACAAGAGACAGGAATCGGCCATATTATTGACATGCTCATTCTTATTGCAGACCACTGGTACTTGATAAAATTTAATAAACCGATGAAAATTTCAATCAACGTCCGTGATTGCCGAGTACAGTGGTAGGCGTATCTAAAATGTTATTCAACTTGACGCAATAATAGACTACCGGATTTAATAGCTGTATCGTGACAGCAGGCTTCCGCCAGGTGTCACAAAAAGTAAAAATTCAGTAGCAAACAGAAGTTAAAAGAAGTCGTGACTTGTAACCAGTGAAATTTGTAACAAGCGCACCAGCGACTACGAAACATGACTATATTATTTTTAAAACTTGTCGCATTATCCCTCCCGTTATATTGCAATTTATTTTCACAGAATGTCTCTACCGGGTCTTATTCGGCGCACTCGATTATTTTTATTGATATTTCACATCAGCTGTGGGATTCAGGAAAATATTTAAGTATTGACCTTTTACTAACTGCACGGGCAATTATACATTATTATTTTAACCTTTACATTAAAAGGTAATGAAGATACAAATTGATTAGGTATAGTAAATCTATAAACCATGGCAAAAGCAATGTCACACGGGTCGGCATGTTTCGCAAAACGACTGAACCAGCCCAAACACAATTAACCTACTATTTCCACTTAAACCTGCTTAAGAATTTATATACGACATAATGTTGAAATAACATTTATAACAAGGCAATAATAAAACTATATCAGCCATAATATCTTGCGTTATCACTGAAGCTATTTTTGAGGGCATCTATATTTATTTTAGTCGCTGGGCTTCGTCATGGCCTTTGTCATCAGCACAATGCACAAGTTTTTCTTCAATATCACACTCTGAGCAATTGTGTGGATCAGTTATTCCCATTCGATTTGAAATGTTTTTTGGGCTATGCCCGTAACGAAACTTTATTATCAATAATACACATATACAATCTAAATCCAGACCAAACCATGGATTCTGAGAAAGTTGACAATTAATACTTTGATACCATATCCTTTTAAAGGAGTATGTTTATCAAATACTCCTGCCCAATATTTGTTCAAATTTGTGAAACGGTAAGCAACTACATATATACAGGGTGTAACGGAAAGTGTATACACATTACAGTAACCCACTTTTTTGGTGCTAGGCGCACAGATCGCGGAAGATAAAAGTTTATATTAATATTAGCAAGGGACGCAAAAATGATAATTATTGGTGACATGTTGGTTAAGATTTTAATTCAATAAACTTGAATCCAATTTGGTTTGAATTTTTGAGTAATTTATTTTGAGCTGAAACATTGTATAGAGAGTCTGTACCTGATGTAGTCTTCACCTCCTTCGGATGTATATACCCTTTCCGTTACACCCAGTAGAATTGCCTCGCGTCTTTATCGGATAATAACCAATTTATTTGATTCATGAAACTTACTTAGGCACACACACGCTTTAAATTGTCCCGGAATGTTGGTAGGTAGGTACATGTGACAATAATTAAAGTATTCACATTTTGTGTGACAAATTATATAGCACCTGTAGCACACATCCTTATCCATGTTGACTACATGTTTATCTCGATTACAAATATTAAAAACTGACGATCATATTGTGAGAATTAGGAACATATCTATAACATGAAGTAGCATTTTTTGCAGTGACCATAATATTCAACAGATATTCCCAGTCTCTAAAATGTTTATTTTTATGACAACAATTAATTTTACTTCACAAAAAATACCGATTATGCATGTAATAACTACCGAGGTAGCGATAAACGATTTCGTTGAAACAGTTGCGTGCTATCGTAATTGCAACGAAGCCATCGATTTACTAATTATGTTTACAAATATCGTAATACATTTTAACAAGACTAAATATATAAATAAACCACGTAATTTATAAGCGACTAGCGCCCCGCCCAGCTTTGCCCGTATGCATGGGTTCTATTAATTAGGTGATATTTTTATTCGTGTACAGGGAAATTTGATCTACTACACTGAAACACACAAGGTTGTCATGAAAAGAAAACACCTTGTGGTGGTTTAGTTAGCGGAATCCATGTAAACCTTGTTCATCAGTGGACCTTCTTAGGCTGATATGATGAAGTCATGTTATCTGAAAGCTTTGTACTATACCAAAGCCAACGAGACGAGATAACGAATGTAAACAATCTTTCAATTTATATTGTTGACAGCTGCTTTACCGACCCCGTTCCAGTACCACGAATCACACAACGACAGCTATCATCGACAAACTGACGTCATTATTGCATGCGAGAGATAATGATCGCTCGCTATCGTAATGTAACTCAGTAGAGGTCGGTTGTTTACATATTTTATCTCCACTCGATGGCTCTCGTATACTTTAAAGAACATCAAGATTTTCTAAATGTTTGTAAAAACCACATTCAAATCTATTGCGTAGTTCCAAAGATCACAGACAGACAAAATGCTCTGTTATATCTTAAAAAAATAACGGGTTGCACTCCGGGAGTGCCGGCAGAAGTGAAAACTTGAATATTCAAGATGTGCATTTTTGAAACTAGACATTTTTCTCATAGTATTTTTATACAAGAGAAAGCTAGTTCAAGATACATGTACATAATAATACTTTTGAATAAGATTGTTTTATTAACTTAAAATGGGAACAAAAATGGTACAGTATTACCCAACTGATAAGGCGCGACGTGAATCTTCGTTCGCACAGAAAAGTAAGTATGGCCCCGAAGATTAACGAAAGAATGCTTAAAACTTACAATCAACCTTAGATCACTACTATAAGGTTCATAATATACTGCAGCTGTTAGTTCCGTCACACTCGCAAGTTACGCCCCTCCGCACGGCGCGCGCTAATATGGCGGCAGCTGCCGACCAATAGCGGTTTCCCCACTGTACCTACCTTCCGGCTAGCTAGAGAATATTATAAGAATTTGAACGTAACCCCAGTTTAAATTCAGTCTAATTTGCAACTACCCTCCCTCCGTCTTACGAATTTCGATCAATCAGGGTCACGTGACATCTGACGCGATTTTAACATTTTTTACCCATCCCAAAAAGTGCACAACGCCGCTAAAGAAGTTTTCACTTCAAAAAACAAGATGAATAGTAGTGTGCAATAATATTAAGCAAAGCTACAGCTAAGTTTACCCTTAGGCACAAGTTTGAATATGTAGGCTTAAGAAAATGCGCGAATAATTTATGATGTGACGCATCACATGGTAAGGATATTAAATTAGTCGCCGTCACGGACAGATCGGTGAAGAGAAGGTGACGTGACGTGACGTGACGTGACTGATGTGTGAGGTACTTACATGACAGGACATATAAGTTATTTTAAATAAATGCTTCTTCTGACGTCATATGATAAATTTCGACAAAAGATTTATTTATTACAACTTGTAGGTATTTATATCAGACGCATTCCATCAACGTCGCGCAAAAAGTGTCGCAAGCGGATTTACAACTATTGTGCAGTAAGCAAGAGTGCATTCCAAACTTCACATAAATTGAGAACTAGAGAAACAGGGTCTGTTTTCACATTATTTTTCTTGGATCTCAATCGATCATATTCCAAATACCTACTCGGTACCAACTGAAATTTGATTAGTAAAAAACTCAAAAATCGCAACTATGATTTTCTTAAATTTTTAGTACTTGCCCCAAGAGATAATTCAAAACAAAATCATTCTGTATATGCAAAATATAAAATATATATAAATACAGTTTAAAGAAGATAATATTTACGAACAAAAGAATATTCTTAATAGTGCGGATGAACACAAAAGTGAGATTGATTGTTTGCTCTACATTCTTGTATTTTTCGCGCGAGTTTACCTTTCAGGGCACAAAATGACTATTTTATTCAGAAAAAGTTAACGAAAGGTTTGCCTCTCTATTTCTCTCTCTTTTTACCTGAGTTTATATGCTAAAAAACCCTGAAAGACGGGCCATTATTCAGGTAATAATTATTAGATATTTATATTTCACACAAGACTCAAACGCGCATAGAGTGAAACAAACCTATAACATTTGGTACAGATGAAAGAAATCAAAACATTGTCAACGCATCAGAGACATATAATTGAACATACTACAGAGCATTGAAAAAAAAGAGTAGTAGAGACGCTTTGCTTAACAGACTCATATTATTCAAGCATGTCAGTGGGCGGCACCGTTTTACCATGGTTTTACCGATAGATGACATATATGTATTGTCCTTTAATACTGTCGATATTAAACTGATGGCCGCTCTCACTCGGTTATGCGCTATGCGCAATTCACGGGACACAAGTATTGTCATTGTTTTCGTCTCTATACAGGATGTTGTTTTGGTCGGCGACAAGCGACCCAGGAGCGGTAGTACAAAATATATATTCCCCAAAAATGGACTTAATTCCATTAAATACTGTAAATATGTTGAGAAATACCTTATTCAATTTGAAATAAAATTACCGTAAAGTATGGTTACTAGGCACGTGCACAGACTAGAGCTAGGCACAAGCCGCCATCGCCCCACCCCTTTACTCCCTCGTACTCCCGTTGAGTATTATGTCTTCACTTTAGCTTATTACATGATTTTCAAAATTTTAATATTTTTATTTTTATTATTTAAAAAAAATAAAGTATTTTTTTTATATTTTTTTAGCACCAGTATCATTTGTATTATCGACCCTGAGTCGCTCGTCGCTGACCAAAACAACGACCTGTATAGGCGCAAGGGACTCCTTTTTCTGTGGTACATACTTATTTTTTTATTATCCTCCGAGCTTATTTTATCATAGTACGTAGTACCTGCTATAATTTTATTGATTGATGCCCTCACAAGACAGTTGCTCAAGTTGCACCTCACTCAAGTAGGTACGCAAAGTTAGGTAACAGAAGACGCGACCGTCGCATCACTAAATGCCACCTACCTTCCCACGGATACCATTGTATACGTATTGTGTGTCTAGTTCAATAATCAAGCCTGATATTTATTAAACATCCTGCAATTACGGAGTTCTGAAAGGAAAATTGATATTTAAGTAGAGAAAATATTTGCTGAAAACACCTCGTATGAAATTTCAAGCAAATTTTATGCCGGTGAGTATATTAAAACATGTTACAAAATATCAAGATGTTTCAATCAAGTGAATAATTAATTTGTCAGTTATTGTGATTCCTGACATCGTGTAGGTCCTGTACACATAACGTGTATTGTTCAATAAATTCACATTGATTATTGAGCAACGCGTGCAATGCTTGCGAAGTGTCGCACTTTTGATATAAGATAATGTATACTTCTATATACCAATAACTTTTACTTATGAACATTTTGTTTCATCGTACTTAAAATATCCTATGTGACACGCCTTAAGACTGCGTATAAAGCAAAATAACAATCTTAGAATTGAAATTTAACCAAGTAAATAGTATTTAAATGAAAAAATATTTTTATATGGGTATTTTCATTATATACGCGAGGGTTCTATCTGAGCAAAAACATAATGGAATGAAATTTCCTCGATAGAAAAAAATCACAAAGCTACCTCTAATAATAATGAATTTTCGGTATTATTCGTTCATGGTGTATCTAATTAAGACAAAAATTCGATAAATAATATCACTAACATATGACCTAGGGCTGCTACTAACGATTTTTTAAAATATTCTATACTTTACGAGTTATTTAGATAAAAAGCGCTTAGTTCATTTTTGTTCCGCGGAACACGCTATCTCCATCTCATCTGCACGCGAAGATTAGACATAAGTTTGTTTCATCTGACATTGCCATATTTCTGGCTTGGTACGCACTCTTAAATGCCTTAATGCAACACAAGGAAAAAACAAGCACCTATGTATATGTTTTGTAACCTATAGTGTCACGAATACAAAATCACTATTGTTCGATTTCGAAATGCGGAACTCCGATGATTTTAATACACCTACCGAATTGAGCAAAGAATAGCCTTAATCTTGTTTCGTCAAGGTTTCAAGGCCGACTAAACAATGAGGATGAAACGAGCAAATAACATGAATTACGATTCGATTCGCTAATGGAGTGCACATAAGCTATTTACGAATACGCAAGTGTTCCGCTCCACTCTAACACAATAATGTACTTAAAAAGCTATCAACTAATTGGGAAGTACAAGTAGCGATTGGATTTATTTTACGGTTCTTTACATTACCAATAAATAATATTTAGTGCCTGGAAAGTAGGTAGGTACCTATAACGACATTAAGGAAAACTGAGCATTTTATTAGCGATTAAATAATGCATTCGGATTTCTTCAAGTACCCCACGTCGAGGAAAATTTTGTAGCGATAGCGACGATTTATTACGTTAACGCATTGTATCGATTATAAGCACGGTGGGTGAACAATTATTGCATTGTGTGATTGGTTATTATTTGGCAGGCGAGGTCGCTTCGGGCGTGAGGTGCGCGACCCCGCCGTATGCCTTGAAACTTGGACTTTTTGTACCAATGGACAATAGTAACAACCCAGGCCGGTCACCTGAAAAAATACCAGACACGCTTTCATTTGTCTGTACCTACTTATATCTAACTCAACGACATATTCTGGCAACATTTAATTGGAAAATTTGGTTTAACTGGCATCACTATATAAAATAATTAACATTGCTTGTCTATGGTTATAATTTAAGTCTATACTAATATCCGGTATGGATTACAGTTTTTTTTTTCACATTATGTAATTATATTAAACAATTATTAAGGCAACTTTACAACATAAATGTTTAATTAGTTTGAAAAAAAGACGAAGATTTGATAAAATTGAATCATTTCAAACCCAGCTTGCTCAAATGATGATGTCAAATGATTGTCAATATGCAAAACACTAAAAAAAAATATTATTAGTGAAAAGTTTTGTCACGCATGTTAAAAATATACTTAGTAACAAATTATATCACCGGCTAGCGCGGCTATGAGACCACGCGGCTGCGCGGGCGCACCCGACATTACCAACCGGTCTGATGGCATTCGACCAGTTGTCAACTTTAACATTCTCAATCACCTCAAAGAGATGACCCAACCTCTTTCGCCACCGCCCATTTAATTTATCTTGATTTTCGCAAATTAAACTTTAGAAATATTGTCAATCGGGCATTTCCTGCGCCACTGCCGAAAAGTCGGTTAAACGTAACCTATTACGAAAGTGTGTGTGTGACCTTTTGAAGGATTTCAACGTGACTGCGGTGGTGTGGTGTGGTGTAGTATGACTTAAAGAGTACATTATGGTTTTTATTAGACTCAATTAGACTGTTTACAAATCGATACGATTTCTTATTCCAAACTGTCTGTTGTAACTTTACTTTTAATTCAAAAAAATATTAAAACATATACACTTATAGGTATTGTAGATATGCGGTATATTTTAAAGGGTTTGCTCATAATCGTGTTATGTGAAGGATATTATATTAATATTATATGACCTTATTTCAACAATCTCTTAACAATATCGCGTAAACGATATGTACATAATACTTTTCTGTCATCGATTTTCGACGATTGTCAGTTGTCAGCACATATTGCTGACATTATATCTAATGAACTGTTATGCAAGTTTGTTAATATCAGTCTTCAGCAATAACATCTTGTACGGTTATTATGTCTCGATGATTGACCTCAAAAATCACAATTATAGGTACATTATACTTCATACACCGTCAGTTTCTATGCCAATCAAATAATATCGCATTCATTATAAACTGAAATTCAAAGAACATCATCCAATTTTATTGATTTACCTATTAATTTATTCTGATTTGATTTTCATTGTTTATTATTCTATGTACCTACTTGCTTACTGTGAAATCTTATGTTGACTATTTTAGAAAGTAGAGAAGTAGGTTTTTTACCTGCACACTATGAGCAATTATTTGTCTAGCTCATTTAAGCTTATCTTAATCAAATGAGAACGGTTTCTCTGTTTCGACAACTTATAATCAAGTAATAGGTATATTGTCGCACATTTATATTATAATATTTGAAGAGTTATTTTAATAAAAAAACTTCTATAATTTAAAATTCTAGAGTCTTAACTTTATAAATGTAATAAAAAAGCTTCATTAGTTGACTAGAATAAGAAAAATGTAAATCGCTAATTGGCTTCCAAATGCATTCAGATTTTTTTCTGTAAAAAAATCCTCATAACACCTTCTACTTTGATTTTTATTTTAACGTGTAGTTTTTCTTCATTCGGTGTATTTTATATGTGTTTTATCAACGTTGATTATAATAATATTAAGCCATTTGCTGTCCTTAATGACATATGGCCTAAAAAACTCTTTCTAAACACACTGTAAGGTATAACCGATAGACTACTTCCACTTAAAGAGCTCATGTGACGAGTTCAATAAGCAACCTAAAAAAAAATATGTTTCCTAGGAAACTATAATATTTTCTTTTTTTTTCTCTTCTGTACTCGTTTGTGTGTCCGGAGTTATAAGACAAAATGTTAGAACAACTCAAAATAATGCTTTTTCATTGCATAACCAACTCAGTTTAAATTCTAAACATGAAATTCATCACAAATAGAAGGAATAGTAATGGCCTCAAATGATTCCTTGTGGTACTCGAAAATTGTAAGAACATTTTTTCATCTATTATTCAAACCGTGATAAAAACCAAAATGTAAATTTTTGTTCCAGGATATGAATCGTTGGATACATCGGAGTTGGTCACTATGAGGTGAAAACGCAGAGAACATGATGCGGGCTAGCATACGAGTCGACACCGCCTAGCAAATACGGCCTCATTGCGCTTTTCCTTACGAGATTAAGGTAAGTTGACCAGTGACCTTATATTCTTATACTTAAAATTTAAGTATCAACATCACACAACACGGATAAATAACTAAGCAAATTAGTTTATGATATTTCGTATAGATCATAAACAAATACCAACTAGCTATTAGTTCGTATCTGCAAAACGATTACAGCTAGCTTTATAAATGCTGTAAAAAGTATGCTACTAAAAACATAAATTTCAAAAGTAGCCAAGTCATTCGCGTAATCTAACTAATATTATAAAGAGGAAAGATTTGATTGTTTGTTTGTTTGTTTGTTTGCATTGAATAGGCTCCGAAGCTACTGAACCGATTTGAAAAATTCTTTCACTGTTGGGAAGCTACACTATCCCTGGGTGACATAGGCCAAAATATATTTTCAAAAAAATTAGGGATCCTTACTATAAATCCAATAATCCAAGGTGTAAAAAAAATACCTAAAATATTCATTTCATCACGTGCGCTGCGAAAACTATTGATAATAGAATAAAATAATGTACTACGACTTTGTAGAACACATCATTATTTACAAAAAGTGTCGCAACAGTATATGTCTAACTATTATAGTTATGCCACAATAAGTGTTCTTTTATTTTAAAAATTTAATTGAATTGCCGCCGCTAGAAAAAGCTCTTTATTTGTATCTTGGTATTAATCCTTATCAAAATAAATTACTTCATATTCAAGACTGCTTCAATATCTTTGTATAACTTTTTGAATTATTCAATTCGGACATTCCATTCGAAAGATATCACGAGTTTAAAAATGTAAGTATTAGAACAGTGTTTGTAAAAAAACTCCTCCGAGACGGCTTGACCGATTCTTGTGAGATTTTGTGTGTATATTCAGTAGGTGTGAGAATAGGACCTAAACTATTTTTCATACCCGTAGGGTAGGGTAGGGTAAGGCAGGGCAGGGCAGGGCAGGGCAGGGCAGGGCAGGGCAGGGCAGGGTAGGGCAGGGCAGGTCAGGGTAGGGTACGGCGCGAAAATCTATCGACACCTCATTACGACATTGCACCCGTGCGAAGCCGGGGCGGGTCGCTAGTGATTTTATAAAAAGTTAATTTTTTGTGTTTTTGAAGACATCGATCAGCTGATCGTAGGATGTGGACTTGGCTTGGTTGTATATTTAAAATATTTCATAGGTAAAATTTAGCTACGCTTCCTTTCATGCTTATTGCATTAAGGGAAGACAAGATCAAGACCTGAAATATGTCAAAAATCAGCGCGTCATGAAAAACAAAATTGTCATTACATTGAGTATTATCTTACTGGCAATGATTTTCCTTGATGTATTATAATGAGAGTAGAGTTACGTTCATAAGTGCCTTAACAGGGCCAATTAATAATTAGCGATAGTAGATGCAATATTTACACTAACAATGCAGTTAAAACTTACAACTAGGATTTCCCGAGCAATACATACCCGTCATCTCAAGTCATGAATACAGCGCTTTGCCCCCATTTAGCCGAGTGAAACTCCAATACGTTTGTATGCCAAGGCCATTGGACAAATTGATATTACATCTAGTGAGAGTTTGCGGTACCGACCTGCGCTTACAAATTCACAGTTTGTCACGTTTTTTATGCGACTGTCAGAGATCACCAATTATCAAGTATTTGCTTACAAGTCGACGACTATCTTAGCGCTTCATTATTCTTGCAAAATGATCTCCAGACAAATGGGGAAATTTTGACTAAATGAAATCTTGATAGTGTCAGATGCTTAATTATACCGAAATCAAATATTGCGTATAATGCTGTGAGCGTTGCAAGTTGTTAGGTCAACGAGCCGCCGTCGCCAGCTAAAATTAGCTCGAGTTACTATGTTCTTTTGATAAGAACCATTGCACTGTGTTGGTCTGTACGACCGCGCGTCCGTCCACCGCGTCTACTATTAATTACCACCGAGTCATTGCACGCACTTGCTGCACTTCGATATACCTACCACAACTATCTTACTTCCACCTACAGTGAATGCAATGGCCATGTCAAAATTTCATAATATGTTCCTGTATCGTATTTAATCGGGTGGAAAATTACCTATACACTGAAACAAAGAATCCACAAAATTGTAGTTGTCGGGAAACTTAATTTAGTTACATTTAATCAAATAATTTAGTAATGAACCAAAACTAGTTTTGTTACTGGTAAGTTTTAGTTCGCAAGTTATTCTGTTTAGGTTATTGGTCGTCAAATTTTGTGTTTTCCCTTTTTTTCAGTGTATATCCCTTTCGCACCTGAGATTTTTTCCGTCCATAATAAGATTTTATAGAAAAGAAAAAGATTTTCTTTTCTATAAAATCTTATTATGTACGGTAAGTATCACGGGAAAACATATTTAGAAAATATACCATTTACACAACTTCTAGAAAGTGCATAGCACGTTCGTGACATCCAGGTGTGTAGACTACGTTGTAGAATTTTAGAAAAAATTAACTTACTGTCGTATTATTCAGGTGCGAAAGGGATATAAATTAATGGGTGCAAGCAATATAGAGGATAACAGTTAAGGAAATAAGATGTCGTCGCTATCTATAAATTCACAGAGATAGAAACAAGATGGATCGAACGTACAACATGCAGAAAAAATATTTGTGATGGAACTACAAAAAAAGTGATAATGTAAGTTAGAAGCCTTGTTTGAATTCTTCGTCTCTCTCTTCGTCCATGGCATCGTGGCCCCCTATCGGCTTTCACGTGTTGATGACTCTTGAAAACTTACATCATTATGACCTGACAGTTAACCTTGGAAACTTTTGTAAGATCTGCAGAACTAATAAAACTACATAAATATCCGTTTTGGGCTCATTTTCCGTATACGGATGATATCTTAACACTTAAAATTCATACTTTCAGCGAATGTTTTATGTGTAAATCAATAAAACATTTACATTTACAGCCTGAAAACTATGAATGTATATGCATGCAATAATTATTAATGCATTATTGAAGAGTAGGTAATTGGGTAATAATCGCTCTACATTAGGCATGAACTTATTAAATATTCATCCGACTGCACAAAATAGGTATCTACTTATCATATTCCAATGCAACCGATTGCGATATTATTATGATCGATACTGATCAAAGTCATCAATCATTCGGAACCGAACGGTAATGTACGAATGTACGCTAATGACTGATCGCAAATGTTAACATTGTGACATTGGATTCTGAACATATTGTTCGACCTACTTTAAATTTGCACTTTCAGTGTGTTATTTCTAAAATGATGACGCCAGAAATCAGCTATATTATATGTCATACTAGCTGCCCGGCGCGACTTCGTTCGCGTGGTGCTACCCTACCCTGTGGTGCTACCCTACCCTTAGGGTACCCTACCCTACTTTATCTAATACACAAAATGTGATAAATGAAGAACCGCTCGACCGATTTTGTGCAAAATTCACATAAACCATCTACTAAATAGTCCGAACAAAGCCTAAACATTTGGTTTGGGTAGGTGAGCCCGTTCATGAGTTATAAAACTACAACGAAAAGTGGCATTGATTTTTATATATTTAGACTTGTTGACCAAGATGTAAGGTTTGTAGAGTTACATCTCAGAGTATATAATATACTACGTATAACAAAGCTGAAGAGTTTGTTTATTTGTACACGCTAATCTCTGGAACTATAAGTCCGATGCAAAAAATACTTTCACTGATAGGAAGCTGCTTTGTCTTCAAGTGCTATAAGCTACTTCTTATACCAGGAACGCGGGTGAAACCGCGAGAGACAACTAGTTTACTATATTAAAAACTCTACTGTTTCTAAATCCGTAATAAAATAATAAACAAACAATTGTCCTCTTCTGACTTATGAATATGTGAGCTATACGTACATTACCTATGTGAGAATAATTTCTAATTAATTTTATTATATATATATACATAGCGGTTGATGGTCAAATTAGTACAAAAGATGCGATTTCGCGATCTATGATCAAAAGACACTACTAAAACACAATATTTAGCTAATAACTCACAAGTATATTTACAAAAAATATTAATTAAATACCAAAGATAAATTGTAAATAACGCGAAAGATTATAAATTTTATAAGAAATGCCTATAATACCAGACCAACTCAATTGAGCTTTAAGCAAATCACTTAAATTTAATTAAACTTACATAAAAGAACCTCCCATTTTATGTATAGTCGCGATAACAAGTAATGATTGACAGCTGACAAAACAGTAGGCGCGAACGGCGACCTTGTGTACTCGATTGTACATCGCTACCGGAACTCACACATGCTACCACTACATAGCTGCCGACCTTACTTGCTATCCCATCTACCATCTAAGGGACTTAACACATTTTTAACTGACTTCAAAAAAGAAGGAGGTTCTCAATTCGGTTGTATTTTTATGTTTGTTACCTCATAACTCCGTCATTTATTAACCGATTTGGAAAATTCTTTTTTTATTTGAAAGGTCCCATTGTCATCAGATCAGGATTTAATTACTTCTTAGTGTACTTTGAAGTTGGTTTGAGTTTTTTGTAAAACGGTCCAATTATGCTGAATTGCGTTGAAGTATAAAATATTTCAATAAATGGGAATTCTGGTAGACTGTCTTCGTTTAATGGGTAGGTGTATTGCGGACCACGTTTCAATTCAAGCTTATTTCAATGTGTATTTTTTCAGGTCTTTTTGCCATGATGATAGAAAATAAAATTGCTTGATACTTCTGCTATCAGATTTCATTTGGTTGTTCCTTGTAATCGTCACATGTAACTGTAACTAATCTTGGTTCCACGATGGGCCTGTCTAAAGATTAGGTCAACATTAATAAGGTTAGAAATTGCAACAGAATTTTGCTGTCTACCTACAACCGATAATAAACAATTATACACGATGTATTTACTCAATGTGTTACATATTGATATCCTGAATTGAATATTTTTTATATCAAAATAAGACACTATCCCCCTTACTCATAAAACGTTATTTAACTAATATAATATTTAAAGGGTCACGTAAATAACGTCACTCTATTGTCATTGTCAAATAATGTGACATTATTTACGTGACCATTTAAACAGTATATTAGTTAAATAGCTTTATGAGTAAGGGGGTATGCTAGTAAACACTATTAATCTACGTTTATCAGAGATCCGTTTTCGTTTGTATTCCAGAGAAGAGGCTTGTCAGATGATATTATAAGTAATTAATATAACTTTTATAATACATAAAACATTGATTTATTTACGTCGCATAAGGCATTTAGTTAAAGGTCTGTTGAAGATATTCTGCCAGCGAAACGACCGGAGAAGTGTAACAAAATGTCAAGGGCGAAGGCGCGTCAACAGCATCGCTTAGTTTACATATCTGATATCTAAATTCTGAAGAAATTCTTCTAATTATGATAAAAATCATACTAAAGAAATACACCCAATTCAAGTAATAAGCATTGAAGTAATTTTTCCAAAACTCCGTGACATTTTAACTCTGTTTTAAACCATACTATCGGAAGTTTTTATCGATGACATTCACCGGCCTTGGCTGTGAATAAATACCATTATTTTGTCTTATTTTATCGTTATATTAAAGTATATAATGTATATGCGGTATATTGAGAGCTAATATATCATGAATATTATATACTGCGTAATTATCAAACTTTTCAACCAGAGGAAAATTGATCATGTCATGTGTGTGGTTAAAATCTACATCAATGTCAAAAAATATCATGTTTAAAATACGTATTTTACTCATTCCTAAAAACTTACATATTTCAGTTGTAATCTCATTCTTCAATCATACTTTTTAGAAGCAGTTAATGAGCATCTAAGTAGGTACGGTAAATAATTATTGCACCTCTTCATTTACCACCTTATTCATAATCGCTTTTTAACTAAATCAGTGCAATAGTGTGCCCCGTCTCACTCTTTCGATCACCAAATGTCACCTGTCAGATAAAGACTTCCGGCCGACTTAAAGGCCGGATAGGAACGAAGTTATCCAATTTATGATTATGAAAATATCGAACTGCAATCAAAGTACAAAAAATGTAAGCAGTGTAAATGGTTCTAAAGAAAATTTAGTTTTTGTTGCTAATTCCAAACGTTGCGATGAAAGTAAAAGTTTGGTTGCCTTGCATAAGATCCGTTTACCCAGTCAATGTAGATTAACTAGCCCAACCCATGTTATACCATATTGTAAAACATCAGACAATTATATTAGTTCAAAGAAGAGTTCCGTAGCTTTCTTATAATGGAGTCGATAAATAAGAGAAAATAGTTCTTTTACGTTATGAAATCTACTAGTACTAATAACTATTGAAATTCCATGTTTTAATTTCCCAACAATAAAGACTTACTTATTTTCTTCCGACATAATTACTACATAATAAGCGTGTACTACTTTATATCGTGTCTTGTATCAAATACGGTAACTGCTTATTAAATATCAATTACCAACTAATTTCAATAACAAAATCGTTTGGTAAAAATGCAATATTACAAAGACATACCAACTGGGCTCTACGTGAATACAATTTTTGATACAATTTTACGTAATTGACGCGTTCCATGAAAACGATGCAGAGTAAAAGCGGGCTATGTGCGTTCCGAGGTTGCGCAATGTAGGTACACACGGCAACACATAAAGCTATACATTTCCAGTATAAGCTGATCTCGCATTGCAGGGAAATCCTATACAATGCGAGATCAGCTTATACTGGAAATGTATAGCTTGATGTGTTGCCGTGTGTACGAGTAGCGCCCGCGCAGCCGGCCGTCACGCCTGCCCCGACCGACGACGGTAGCCAACTAGCCCGACTCTCCCTCATATCAACATATATTTTAGAACTTTAATTGCCTTGACGCAAAATAATATCATGATTATAATGATGATTAACATCTAGATTCTAAACAACTCAGTGTACAAATGGACAACAATATCATAATTACAGTATTTAGTTAGAAATAGACAAAGTGAATTAATCTTGCAATCTAATTGCGTGTACCTTTAAGGAAAAATGGCCTTGAAGATTAGAATAAGGTACGGAAAATATAATTGGTGCCCTTGGCTTACAGCAACAATGATTTGCAGTCGATGAGCACTTCGCTACGCACTCGCGCCACCCACCGCCGTCGGTTTCGCTTAACAGTTTAGCATCCAATGGGTGATTCATCAGAATTCTATTCATAGTATCCATGAAAGTGAATTTTATTATAATTTTTAGCTTTAGCTCGCGCATATCGTATAACTTGGCGACATTATATGTTCATTCAAAACAAATGCAGGCTGTACGTAATCAAATGTTTATCTCCACAAAAAAAAGCCTTGCTGAGTTTCCTCGACGGAGTTTTCTCAGTTTAAGTGTATTCCGAACCAGTGGTAAACTAGGGCCTAAACTGAATAAATGACATTTTGATTTTGATATCCGATTTTTTTGCCTGAGATCTAGTTTTTTGTGGAATCAGCAATTACTATTTGTACTATTTTATGATCTCTGTGTTGTCATTGAAATCAACGATCAACGATCGTGTTTTGTTTTCTTAAGACACTGATTTCGATTGATGCTTGCTTTCTCCATTGTTGTTGTAGGTATAAGAGCTGCCACTGCTGCTGTCATGCGACAGCACGCCCCAGATAGCGTTAGCACATTGTAATATGAGATTGGAACAGAAACTGTATTATATTATTTAGTCACTAAACAAATAAATTATAGCATTGAATCACATTTTCTATGGATGCTCTATATTTCCTATTGAGATTCAATACAACGCGTATGCTAATAATTTCACTTACATATAAACTATCGAGAAGTATCGAATAGGTATACGATGAAAGCATGGTAAACAAATCTGTACATCATCCCTAGTCGATCAACCTGTCAGGTACTCTCACTTGTGCACGGAAGTCGGCCTACTCTACACACGTAGCGTGCGCGATGTCTGTCCGCCCGTGAAGTTTCCTTCCCACAAATTGAACAACAAATTGTTTCACATTTTGTATGCTTGTTACAATGTTGTCGGTTCTATTACCCTTTTTTTTTTATCTTGGTCATGAGTCTTTTTAGAGATTCAATTATTGGGACTCGACTACTAGCTTACTTATGACTACCTATTACTGCCTTTCAGAAATTTAATCTAGGTAACTCATAATAACAGTTCAAATTGAAAAAATATATTAGATCAAAACATTTCAGCCAACATTTTAGACCTAATTTCATTGTACCTAATGATGCAATTTTATAAGTATCTAGGACACTCTCGATAAAGCAGAATATTACCCGAATATTTAGCTCGTGTAATGATAGTGACCTGTTAGTTGGTGTTACTTATTTGCAATTACATCTGGATGAATTAATCGTCATGATTTTCAAAAGGTCAAGAACCATTGGTACATCACTTTTAATATGGTATTTCACCTAAACCTGTTTTAAAGGCAGATACACATACTTGTAAAGCAATGTAAACGTGCGATGCTAGCCGCCTCGTAAATAAGAAAACATTAGCGTACGGCCACCAAATAAAAGGTCATGGGAACAACATCTGTAGAGAAGTTATGATCATCACGTCGCAGATTGAATGACAAAATAACTTTTAATTGCTACGTTCAATGTACAAACGTAATTTTAAATTTTCTGCGTAAACGTGACTCAGTTCGGTATAGAAAAAGACACAGGAAATGTAACTATTACACAAGTCTGTTACAGCCGCATCTGTTTGCAATGTTGTGTTGAAAGTATACATTTTCAATGATTTGACTTAATCATTATAGTTATGGCAAATTAAAATAAAATATTATGACAGGTGATCTACAGGTTACCAAGGAGTCGTGCAATAATCACGTGAGGCTTGGTAGGGGGAGGGAGTTCGGAAAAAATCATGAAATATCACAAGGGGGTAAGGGGATGAGTGTAGTAATATGGCTACCTTCTACCATCGCAACTCTCGCCATCGACGGGGAATCCATCCTCACACATTGAAACCAGAATTGTTTCGAACTGTGCGGGCTCAAAGGAGTTTTCTTCCGCGGACGCTCAGATTGTGGAATGAGCTCCCCGCCGTGGTTTTCCCAAAGGAGTACAGCATGGGGTTCTTCAAGAAGGGTGTGAAGAGGTTTCTTCAGGGCCGGCAACGCGCGAGAGATACCCCTGGTGTTGCAAGCGTCCATAGGCTACGGTAACCGCTTACCATCAGGCGGGCCGTATGCTTGTTTGCCACCTCAGTGGTTTTAAAAAAAAAAATTTATCACGTGTAAATTTATTTTCGCGTTTTTCGTCCGAAAAGCGGCGTGCTCTTTTCCGTGGTCCGATGAGAATATTCATTAAATATATTCAAGTAACGGTACTAATATATGTTTTTCACATGATTACCTTATTTTATTATTTTTATACCACTCAAAACATCCTGCAAGCTGAATGTATGTCCGGACATGTATGTTGATGACATGTTATAAATTAGATTATACCAGTATTTAAAGTTATTAATCTGAGAATATTTAACGTACATTATACCAAAAAATACACGTGTTTTAGCCTGAAAAAGCGAACCAGGCGGGATTATTTATTTGGTTAAACAATTGCTTAAAAAAACATCACGTAATTATTGCACGACCTCCAAGAAGGAAATGTTCTTTTTAGGGTTCCTTATGAAAATACGGTAACCACTTACCACCAGGCGGACCGTAGGTATGCATGATTTCCACCTTCTTGTAAAAAAAAGTTGATTTATATTTCCCTTATTAGAATAATTTAATAGTTATTAACTTTAAAAACAATAAGTAACAATAGATGGTTTATTTTTTGTATTGATTATCATCTGATGTCCACCCATTACTTTATAAATAAATAAACAATTATACTTATAATTATATATTATAATTATATATATAATTATATTAATACGATATTTTAATTGTGTTAAGGGATGTTGGCTGCTGCAATTGGTCTGGCTGCTTGAGAAAAGGATTGAAATAGTTCCCTGAGTATCATATATAAAATCAGCTCTCAGAATATAAGAAAAGTACGTAATGTACATAACATATGCCTACCTGTAAATTGGCCAACGGGACAAATTAGCAGGTATTCATACGTTTGAAGTACGTACTAACACTACTCAATTATATACATTTTGTCCGTCAGAAAATAAGGGAGGTCTGGTGGTACTGGTATCTCCAGCTATTTACTACCTAGTAACAAAAAATCTCAACGCCTCGGGCGATTCCGGAGCGACTAAACTTTTCGATAAAAGGATTTTCACCGAACATCCGTTGCGTTGAATTTTTAATGATTAAACTATGCAAATGAAAAATCTACGGTTGCCAGTTTTAAAATATGAATTGCTACAAACTTAGATTTAGATGCAAAATAGCAATGCTCATCTACATTTTTAACATTTGCCGACAGCTTTTTGAATGCGCTTTATATACATAATATGTTGCAGTTCACGTTATCATAAAATCGTATATTTAGAGACATCAAATCCAAGTAGTTTGTATTGCTTAGTGAGGTCAAATGACTAGCGAGTGATGCGATCTTTTAAAATATTATATAATCAGCGGCAAACGCATGGGAACTTTTCTGTTGAAACTGCTACCAGTATCTAAATGCCAAATGTTAGACTGGATGTAGGTATATGGACTTACTAAGTATGTATATTCGTGAAGTATGAAAGACAGGTCGGGATTAACAGTTAGACTAGAGCCAAATCAAACGAATATTTGCAAAGTCAACATGAATGGAGGCCATAGGCCAAAGCATTAAATCTCAGTCTTAAAATAAAATTATAATTAAATAAGCTAGCTGCCCGGCGCAACTTCGTTCGCATGGTTCTACCCTACCCTGTGGTGCTACCCTACCCTACCCTACCCTACCCTACCCTACCCTACCCTACCCTATCTAAACCATCCAGGGAGTTAATTCTACTGCACGTGTGTATGTCACTCAACTCCTCCTAAACGGCTGGACCGATTTAATATAACCTAGATACCGACTGCAGTGCCATCTGCCGAGCTGATTCGTAAATATAAACCATCCAGGACGCCACCCAAATGCATACAAAAAAATTCATTCAAATCGGTCCAGCCGTTTATGAGAAGTTCAGTGACATACGCACGTGCAGAAGAATGTTATATACCTATAGTAAAGATATGTTCTTTGAAATAAAAATAACCTTTTTAGTCGACAGGATACACGCGACTATCTACATAATTCTAAGTGAAATCGACGTTATAATGAGTTGCATCCGATAGCGTAGGTAATGACGTGAATAAACTCCGTAATTATTCTATTATGAGTTCATTCATCATTCTAAATTACCGAATAAACAATAAAAAAAACTTATGAATGACAAAGGAAGCGTCGCGGAATGCGCCGGAGGCGGAGCGTCTGTCTCATATACGATTGTAAGTGGCGACAAAGTTCTTCACCTCTGTACACTTAAGCTTTATTTAAATGATTTCAATTAATATAATTATAGTTGTGAAAACAAAGAATCGAATCGTTTTAATATTAGTACGAAATTTGCTATGACAAGTTACAAGTCAGTAATAGCGCTATATTTTTTTCATCTACGTGTAACGTGCACTTTTTTGCACTTAAATTGCTATCCCTCTAGGTACCTGATCAAACGGCCTGATAGCATCTTATCAATTGTATCGATCATGATTTCTAAGTATCTTATTTTTGATAGGTACCTAGCTATAAGGATAATCGAACAAAATGTTAATCTAATATACTAAAGTCTTATGAACTTACGACTTCGGTACTCATCCACATAATGACTAGATAGGTACGCTAAAAATACAACATAACTGTTCAACTCTTCGAAATCAATTCACTTGGGTCAATAATGAATAGAATAAATTATGGGGAGTAAAATAACAGAAAGTTTATCATTGAGTTCTCTAATCTTGAATACTTTCTTACAATCACCAACTCTTGTCACTTGACTAGCTTTCCATGAAGTGAAGTTGTAAGTACCCATACACTTTCCTTTTCCTGCGAGGATTCATCGCGCGTATTACAAGTGCGCATACGTATATCTTCGACCTTCATCCCACATTCCAGAGTACACTCATGCAGGATAAGCACTATTAGCTTAATAGGTAGAGGCCAATAACCTTATCGTACAGCTAGGGGGTCGCCCATTAATCACGTGAGGGGGGAAGGGGGTTCGGATAATATCACGTATAATCACGGTAGGGGTGAGGGGCTCTTGAGGCATATCACGTGTATTTTTTTTTGATGTGCCCTTGCATTCTAATCACGCAATAAAATCGCAAAGTGCACTTCTTGCCAAAGGTGTGGAACTCACTTCAGGGGTCTGTGTATCCTGAAACCTTTAACCTAGATGTAGATGTTCTTCAAGGCTAGATGGATAGGGAATTTTCTGGGTAAGCGTGCGACATCTTCAGTCTTGTGACTCCTCCTGGGGTCACTCGACGGTCGCACCTAAACCCATTGAACATAAAAAAAGCCTGCATTCTCCGGCACCGAGCGATGATAGTGCATTGACGCAGAGTATCCAACATGTACGAATTATTACTAGGCGCTCATATACTATATAAATATAGGGAAGTTATATGCGTGGTGCGAGACAACGATGATGCCGAGTGACTGGATGATGTAACTGCTGAGGAACATGATGCTTGTCCACTCCTCACCATTGAAGACAGCCAAGTAAACCCATGATGGTTATATTTAATTTAAAAAAAATATCTTTAGTACTTGTTTTTGAGGCCGGTTAAAAAATACACGTGATTTTGGTAGGGGGGGAAGGGTAGCCTAAAACCTCACCATATATCACCAGGGGTGAGGGGGAGTCAAAAAGTGGTCTGAAAAACCTCAAATGATTAATGGACGACCCCTAGGTAGTCTATACAGTGTTTTTATAATGATGGATATAGTACTGAATTGTCAACATTGGTCAACATATTTAGGTGCAAAACAGAAATGGAATAGGAGGGTTTATTAAGCCTTTTTTTGGAAGACATGGACTTTCTTCCTTCTAAAACCATCTTTATTATGGGCAAACCTGTGCTACTAAAACCACCAGGGTAATCAGAATCACTGACGAACTACAATGTATAAGGTAGGTACACCAACAATCATTAACTGTACTACCTACAGTTAATGATTTGAAACTCAATAACGGTTCAAAATTAACAATGCTAATCTGGATTATAATTTTTTTTTTTATTTTTTTTTTATACATCTAAGTCGGTAAACAAGCATATGGCCCGCCTGAGGTAAGCGGTTACCGTAGCCATATGGACGCTTGCAACACACGAAGCATCGCTCACGCGTTACCGACCTTTCCTCCCTCCCTAATGAGCTCTGGCGACCTTACTCACGCGCAGGAACACAACTTTACACGACATAAAGTTATTTGATAGATACACACTTGATTTGTTATCACTGTGACTATTAACAAGTTTACATGTCACAAGCAAGATTACATGTTAAAATAGATTACCATCTCAATTATTTCATCTACGTCGTAGCAGTAGTCTAGTAAGTGAATCATTGTCAATCAGACTCTTCACAGAGCTTGTTATATACATATATCCAAACATGACACATACTTTAATATCACTCGCAACATATAATAGGGCAGACGCTCACGTCCTCATTCACTCAGCAAGCGATCTAACGAGTTTCGGAGGTCCTCACAACAAGACATTGCGAAAATCGAGTAAACACCACTAATCCGGTACGTTGAGACTTTTTCAAGTACCTTTTGAACATTTCGTAACATGCGAACAGATGTGATTTAAGATGAGTTAACAAAGAGTTTATTACTTACAACCAAAAACGTATAACAATAATGTATGTAAGAACGGTGTAGGCGAGAGAAGCATCATTGATAAGGATAATCAACTCGTGAATCAGTCTCGAGATTAAGTATATCACCGGTACTTAAACGATCCCAATATGGTATAGATTATATTTGGCACACGTTTACTTAGGTCACAATTATTAATTAATTGTCCTAAGTGAGTAGGCGACCCATTGTTTGTAGTTTTGTTATCTACGTACATCGCATGTTCTATGTAAAATGTTATTCTTATTTGCCTTTATTCCTTATAAAGATAACTTATTTCGTAATAATACGAGACCCCAATTGTAATAATATAACTAGGTCTAAAGACATTTTGACATTGCCAAACTGGTCAAAACATATCGTTGATCAAAGGCCACTGTTATACAATAATTCTTTTCAACCGTCACGATTTTGTCTTCCTAGAAGATATGACTGTCTACAACGGATTTGTGGTATGACATTTGGATAAAATATTATCATAGTGTTAGGATCGAAATTAGTATTGTATCGTGAGTGTCCATCATTGTCCGTTCGGAGGTGACTTGATTTGTTGTGGGCTAAAAAGCGGACGCAACTTGACGTCTCACGTCGCTGCGTCGCTAGAATTCAATTGATGTTCATTCTGCATTCATGACGCAACAATAATTGCGGCAGACAGCAGACCCCTCCATAGTGCTCATCTATATTATTAAATTTCAGAAATTATGACATGTTACTTGTAAGCACCCATTTTATGACGTAAAATGAAATAATCTTACTTTTACTAGTAAACAAGCTATTATTTGAATTTGCATTATTAGTCTACAGACAATTCCGAGAAGTTTCACTAACCTAAATATAAAATAGACAGTGTACAAATGTAGCTTAGTTGCAATTTATCATTCGGTGAGCTTATCAGTACTAACGACCACAGCACTACCATCACAGATATACATCTAAATAGATCTAAATAGATGTACTTTGCGTGTCAAAATCTGTGCAAAAATTGGACACAATGTTCTTCTTTTGAAACTGTTTCGCGCGGACAAGGAACTCGGATAAGGCTGCATGTCCACCAGAGATGTGTAGCGAGGGATATGTTTAGTTGACAAATAGAATAGCTTCATTCATTCATTCACGTTAAACATCTAATGCCAGCCTAACTAAATCAATCTTGTGACATTATGGTAGGTACAAAAAAGTTTGGGGTCGTGGGCAATCAGGGCGGGGGCCCTGTGCGTCCAGAAGCGACCCCAAGGAGGACGATGAGTCGATGTGGTCACGACTCATCGTGCGATAGCACAGCGAGGGTGCTGGGGGGAGGTATCACACTTCCCCCGGGACGAGCCATCAAAGCGCCGCGCTTGGAGGGGTGAGCAGGTACGCGTTCAACACGAGAGCCCGCCCCCCTCTCTATAGCGCAGATGGCGACCACCGTGGGGTTTTAGCCGGTAAAAGTCCGGCATAACCTGGCCGCTACCCCCGAGGCGGTCGGGTATCCTATGAGGATTTCCCCACGAAAAAAAAAAAAAAAAAAGTTACACGCTTTTCATACGGATGGAGGGACTTGCGTTACCTATTTAGATTTATGTCTATGACTACCATCAATAGTCTTTCCATACCATTTTTCTGTTCAAAACAGCATTTTTAAACCTTATTGATGTTGGAGGATTAAAATAGACACTTTTTTAAATAAAATATAAAATTTGTAATACTCGTACTATTCGTCCCGAAGTGGTCTCTTTTATTTTCCGGTTTACGGTTTCCTTAATATTATTCTCTTTACGTATTTATACCGGGAGACCTTTTATCATCTGCAAAAAAACAGGCTACCGGTATTACAGAATCCATTTCTGAAAAAAAATGGATTGTAAAATTTTCAAATTTAAATATTTTATTGGGTCAAAAAAATCTAAATTGTGGTTATGCCGCTGTGACAGACGGACGGAGTGTCACCACAAGGATTCCTTTTGGGAAAGTGAGATTAGTGCAAATTTCTGGGAAGGAATTTATATTTTTTTGCATATTTGCTTTTGTTACTATCCTCATAGTCGAAATGAAAGGCAGAGTGTTTTAACTCGGTTAAAAATTATCTGTTTATTTATTTATTTACTCTTAGGATGATTTACAGCTTCATTTCTACGATAAAGTAAACATATAGATGATCCTATGCCATTTACAAATCTCCACTCGAACTATTAGCGTTCTCACTTCGTTCGAGCGCCAGAACATATCGTGCGACATTATTGTCTTTCATCCCTTGCTAATAAAATCTACTATTATGACCTTGAGGTTTATACACCCTGACAGAAATATCCGATGTTTAAAAGTTGTTCATTGGAGATACACAGTAACACAATGACCGCTATATAGCCGCCCAGCCGCTGAGTCTTGAGAATCTCGCATCGCATAGTGGATGACATAACATAACGGAGTGTGGCACCACGATCTGCCCACACCACACGGCCCGTTATATTGCGCCGGTCATGCGCAGCTTTTTGTTATATACACTCTATATATGACGGCTCTTATGTCAAATTACAGTACTTGATTTTATATGAATAATTCGGCTACAGCAATTGATTACCAAGTTCGATACTGATAATAAACTAGCTTTCTCCCGCTATCACCTATTTTACACCTTAGACAGCGAAAGAGCACGACGTATTCCATTGAAAATATTTCGCTGACTTCAAATCAGCGTCAGATTAGAGTTATTTCATACTTTTTAGTGTATGTTGAAGTCGATTAATTTTTTTTAAATTACTTTTTTATTTCGTCATTTTTATTTTATTTAAGAAAAACTAAAAATGACGACTAGAATTTGACCAAGGTTTTGAGATGTTTTTCCTTTAACACCACACCCGTAGCTCGTATCAATAAGCCAGGCCGTCACAAATATTTGTCCATATCTTGAAAACTACTAAATCATTTTAGTTTTTCTTAAATGCACTAGAATTTGACCAAGGTTTTGAGATGTTTTTCCTTTGACACTACACACGTAGCTCGTATCAATAAGCCAGGCCGTCACACATATTTGTCCATCTTGAAAACTAATGAACCGATTTCGATGAAACTTGCACTGTTCCCTAAGTTGAAGTAAATGTAAACCAATAAAAAAGAATGGTTACAATCCTATTAATATCTTCGGAGATATGCGTGGACAAACATACATACATACAAACATACATACAAACAAACATCTATGAAATTTTGTATATTTGTTTGGAAGCCCTAATAGATTATCATATGTGAATATATTGCAGTTCCAATAATATTACATACATACGTGTCGAATTGATAATCTCCTTTTTTTTGAAGTCGATTAATAAAGAAATTGGTACACAATGAGAAGAAAAATATGATATAAAACACTTGTAAGAAAGAATTCTAAATTTTGATACTATTACCGAGAGACAACATTTGGGACACAGGGTTGTGTTGATAGGAAACCCAGGAACTTACCCCAGCTGGGTTCTAGTATGTTATTTTTTATACATTGTATCCATAGTACGTAATAAACTTGTTTTTCAATATAAATATTTTCAATGATATTGTGTGTTACTTTATTATTCTAATAGGTCCACACATTTGGAGTACTAATACTAATAGAGTTGTATGCATGTGTGATGGGTGGGATATTCTATATATGAAAATTTGAAAATTTAAATATTGAAAATTAGTTAATTTGAAAATTCTAACATTTGAAAATTGGATAATTTGGAAAAAGTGTTTGTGACCAGAAACAATAATTAAAATAGGGTAGGTCGCATCGTTATAAAGTCGCCAGAGCTCATTGGGTAGAGTAGATAACGCGTGAGTGGTGCCCCCTATGTTGCAAGCGTCCATATGGCTACTGTAACCGCTTACCACCAAGCTGGTTCAAAATGCTATAAATATTAAAATAATATTATAAGGATTGATTAGTATATTTCAAACAGGCGTTGAAACCGTAAAGAGTGATTTTATGTAGACCTCTTATATAACACGATCTGTTATTGCGCGATCTAATTCTCTACCCACACATATATAGTACTGTAATTATAACGAAACATAACACGGACGGACATTCTGACAACCTGTATTTAAAGCATCAACCACAACAAAATTATTCATGTTTATAACAAAAGCAATATGATCTAAACACCAATCAGAATAAGGCTCAAATTACGTAATATAAAATGGTGATACAAAATACAAAGACTAAATCACATGATGCTGAAATGTAACTTTGGTTATACATTCTTGTTACAATAAACAAGATATCTCATTAAAATGGACAAGTATAATTTAATAACCGCCACTTAGGCAAATGCTTGTTTCTCTAGTTGGACAATGCTGACAAACAATAATATTGCACAACACCTACATTTCGATCGCTTACAAAGTGGATTGTTCCATTCCTTGGATTTAATGTTTATTTAATTTTTTTAAAGTCTCAGTAGCTTTCTTTCTTTGGATTTTTCCACTTTATAGTTGGAGGCCAGGCCACCGTCAACTATGAACTTGAGCAATACTAGGCGGAAATGTCTTGCGTACCTAGAAGGCACAAGTTAATTTATCAATTAATCTTATTGATTCTGCACAAAAAATACTCCTTTTATAATACCGTCATATTTAGGGCGACTTTACTTAATTTGCTTTATGGTTAGTTTAGATATATATCCAACGATACAATCATCCAGGAGGGTAATTATTCTGAATAACGATCACTCACGTAAGATAGTGCCGTAAAATCCGCGTAGCAACCATTAGTACTTCCTCTACCACCCATTCCACGCAAGGGTAGGTAGTGCAATTTATCTTTGACCACATAAATATGTTTTTTTCTAAATGTGGCTGTAGTAGGTACCAATAGGTTCTTCGACAGAATAAGGATGTTGCCTGGGTAAAAATATAATAATTCTAATTAGTCCGTCAGTTAGATTATCAAAAAATATTGGACACGTATTTTTTGCTTTACCAAATCATTAACAATTGACGAAGATAAAGCGCAACTAAGTTCGGGAGTGGGGGCTCGTGACGTCACTTGTTCCTAAAAAGTGTACCACACCATGACGTCACGCGGAACTTCAACACACGATATCTTCGTATTTTTTTGTTTAATTGATAAAAGAAAAAATAAGTGTCTAATATTTTTTGATAATGTAAATGATGGACTAATTGGTTTTTTTCAGGAAAGTAGCCTATTGATGAGGAAGCCCAGACAAGTGCGTACTACAAAGTACAACTTTTCTAGTCTAGTATGGTTTCCTCACGGTGCCTATTCAACCCGAACAACGAGATTGATAGTGGGCACTAGAATACGGTCAGATAATACAATCAGGCCCTATTTATGCCACAAATATCTAGAAAACCTTAAATGTACTGGAGCACAAACGGCTGTCTTGCTATTACGTTTTAGATCATGCGTTGTGCAATAACTGGTAGGGTACCTATGTATAAATTTATGTCCCACTTACATCGAATTTTATAGCAATGTTTGCCGTTCGGCTATTGAAACCATAGCAGTCGACAGTCCGCACGCTTCTAGTCTACAATCAGTTTCCATAGTTCTATTCAACTAACATTATTAGTCTCATCTGTGAAACTCAATACCTACACAGTTCTGATGAAGTTGGTATTTTAGGTATGAGTATCTATGTAGGCGACGCTGCTCTAGATTCGTGCCGGTCTACTGGCCATTGGTCTTACATCAAGGAAACCACGCCCTGCGACAAACTGTCACAACCACCCATTGCAACAGCTTTCACGATATCGGATAATATTCAACACTATTGTATATCATAGGCACTAATAGAACCTAAATAATAAATCATTACTTAATACCTAGGCAAAATAATAGACTGGATTCGACTGTCTCAATATTAATCTATAAGTTTTTTTTATTTGTATTTTGAGCAATATAAAATGGCTCAACTGTTTCCATCCTGTAATAGTTGTGTTTGCGGAATAAAACAACCTACCTATCCGTTATTATAAAATTCCAACCGATTTATTTTCATATTTCATAATCGATGGACGTAACGATAACGGATCAATACAAGGTTTGAAAGTAGGTATCGGCTATCAAAGCTATACTTTGCAATGTATAAATGTATCGCAGTGTTACAAATTAAATCGATGTTACATCACAATAATGGTCTCGTTAATAGCACTACTAATGTAAAGGGATTAATAAGTCGAAGATTCAACTTTCTATAAAAGATTTGACTCACTTGGGAGTTAATATTATCAATGGCCTCATTATGTGAATTTGATTCAAATCAATATAATTAGAAAGGCTACTCATGGAATTTTAACTAATGACTTGTCAAATTCTTGGCACGATTTGAAGCAATGCCTTGCAGTAGCCTTGCCAGTAGCTTCATTAAACTCTATGTTTTTTTACTACCTTTATTTTTACCATGTTATTGTATACGGATTAACCATATTATGTAATAAATAGCTAATGCCCAGTCTATGCAATGCCTCTTTTTTAAGTGAGAAATATTCCCCAAATCACTATGTACACAGTATCTTAAGACCATAGTGCATATGATTGAAGGAAACTGATTGTCAATTTATTACAAACCTAATGATTAAATTGTTCCCTTATTTTAAAAGTGTATTTCCATTAAAATAAAAATATACATTAAAAACCTGTCCCATAAGAACTAGAAACTGCAATAGAATCTGTACAGTGATCGAGCCGGGTGGGCGGATGTGACGGATGGATGGTGAAGTGAAGAGATACGATCTACATAGAGAAGGAGATGATGAGAAAAGACATATAGCATATTATTCTATAGATCGCTAAGATTACATCGAGTTATGTTTTAATAAGGCCCGTCTTATTGGAATGATTAATCAAATAAGGAATGCTTCTAGCCCAGTTCACCGATTTCATGCACCACTTCCTCAATTACCTTTAATAAAAGTGGAGCATTTTACACATCGAAATTTTTAATTGTCATATTATGTAATGGATGGGGCATATCGGAACAATCCATTGTAGATGTTTAATTGTAAATGTCGCAACACTATTGTTCCGTTGAGATGCGCATGAGAATAGTTCGACCTAGCTATTGTTCTCGCGTTGTTTAGGTATTACCATACCATGTATTACCTACTTCGGTTTATTAAATTATCATCAGAGTAAACATTGATTTTATAGGCTTTTGTTAGTATTCGTGTAAGTTAATTGACTTTGTTGTTCATTTCAGATGAGGCGGCAGGCTCGGATCTCGGGCGGCGGCGCGCTTGTGGTGCGCTCCGCCTCTGCCTTACAAGGTGCGTTACTTTATTAAATTCTAAAACTGTAGTAAGTATATCAAATAATTATTTATTTATTCCTTAATTATTTAGCGAATATGAAGTAAATAATTGCCACCTTCATATTTGGTGTTAATATAATCACTTTCATTAAATATGTATTTACTTCCATTTCAGTATGGCTGTGGTTGCTGATATTCATATTCCAAAACGAATTTCGAATATCGAGGTCCATACAACCAGGGGTAAGACTGAATTGTACCTATATTTCTATCTTATGGTAAGTCCATAGTATACCAACTAATATTCAGCTTAAGATTTATTTCCACGAACAATATACAATCCAGTTCAGTAAATTCTACATAAAATTAATAATTTTCTTTGTAGCCCTAGTCGTTATAACCCGTGTCAGTTTTTCTCAGCAAAAGCAAACTAAGACTATCAAAGCTTATTGGCAATTAATGGCGAGATGAAGCTCGTGGGTGTGAATCCTATGATAAGTTTGAGCTTTCGCTGAAGGAAAACGAGAAGTAATTAGCACTCATTTCCCGCCACTCTTTAGTTCTGCTTTAGGTAAACATTCTTTGCAATTGGCAACCAGTTTCATTCTTCTCCAGTGCTTCAGTCACATCATCATTAAATATGGTGAACATGTGCTTCCAATACAATCGAATCCATATTAAAAAATATAATGTATACCTGTACCTACCCAATGTTTCAGTACTTGGACTTCGACAACCTGCCCGACACGAACTTCACATGCGCGGGCAAGGTGATCGGCGGGTACTACGCCGACCTGGAGACCTCGTGCCAGATGTTCCACGTGTGCACGGTGGGCCCGCAGGATGACCCGCAGCCCATGGACATCAAGTTCCTTTGTCTCAACGGCACTGTCTTTGATCAGGTAATAACATTTTACATCACAAAAAAGCTTTATCTTTGTTTCAATAACAATGATATACCAACTCTATTCTAAAATTAATTATTTAAATGTAAGAGTGATAAAAAGATGGATCAGGGTTAAGCCGTGTTGCCTCCAAGGTGAATGCCCTAAGATGATTTGAACCTGCATCAGGTTTTAATAGTATACTATACTTGTGAAATCCTTGTACTAATACAATTTTATATTTATTCTTTCAGGAGACAAGAGTGTGTGAGAGGGTAGATGAAGTAGATTGTACAAAGTCTGAAAAGTTTTACAGTTTAAATTTAGAATTATATGGTAGCAGCACCGCACCACCTACAATACAACCAGACCAACAAAAACCTCAAGCTCAACCAACCGAACAGTCACAAAAACAAACCAAGCCAACTCATAAACCAGAATCTGACCCAACTGTCGATGATTCTCTTCCTACGTCACATGATAAAACACAAGGACACTCACAAGATGTTCCAGATTCAACTGAAGATCCCATCCAAGAAATTAAAAAAGATGAACCTAAAAACCCGCATGCAATTTCACCCACACATCCACCTTTACCATTCGAAGAAAATGAGGAGCTCACTGAAGGTAACAAAATAAGAATTTATAATTCGGGTTAATCCGTTGTCCCTTACTATACAAAAAAATTAAGAGAAAACTCGAAGAAATTTAAGGTGCTTTATATTATGAAGAAAAGAACCCAACTGAGTAAAATAAAAAGTTACTGAAAAGAGAAAAACAAGCTCTGTAATGGAGTAATATTCAAAATTCTATAGATTACAAAGCTTGTTTTTCTCTTTTCAGCTATTTTATAATTTACGCAGTCGGGTTTGATGATGACATATATCTAGCCAATACAATAACAACCGCATACATGTTTAAAGTAATAGCCTTACTACAACAATTTTTCTCGTAAAAACATGTCACAATGACGTAAAATAAAATATTTTTTTCAATATTTTTTCAGAATATCAAGAAGATGATATTGATGGAGAATATGAAGATTACTCCCACCCCACAACTACAACAACAACGAAAAAACCAGTAACAACAACAAGAATAACAACTACGACAACGACAACTACTAAGCCACCGCCGACAACCAGAATTATGTTACCAACTTCGTCACATTATGGATCTTCGATACCGCATTATTCGTCTCCATCGCCTATATTATCTTCACTATCTCCACCGGTTCCGTCCCCCTACGCACCATCTACAATTGGACCATCCTCATCACTTCCTTCTGCACCTTCTGCACCAGCGCTACCAACATTAGATCCCTCGCTTCTCTCACCGCAAGAGTTTATTTACCGTCATCGAGGGCCAAGTTCTGAAGCTATTTCGTACCAACATCAAAGTTTCCGACCGGCAGATAGGGTTTATATAACCCACGCACCGCCACAGCAGTTTGACCACTTTCAATATGAGTCCTCACGAACTGCTCCGCGGCCGTCGGTACCGCGACCCGCGGCTTTTGTACAACGACCTCAACCCACACCATTTCGAGCGACTACGTTAGATCCACGTGATCAACTGTTACGGCCAGGCCCAACATCTCAGCCATCCGAGAGACATGAAACATCTGTTAAACATAGAACTCAAAATTTCCCTACGCCTGTGCAATTCAACACATTTTATTTCGACCGCAAAAGAAGCGAAGACGCAATCCCAGAAACTGAATCATCATTGTCAGCTCGAAGTGTCGCACCACCTACAGTAACCGAACGTCCTCCGATTAAATTCAAAAGTCCACCAAGAGTTATCGTCACAGCCAGTGCTTCAGTTAGTGATAGCAACGGCAAGCGATTAAATTACACTGTCGGTAATGTCGTCAGTGCAGTGAAGCCAATTGTACCAATAAATTATGATGATTATAAAGAATCCGATCTTATATTCGATCCATTCTTTCTCGATGTGCCAAAATTACAAAAACGACGAAAGACCAGATCTAATAAAAATAGTCAGGTTTTCACATTTCCTGCAACTGCAACAATATCTACATCTACGGATTCATTATCGGACAAAACTCAGGTGACCACATCACCAGTGACGTCTAGAGCCACTACAACTGAAAGTATCCCCACGACAGTAACGATTACTACAACGACTGCCGCATGGAATCCTAACGATTACGTTGATGATAATTACGAACCTCACGCTTACATACCCCCCGTTCCACCTCTTGCGATCTTGGTGCCCCATGAATTAAATAAATATAAACAACAGGAGAGGCAGTTAATAAATGAATTATTCGAAAAACGAACTCATCGAGATAATATATTAGTAAAGGATACAGCGCATTCGAAGCCGACGTCGTCGTCTGCAGCGCAGACAACCTCTAGTCAAAGCGTGGGTGCAGGCTCGGTGCCGCCCGCTGCTTCGCCGTCGCCCCCGCGCCCGCCGCCGCTCGAGGCGCCCGCCTGCGTCAACACGCCCTCCTCTGACTGTCGGACTCGTGCCTAATTAATTAGCTCACTTTATGTTTAAATAAATATATAATATCATATTTAGGTAGGTAGAGAAAATTTAACAATTTTTCTGTAACATTTTAAATATCAACATAAAAATGATTTCAGAAATTATACAAAAATGTTAATACATTTTATTTGGATTTTGTCCCTATAGGACTAACCGATTGGATAACGATAAGCTCCTTTAAACAGGTGCGATATAATGCTCCTCTACATACTCTATAAGAGTAAATAAGGTTGCATTGCAGTCGCTAATCGCATTGTCTTGTGCGGCTTTTTCAAACTGTGTGTATAGGCCGATCACGACCACATTTCGGACCGTTAGTTTCTTAGCCATATAAAGACCTCAGTTTAAATGGAGCTTTAGAATAATATTTATATAATTTCCTTATTATTATTATTATTATCATTGTAAATACGTACATTTTTTAATATATTCCTATGTTTTATATTAAATGTACACATCCTTTTGTAAGTACCTAGCGATATTTATGGAGGAAATCTTGTAAATATCTTAAAATATACTGATGTTTCTATGTTCGTACATTGTTATTTATTTGTTTTTCGTATTGCTTTCACCGCTATTTAAATAACTGAGTTCTTAATCCATTTATTAAACGTTGTCATTAAACTGACTAAAACGAACTAACCTGACTAAATTGCTATTCAGCTAAGGCGATGATAGTTATATTGTTAATTGTAAAAAAATCAAACTAAAAACTTTTTTAAGTAACTATCGTCCACCCGCTAGCATATGCCAATCTAGCAATCTAGGCCTATTCAGTAAATCTGATGTAATTGACAAAGAATTTAAAACGTCCAGAAGGATAGTCGCCTCTATGGGAACACGAAATAAACAAGCCATAATTGACAGTATTTAAAAGTAATAAGTTTAGGCATGTCTGGTCAATCACATACATTTTATAATTAGTGTAGAATTCACACGTAAAGATGTCGCTACAAACATCGTATGGACTGATTGAAAATTTATTCTTAGTCTTTTAATTAAGGAAATAGAATTTGATTATTTTTATTTCATTTCATCGTCTAAAACCAAAACAATCAAATAATAATAAAATAAATCTAATAATAACCTGTTTCTAATAAGCAGAGACTACAACGATAAATAAATATAGTCTAAATATTTTGAAATCTACTACGTTTTTTTTTAGAGTACAATGGGCAGTTTCGTCCCAATTTTATTTCATTTGTTTTTATGGGGTTAAGTCTGTATCTAGTGCTGGAAAAGTTATCGTGGTTTCATTTATTCAACAAAATATCAAATAAGAACAACTTAATTAATAAGACTTTTATGGACAAAAGGATTAAAGCCATTCGTAAATCACTGAACCTGCTCAGAAAATTTCTGGAGAATCGGTTGAGAAATGCGACCTGGATATACATACGAAAGCATTTTTGTCCAAGCTGAAACGGAGAAACTTCGCTCGCTTGGTATTTAAGTGATTTTTAAAACTTATAGTAGATTTAGAAATTGCTATCTTGACTTATTTTTAATCGTTCCCTAATCAGGGCCGGCTCTAGCCTATATAGCGCCCGGCCGCAAGCAATACCCTGGCGCCCTCAAGTAGGCGTTCGAACAAAATGGAATATTCTCACCAGTGATCGGAAATTCGTGTGCAAATATAAATGACTATATTTTCATTCTGCAGTTTCAAGCAAGGTCTTTTGGAAATTTCGCAGGGTTCCCAATTAAAAAAAATATATATCCTATGTCACTCAGTGATAAATAACAATATGATTCGACTGGTGAAAGATTTTTTTAAATCGTTCCATTAGTTTTTGAGTTTATTATTCAATACAAACAAAAATACAAAAAAGATTTGTATTTTTGTAGATTATCTCTATTAAGGACGCGTTTACAAAATTGATAGGTAGCAAATCGCACTAATACATTTGCAAGGCCCACTCGCACACACGTGCATGGAGAAGCTGCGTTAAAAATAGTGAATCAACCTAATTTGATACTTTAACATTATATTATATTTTTTTCATCTATTTTTGTTATCATTTCGCTTTTATTAAATTTCACGTGTATGTAATTAACTTTGCTAGTGTATGTACAGTGTAATCCGTTTAGTACGACTTCGCATTTAACAACCAACCGTTTTTAGCGACGTAAGTATAGGCATATGTTTGGTTTTAATATGAACCACCATGAAAGTACATCCGTTTATTACGACTCCGTTTACAACGACCAACCGCTTTTAACGACGGAATTTTAAACATAATTGTCCGGTTACAACGACGAGCGTTGACGTATTTACAAATAAATCGTAGATAAGAAGCTATATCCGCCCCGCGCAACCCCCTTACCGGCACGTCGCTGATTGGAATGCAACTTTGTACCACTCCGAGTGTTTCTGAAGCTCTAAAAGCTGCAGAAGTGCTAAATGTGTGTGTGCATTCTAATTTTGAAGATGATTTGAATTTGAGATGATGAAAATTATCATGTCTCGTTTGCATAATGCAGTCCGTACTTCTTACTATAGAAATAAAAACCAAAAACAATCAAAAATCACAGACTTTTTGCAGTAGATGTTTCGTTTTTAGTTAGGTACATATATTATATAAGTAGATTATAAAGACCGGTACATTATGTACGTAGTATATTGAGTATTGAAATTACATAAAATTACATTTCTTCTTATTCTTAGTTACATATGTATGGTGAAGTAAATAAATATTTTAATATAAATATATTTTTATTTGCTAGTCACCTACATATTAATAAATACATTAATATGTGATTAATAAAAAACAAAAATGTCTGTTCGTTTAGTACGGCGTCCGGTTAGTACGACGTAATATCACCGGTCCCTTGGCCGTCGCTATAACCGGATTCTACTGTATATCGGATGACAATACAATAATTTGGTACCATCGAGCTGATCTGATAATAGATCCGAAATGTAGGCACTGGAACTCCATGACATAATAACTTATGTTAGCCGTGATTAGGGTTGTTGGAATTGTCATGAGAAGAACTTTAATCATATATGGTGTTCAGGGTCTGATGATGGAGTAGGAGGGTAGGCAATGGAACATCATAGCGGAGCAACATATCCTAGCCGTGTTTGGGGTTGTTGGTTTTGACTACTTTTGACAATATATAGTTTTCAAGGTTTTTAATATAAAACATTTTATAGTAGAGTATAACATAGCACAGTACAGTATAGTATGATAAGGGTGTGAAGAGATTTCGGCAGGATCGGCAACGCACGAGTGATTCCCCTGGACTGGAGTTGCAAGCGTCCATGGGCTACGGAAACCGCTTACCATCAGGGCCATATGCTTGTTTGACACTTTAGTGGTATAAAAAAAGTATGAATTCATGACATACTATCTATCCCAAATTCCCAATCTATCACGGAAATCCAGTTGCAGTCTCCAAGAACCATCATCAGGTCAGTTCAGTCTGTCTTGTTGTAAGCAATCATCACTGCTAACAAAAGGAGCCCAAACACGACATATCTATCCCAATCCATCAAGGAGTTCCAGTAGCAGTCTCCAAGAACCATCATCAGGTCCGTTCAGTATGTCTTATTGTAAGCTCTCATCACTACTAACAAAAGGAGCCCAAACACGACATTTCTATCCCAACCCATCAAGGAGTTCCAGTAGCAGTTTCCAAGAACCATCATCAGGTCAGTTCAGTCTGTCTTATTGTAAATTGTCATCACTACGAACAAAAGGAGCCCAAATACGATATATCTATCCCAATCCATCAAGGAGTTCCAGTAGCAGTCTCCAAGAACCATCATCAGGTCCGTTCAGTATGTCTTATTGTAAGCTCTCATCACTACTAACAAAAGGAGCCCAAACACGACATTTCTATCCCAACCCATCAAGGAGTTCCAGTAGCAGTTTCCAAGAACCATCATCAGGTCAGTTCAGTCTGTCTTATTGTAAATTGTCATCACTACGAACAAAAGGAGCCCAAATACGATATATCTATCCCAATCCATCAAGGAGTTCCAGTAGCAGTCTCCAAGAACCATCATCAGCTCAGTTCAGTCTGTCTTATTGTAAATTGTCATCACTACGAACAAAAGGAGCCCAAATACGATATATCTATCCCAATCCATCAAGGAGTTCCAGTAGCAGTCTCCAAGAACCATCATCAGCTCAGTTCAGTCTGTCTTATTGTAAATTGTCATCACTACGAACAAAAGGAGCCCAAATACGATATATCTATCCCAATCCATCAAGGAGTTCCCGTAGCAGTCTCCAAGAACCATCATCAGCTCAGTACAGTCTGTCTTGTTGTAAGCTCTCATCACTACGAACAAAAGGAGCTCAAACACGACATATCTATCCCAATCCATCAAGGAGTTCCAGTAGCATTCTCCAAGAAACATCATCAGGTCGGTTCAGTATGTCTTGTTGTAAGCTCTCATCACTTCTAACAAAAGGAGCCCAAACACGACATTTCTATCCCAACCCATCAAGGAGTTCCAGTACCAGTCTCCAAGAACCATCATTAGGTCAGTTCAGTTTTTTCTGTTCTATGCTCTCATCACTACTAAAAAAAGGAGCCC
The DNA here is from genome assembly GCA_951394255.1 of Polyploca ridens. Classification (NCBI taxonomy): domain Eukaryota; kingdom Metazoa; phylum Arthropoda; class Insecta; order Lepidoptera; family Drepanidae; genus Polyploca; species Polyploca ridens. Next base: position 8,033,594 of record OX596250.1, read on the forward strand.
AAAAACGACATATCGGCTTTACTCGGGTAATTCTGTATACAAAACTGACGTAATATAAAATAAAATTTCATTTTTGCTCACAAATATCAAGTATCGACGGTAAAATTGTTTGTGTCTGCACAGCGATCTATTTTTTGTGAACGGCTGCTGGCTAGCGACATAGAGGTAGTCTCACGACGGCGCACGGGCGCTGACTGAGAGTTCATTTGAAATGTTCGTTACTTTATACATCAAAACTCAGACAGAGCAAAGGAAACAAACCCTTATTTCATAAACGTCAAGTTTGACGTGAATTAGCAAAATTTTGGATAAATGGTGAAAAATTTACAAAAATGTTTTAATTTATTTTGAGGTTTGGTCGATATTTATGCTGATTTCCTTTTTAGGAATTAATCTTGATTATTTCTATTTTATTAGAGTATTTTTTTTACTCATTAAAATCTCCAAATTATTGAGATATTTGGATCGTAACTCGGCCTGTTTTCGTAGTTTTCACGGGAGGAGGGTACGGAAAACCAATTTTATTGTATGAAAAGTATGATAATTGAAAAAACTGTTTATACCAACTACAGGCAAAGGTATATTGAAGCATTAGGTACCCGCAAAATTTGGCAAATTTCAATGGATTCATCGGTAAATGGATCGGAAAACAGCTAATTTCTCAATATTTTGTAAATACGTCCTTAACATCTACACTAACTGTTGAAAACTACTTTGTTAGATTCATTTATGGTATTTTCTATTGTATTTTTTTGTTTATAAAAACTATTGTAATATATCAGAAAGAAAATAATAAATAAGTCAGTCGCTTGGTCGCCTATTTTTTCCACTGCTAGCAAAATTATCGAAATCTTCTACACTAACTCTATTAGTGTAGATGTCACGAGTGGCGCTCGACGCCCGTCCGGATATCTTGTATATATATTTTAAACTGGGGAAAAAATGGGACCAGGATTTTTTACCAATTTTGTTGGAGGTATTAGAGAGAACTCTTTCAAGCTTATGTTATCCTAGTATTTATGTCGTAGTATATATGACGGGCCAGTTGGCGCAGTTGGTTAAGGTTCACCTTACGCGCCGCAGGTCGTGGGTTCGATTCCCACATAGGACATGCATTTGTGTGCATGAACATGTCTGTATGTCCTGAGTCTGGGTGTAATTTGTATATTAAGTATGTATTTACAAACAAAAAGTAGTAGGTATATGTATTATATCAGTTATCTGGTTTCCATAGTACAAGCTCTGCTTAGTTTGGGATCAGATAACCGTGTGTGATGAATGTCCCAGGATATTTATTTATTATTTATTATATTTGAATAAAATTTATTTTTGAGTGACTAGAGAACAGAGACAGAGTTCGGGAAAAGCGAGTAAATCTAGTCACTCTAATCTCATCTCACAAATATTATAAACGCGATTTTTTTTGGGTTTGGATGTTTGTCCCTCAATCATGCGTCAACATCTCAAAATTCAAAATTTTAAATCATTTATTCAAATAGAGGCAATTATGGAAAGTCTGACTCTAATACTACCGGTTCGGAAGGTTTGCTGAGAAGAGCCGGAAATAAAATCTGTAATTACTCTTTTTAAAACAAGCTTAGATTCATTCATCTGAATGGATTTGGATGAAATTTGGTATACAGATAGAATGTATTCTGGATTAACATATACATGTAATACTTTTTATCCCGGGAAAATAATATATCCCTCGGGAACGCGGGTGAAACCACGGGGCGGAAGCTAGTACACACGGCTACAGATCAAGCTATATATTTCCAGTATAAGCTGATCTCGCATTGTATAGGATTTCCGTACAATGGGAGGTCAGCTTATACTAGTAAAGTATAGCTTGATCTGTAGCCGTGTGTACAATATAAAGGAAAGTTCAATAAGCATGATTTTGTTATTATGCTTATAAATACTGTGCCTTCTTCATAACATCTTATGTGGTATAATGCAACTTAATATTTAGTAATAATTCAATAATTTCGATGTAGGAGTTTGCGAATTGTTGATGAACAATAGCTAGAGTATTTTGGGAATTGTCTCAATTACCCGTGGAGTAAGATGCAACTTAAAATCAGTATTTTTAGAATTGAATAACATAATACTAATTCTTTAGATTAGTTTAGGACTTAATGTATGGAATTCTTATCTTTTTTGAACAAAAGTATGGAGTAGTTTGGGAAAAAGCCTTTGTGCGAGAAAATGCTACGCTCTACCTCTCTTACACAAAAACAAAAAAAATTACAAATGTGCCCATTGTTCTTTAAAATTAAATTATTTCAACAGTGTCATCTGTTGTCATTTACTGAAAAACAAACATTGCTGTAGTCACTTACAAACCCAGAATAGGAATTAGTACCCATATCTCGCCACCGGCGCTGTACTTGCGCGAGTTATGGTGGTAACTTTTGAAGTATGGGCGCTGTCTCTCTGTTGTACGTAGTATTTATATACTCTGAGGTTTAGGTAATTAAAAGTGACGAAATCGCAATACTTACACATGTCATGCTTTTGTAAGGCTGACTATCCATCTGGGTAGAGGCACGATGCCTATGAAAATCTTTGCTAATAATGACCGGCACGCCTTCGCCACCGGCCCTGTTTACTGGAGGCTCGGTGGATGGCGTCACGAACAAGTGACATTATTTTGACAAGCAATCAACCGTAGTCATGCCGTAGTCACTCAGCGTAGACATTATTTGTCTATGGCAGTCAAGCTGCCTAGATTTTGAACAATTTGCTACAATACAACAGATATTCTTTTCATGTTTGACTTTTATAAATTATTATTACTGACGAAATATTATTAAAACATAATCTAATAATGTCTGACTCAAATATAATGAGTGTGAGGGAACTGATTGACACAGCATTTGGCGATCCGGACGTAAGATTGCAATTTTTATGTATTCATGTTTCGTATAGACCAATAGACTGTGTATTATTCAAGCTATCGATGTGGGTCATCTTCTGGAAACCAAACTTCGTTTGATCCATTTATAATAAATCATAGAATACCTAATTACTCGACAGTTCCTAGATTCACAAAAAAGTGAGCTCGAGAGAAAACCAGGACCAATGCGTCCAGATCCCGAAATAACAACGACTGCTTGACAACTTATTATCTAGAATCAAAATTCATGATCTTCCTAACAAAATTAATATTATTTTATTCAAAAGAACTTCGTAGACGCGAATATGACTCTAATATCGGTTTGGATGGAAGCGTTTGTTGAGAAGAGCAGGCAAAAAACTCAGCATCCGCAATAACTCTTTTCAAAACAAGCTTATCTTCATTACGTAACGTTTATATTCTAGACTCACTAGCAACAATTTTGTTCCCCAGTAATAAAACTTTATCAATATTCAATAAGTAAATAGCAGTATCAGTACCTAGACCAGATTTTAGAAATTTCACACGTAACAATTTCTTTACAAGTCAGCCAACTAGGTATGTATTTTTTTAAAGAAATATTATATCTGTTGTTGGAGATCAAATATTATGTAGGTAGGTACGTACGTACACGCTTTACTTAATGGGATCAGATGCCCGTGTGCGAAGAATGTACTACATAAGTACAATATCATATTGAGAAAGATTTTTTGAAGTACGATCAACATTATATTTTATAATAATATTTTCCACGACCGAAAAAGGTATTATTGACTATTTTCGGCGGTCAATTCCCAAATAAAGTTAAAATATGTTTAATTTTCAGATTAACGTTGTTAATCACAAGCATATACAAACGATACTTTTTATCCTAGCAAGACAGTTAAGAGTTTTAGAAAGACGCGTAGAAGTTGTAATATCAAGCTCCCTCCCAACAACTACCAGCTCTAAACTCAATGTTACCGAAGTCAAAATGCATACGATGCAGAAAAAGAAAGGAAAAGGCATGAAAGGTACAGAATCCAAAACGAAGTCATCTGGAAAGGTAACTGAAGATAAGACAACGCCATCAACCCCTCGCAAAACAGGGCAAAGTAGAGATACATCTAGGAAAACGGTAAGAAAACAATCGCACTTTCTTTTTAGGTTTTAAGAATTTTAGAATAATTTATTGCCAGTGCTTAACATAGGTTTATGAATTTAGTCACAGGATTCTCACAGTCTTCTGGATACCATCGAAGAAAAAAGAGAAAAAGAAATTCGAATAATTCATCAGGTGCAATTCTATGATCATGCTATAGAAGAATTTTTTTTTCGTATTATTTTTTTCCAGTTTTTTTCCTTATGGTGATGTTTGCTGTTTTTTTTACTATTTTTAATTCCTGTTCTACGGTAAGTTTATTTCACTTTTTAAGTTTCAACAACAAATAACAAATTGAGTAAGTACCTACATGAGATATTATGGCAGGCACTTAATGTTCATTAAATAGGCTGAAAACGTAGTAGTGGGCTTTTTGTTGATGTGACAGTAAAACCAATTAAACATTATTATCCGTGATATTACTATATAGGTGCTATGCAACGTTTTTTTTTGTTTTTTTTTTATTGAAACCTTCCCCAGCCTGCGCACGACAACTGACCAAAGTTTTATCACATTTGGGTGAATGGTATCGTGGATCTATGGTTCTATTTGGTTATATACCTATAGGAACGCATTCAAACAGACAAACATTCATTCACAGCTTGTGTTGTGTATCGTCTCCCCGACGATGGTTAATTTGTCAGTAGGTACCTATAAGTTTAATATTTTTTTAAGAACATTCTATACCTAATTCAATCTTTATTATTCTTTTAGAGAGTCGATTCTCGCGAAGAACAAGATAAGCCACCTACACCGATGGCTTCTCTGGACTCTGTAGGTTTGTAAAAACTAGATACAATCTCTATATCTCTTCTTCTTCTATCTTCTTCTATATAATAAAAATGAATCCCTATTTCCCTGGTCACGCCATAACTTGATACCGATTTCATCCATCTTTTTTCAAGTTTTCTAATAATCTGTAGAAGGTTCTTACGGATATTTTTTTAGAATGTTACGTAAAATTTAAGAAAACTTAATGGTAGGGTAGGATAGAGTAGGATATCCCTCGGGTACGCGGGTGAAACCGCGGGGTCCAACTAATATCAAATAATATTTGATACGTGTGACTATAATCAACAAAATAAAATTACTTAATACCTATACAGGGTGTTGTTTCGGTCAGCGACAAGTATGGTTACTAGGCACGTGCACAGACTAGAGCTAGGCGCAAGCCGCCATCGCCCCACCCCTTTACTCCCTCGTACTCCCGCTGAGTATTATGTCTACACTTTAGCTTATTACATGATTTTCAAAATTTTTATTTTTTTATTTTTATTATTTAAAAAAAAATAAAGTATTTTTTTTATATTTTTTTTAGCACCAGTATCATTTGTATTATCGACCCTGTTCGTCGCTGACCAAAACAACGACCTGTATATTTTCGTAAATATTCATATTATTTTCCACAGAAGCGAAATACGAAAAACTACTCGTCGGTAAGTTATAACACCAATATCGTATATAAAGTAACAGAATCTCATAAAAACTGTTCTACTAATGTAATTTTACATATCTTAGTGGAACGAATACCTTCATCGGAAGCTAAAAGAATAATTGGTGAGTTTAATTTTATACAATTGTAAATAATTGACTATATTTTCATCTGATTTTTATTTACGCATGTTGGTTACTCAGCTGATTCTCAAGATTCAAAAGAGGGCCATGGCGCTCAAAGGGGCGCTCGTACACCTAGACTATCAATTGTCACCCAAGACCAGTTCGACGAGTTATCAGCAGCAGTCCGTGACCTTCAAGCTTTTCATGCTCCAATAGCTACGCCAGGCTTTCCGGATAATGCTCAACTTATGGCAGATCTTCGCAAAGGTGCATCCCTAACAGATGCAATGGCAGCCTTACAACTTTCAGCGAGACTTGAATCCGCTGAAAAAGCACTAGAGCAAATGTTATCACTGCTCACTGAACTCGCTCGTCAAACACCAGATATAGATCTGGAAGAACTTCTTGGAGAGGTTTGTTTAATTATGAATAATCAATAAAAATTTAATTAGACAATTGTTAATGAAGTCTAAAGTTCCAACTTACTTACATTATTTGACAGGTTGAGGCAAGTGATTCTTCTAAAAAAAAGGCGCCTACGTTTGTATCTGGTAAACCAGAAAAGTCTCAGAAAAAGTCACAAAAAGCGACTTCTACTACGACTACTTCACAAAATATCAAAAAGCAACGGTCCACAGATTCCATTGAATTAACTCAGATGGAGGAGTTTCCTGTAGAAGCATTGGATGAAGCCAGTATCAAAAATCGAATAACTCAACCTGATATGCAGTAAGATAATTTAGCATGTTATTTGTTTTACTAAATATATTTAATTTTAAATAGGAAATGTCAATTTATTAATTTATATTTAAATTATTTTAGCACTGCCTTAAAGAAAGTGTATGACGATATAATAAAACACGTTACTATGATAACATCTTCCAGTTCCGCTAATGCAGAAAATGCCTTCCAAAAAGTTACCAAATTAGGTAAAACCACAGAATATTCAATAGTACTACGTAGTAAAACCTTGATTTATAATAGTACATTATGATACGTGTGTGCAAAGTTGGTTATTACCACTCGAGGCGATATTAAGCGCGTGAGCCGAGTGTGTAATAAATAATCAATGCACACGCATGTCATACGACGTATTTCAAAACACTTGCGAGGAAAAAAACAGACATGTATTGTTTTAGTAGATTTTTTGATAATAATCAACCTTATCAAATATAGCGCGCAAGTTTTTTTGTTTTTTGACAGCTTTGAGCTGACACTATTTTACCCGTTTAAATTAAGAATGCTTGGTCTACACCACAGATATATAATAATGTCTGTCTTCTACATACACATCACTTGCAGTGAGGTACAAACTTATCATAATCGGGATTATACCTATCATTGAACTGTGCGGTAATGTAAAGTAAAAAACACTAGTGCGTTATCTATAATGCAATAATCCCAAAAATAACTGTAAATAAATTATTCTCATCAATTTCAGAGGTAAAAGTAGAAGCCTCTTTGGAACTTGGTAATAAAATGAATAATTTGGAGATGTTAGTCACTGACTACGCAGATCAAATAAATATACTTGACACAGGTTTATCTTCACAAGTGAGTTTTCAATTATTGATAGTTGTAACCAAGGATAATGTGTAAGTAGGTAGGTAGATATGGTTCGACAATGACTATGTATTTATGTTAATCAGAACAAATGTTGTTAGTGCGAGTCATAATGGGCTTGAAAAAACATCGTAAGGGAACCATGGATCTTTGTTGTAATTCCCATACCTAGTAGTAGTCTAACACTAGTATTTATACCTAATATAAACACAAATATGCAACAAATTTGATTTTATAGATGACAAACTATCAAGAGCAGTTAACACAGATGCAACACGACTTAGAAATTGGATTAGAGACTATGGCTGAAGTACTTGCCAATACTGGCGGAGATGTTGCTGGTATAAAACAAATATGTAATATAAAGTATCAAAACAATCAAATTACATGTACTAATTGATATTCTTAATACCATTTCAGCTATTGCAGAACTTAATGGACAATATAATAATCTACAATTGGACATAGACAATACTGCGCAAATACAAAAAAACCTGAAAGATACCCAAAATGCATTATCAATGGATCTCCGAGTATTTTTTATTGCTATGTAGTGTTTTATATGTTTTATTTAAATGGAAATATTATTGGTTGAATCACTTTTCAGGCTTTATGGAAGCAAATAGAGCTGCTAAGAGAAATAAAATCAGACCGAGATGAAGTTGCAGATGCCCTCCGCGATAAAGTGGGTATTGGCGAATTAAACGGACTCGTATCAGTACAACATTTCATCGCTGTACGAGGAGATTTTGAAAATCGTATTTGTGCTGCATATGAAAAATTTAACAGCCAGGAATTTGTCTGGCAAGTCAGTAACCTGATCAAATCAAAACTCATGCACAAAAACTACTATTTACTACTCATTTTACTTAATATTTGTTGGTTTTCTAGAAAGCGATAGATGAACTAATGCGTAGTTTAAATGAGAAATGTGATTGTATATATGTAGCATCACTAAAAGATGAAATTGAAATGCATCTAAATAAACTTAAAAGTAAAATGCTTGCAATGATGGAGATTATCGGAGAGCCTCGTGCTGCTGCCTTGACGAGGCAAGTCCACCGCGATGCTGCCTGCCTAGCCTGCGCTACACCAGCATTTATGACTTTAGAGGAGCCAAACACTGTTCCTGCTTTACCACAATTTAGAGCATCTAGAGCACCAAAAATAGATGTTGAAGCTCAATCTAAACCTAACGAAGACGGAGATCATGGAATTTGCTACCCTGGTTTTCAAATACCACATCAGAGGTATTCTTCCTTTAGTCTTATGTTTATTGTCCTTTTTATATCTCAACAATTTAATAAAGTGGTATCAAATTTAACAGAACACACGTATGTAAACGATATTGTGGCGGTTCACATACACTTTTACCCAACGTTATTAGTCGAGTTCCTCCTGACATGATAATAAGCCAAGCTATACGACAAACCACCACTGAACTCGGAAGTGATAAAAAGGTAATGTACAATTTTGTACCTTAGATAATATACCTTCAAGACAAACATTTTCAATTACGTGTAAATTTTCAGATGTACATGACAGATAATTTAATATCAAGGAAACCATGTTCACCATGCAATGATACAAAAACAACATTACCTGAGCAGTCTGAGCAAGAAAAAGGTACAGGTTATACTGACGAGTAATTTTGTTGTTTCAATTTAATTTCCATTATATCTAGAGAACATGTTTAACATTTAAAAAGTAATTAATTTCTTTCAGTGCCGGTGAAAGGTGTTGATTCTGATATGACTCCCGGTGACTTTGTGCCTATTGCAAACTTTCCGTTTGATCCAAAAGGTAGTGCGTCCGTGACACCGCCTCCACCCAACGATTCCGACTGAATTATCCTAATTTTAAATGTATAGCTTTAAAAAGACACAAAAATGTCTGATCATTTATGCATCCCAAAATAAAAACATTAGTGAAAAAGCGAACTGTTTTTTAACACTATAACAAAATGTTTTAAATTCATTGTATGAAAAATGTATGAAAACTCTACCTACAAGTAAAGTTGTATTGAGACCTCGCTTACATTTTATAAGTAAGTACCTACTCAATTTACATTGACCAAGATACCTACTAATCTGGGGGCACGGAGTGCCCCCCGCCAAGACAGCCAAGTGAAGCGCAAGGGCACTAGGTACCTACCTTTTCTCGAAGCGCTTCGTTGTTTTTTTGAACCCTCATATCTTAGGTTTGGATTAAACCAGATAAACAAAATTCTCGGAATATGATATCAATAGTGAACTTATTAAACATAGCTCTTATACAGATTTTATTGAAATCTAAAAACCCCCGATTTTGTCACTGACTCACAGATGATCATCAAAACTCTTAGGGTACTTCCTGAAGTCCTAAAAAGCTGATATTTCGTGTGTAAGCTTGTATTAGTACACAAACAACAAAAAAATATAAAATTGGATCTGTTACCAAAAACAAAATATTTGTCATAAGCAACTTACAAAAAGAAGTGAAATCCCACCAAAGACATTTTCATGTAAAATGTTGCCCAGACGAGACAATATGCCTCGCACTCTCAAAAAGTTATCAGATCTCATGTAGAGCCAAGCTTATAACTCTCCACGCCCTAACTTTACAAGCCCTAACTTCACAAACTCTACACACCGTAGTCAAAATATGTGGCTTGGCCTTTTCGCTACTACAAGAACTACTGTACTACAGAAAATTAATTAACAGTGAATAAATGTTTCACCCAAAGGTTTCACCTTACGCCGGTAGCGAAACGGCCAAGCCACATATTTTGACTAAGGTGTGGAATTTGTGATGTTAGGGCTTGTAGAGTTATAAGCTAGGCTCTACATGAGTTTTGATAACTTTTTGACAGTGTGAGCCATATTGTCTCGTCTGGGCAACATTTTACATGAAAATGTTTTTGGTGGGATTATAGGTGTTCAGCATGTGGGAAATTTGAATAGTTTAATTTTTTTATTGTTTTTTACCTTCGTAGAAATATATGGCTAAATGTTTTGTGCACAGAGAAAAGAGTATATTCTTTCTTCCGTGGGGTAGGTAGTAATGTCTGGCATACGAAAGTAGAACATGAAAAAGCGGGGCAAATTAAAAAAAACTAGATGTTGTATCACTAAGTATAGTAGGAATAAATTGTTTTGATACTTTACAAAAAAATTATATAAATATTATGTTATGTTTGATAATTATTTGCATGTAAATGTGAAGAAAATTTTACATAAACTCGTTATATTCTATTTTTATATAGAATACTTTTAAATAAATAAATATCCTGGGATATTCCCTACAAACGGTTATGTGATCCCAAACTAAGCGTACTTGTATACACAAAAATTGTGGAAATTTTAATTTTTTCTTGTTTATATTTTTTTTACCTTCGTAGAACAATATGGATAGATATTTCAGTGATTAGCGACCGTAGAAGTTCATTTAGCATATTGTAGAATATTAAGGTGATCGAAAGAATGAGAAGGTGTACACTATAACACTGATTTAGCTTTAAAGCCATTATGAATAAAGGGTAAGTATCAAAACTGGTTTAGTAAACTAGTTGACACTTTTTATGCCGGGTGACGAAAGTGACATTAATAGAATGTTGCCATGTAAAGAGTTTCAATTACAGCCAGGCTCAACTTTCGTTTGCCAGACTCTAGTTCATTTGGTGTTCATTTGGCATATTGTGAAATTGACACTTGTTGATTATAATTTGCTTGCAATGAAGATCATTCAGGTTTTTTGTTGAAACCTATGAAGCGCGATAACCAGTGAAGAGAGATCTGGCTATATTTAAAATCTATATAGAACAGTAACTAAATGACAGATAATATTAAACCTTGTGTCTTATACGTCACAGTGGTATTAGGCGCACAATGGCCGCGGTTTTCCTTAAACACACATGGTGTGTATAAGGCGCGTCGCAGGATTTGCAGCGGTATAAAATCCAATAAATTCTGTGAAATAAATATTAGAATCAGATCAAAAATATAATACTTTATTGAAACCAACTTAATAACTAGCTTAATAAGTCTACAACATTTCATTTTAATACGCGCAACCTATTTATTATCGACTATCGGAAAATACAAAAATGTTGAGGAACAAATCGTTCGACACTCGTAATTTATCCAACACGTTCGATTAACGCCCACGCGATTGGGCCACCGGTACCAGCACTATGACCATCATTTTCTTTTCGTCATTACGTAATTAGACCCCTGAATGGTCGCCATACTGGTACAAATGACCAGGAAATTTGTGCCAGAATCTTCCGGTCTATGTGTATCGTGACATTCTTGATCGTGACTTTTCAAGTTGTCTCAAAAAGTCCGTGAAAAGTTTTTGTACAAATACCACCATTGTACTAAAACATGAATTTTATGGACGGTGACTGGACAGTGTGGACTATATTAAAGTGATTTATTTTGTGACTATAATAATATAACTCGAGAAAACTTAAATTAGACAAGGCTGTATGGCACAACCTTTGCCGGCCTTTTGGCGAATATTATAAACAACAATAAACTGTCACTGTTCTGTAGAGGTGTGTAACTCATCAAAAATACGTAGGCTGCATCACAGCTCACGGCTCAGGTGTGTGAGCTGGTTCAATGACTCAGCTCGCAGATCAGCTCAATTTGTACCTATAGTCCACGATGCGCGCACACGCTCACTACGTACCGCGCATCGAATTGAGCCGGTTGAGCTGCCGCGATTCGTTCGACTCTACCGAGCGGCTCTTTTCATACTTCAGAGTTGTAATTATTATTCTTTTTTTATATTATCTATATATGTTACATATTTATTTATTGAATTAATTATTGTTTATGTTTTAGAACGAAATAATAATTCGTAGATTAGAATCACAAGAATAATCTATGGAGGGAGTCGCAGATACAATAGGAGTTGGATTGAGCCGTGAGCTAGTCATTTTGTTGTTGAGCTGTAGCTCAACGGCTCAAACCCGTGTGATCTGATTCATTGAGCTGGTTCAGAGCTGAGTTACACACCTCTACTGTTCTGTCAGTGTGTGATGTGATGTTGGACAGGGTAGGTATTAGCCCTTTTTTTTTTCAAAGTTTCTTTATTTTCTAATAGGATTTGTCGATGTGATTGCAATCATTGACCACTAAGTAGATATATTACAATAAAAATGTGCAAGTGAATTGAATGCAACTATTGCAATTTTACTTACAAAGTTATAGGTTATTAAAACATAGGTAATCTAACATTTTGTTGCTTGTCGTATTGGATTGATTTATTCAGATTGAAATCATGATGCAACATTTTACAGGATAAGCTTCAATAAAATAAAATGCATAAAATTCTGGAGTTCCAAGCTGTGGTACTGGCAGCAGGCAGGGGTTCCCGAATGCCTGATGTTGGCGGTACGGTCTCGAAGTGCCTCTTACCAGTAGGACCCTACCCTGTGCTCTGGTATTCATTGAATATGCTTGAGAGGCTTGGATTTCAAGGTTATTTACCTATTATTTATTATATTATGAACCTACTACTGAAACAAACTGTACACCGGATCCAAGAGGTGGGGATCCGGAGTCCTGTAAAACAGGTTGTCGAACCTTAGTTCAGGCTCCAGTCTCGCAAGTGTATAGTCATAAAACTTTTTTTTTTTTCACCTTAGTGTATTTGTGGAGATAAATAAAGCTTATATCAATCATATTGTAATGTGTTTGACCAATAGATGTGCCTTGTTTATGTGAAAGTGAAGTACCCTGCACAAAATCAATAGAAAAAACCAAGAATTTGACTATTGTTTTACAAATTAGATCCCTTTGGGCTAACAAATGGTATAGGTGTGGTAAAAATAATAAATACTCTAAAATAATAAATGACCCCACACAAAATGTATGGAAAAAGCTGTTGATTTGGCTGAAATTTCGGGAAAATATAATCTATAACACAGTGATTGATTGTGTAAAGTTGCAACGTAAAATAATGACAGGTTTTGGATACATGGCTATTTCCTTGTTGAACCATAAAACTGATTTTCTGGTCATGGATTAACCGTGTGTGAGCAATGTCCCAGGATATTTATTGATTTATTTCATGAGTTTCACAAGATTTTTTATTTAATTTCAGAAACCATGGTAATTGTTTTAGATGAAGATAAGTCAAACATCCTCAATGCATTAGAAAAGTGCCCATTGAAAATTAAGTATGAATTGATAGTTATACCTTCAGACGAAGATTGGGGTACAGCCAACTCTTTTAAGCTCATCAGCAGCAGAATTACCACAGACCTACTTGTAGTATCTGGTGATCTCATCACAAACATTAACCTTAATGAGGTCCTCAACTTACACCGCAAACATGATGCGGCACTTACCACTTTATTCTTCAACAATGGTCCTGAAGAATGGATAGAACTTCCCGGACTCAAGACAAAAGCTAAACCCGACAGAGATTTAGTTTGCATTGACAAAGAAACACAAAGGCTTGTGTTTTTAGCCAGTGCTAGTGATTTTGAAGAACAAATAACACTACCAAGAATTCTAATAAAGAAGTATGATTCAATAAGCATGTACAGCAGATTGTTAGATGCACATGTTTATGTTATGAAACAATGGATTGTTGACTATCTTGTTGAATCTGATAGATTTACTTCAATAAAAGGAGAACTTGTGCCACATATAGTGAAAAAACAACTGTCCAAACCTAAAAACCCAGCTGAAAAGAAGGGTACCTCTGAAAAGAATGTAGATATTAAGAAAGATATTTTTGATTTTGCTGTAGAGAATGGTTATGAAAGTAAGATAAGAGAAATGTCAACATATAATGATCATAAGCTTGGAAGTAAAGGTGTCTACTTCAGTGATGTCCTGAGATGTTATGCACATGTGCCTTCTAAAGATACATTTGGTATGCGAGTCAACACACTTTCAACATTATATTTGTCTAACAGCAAGGTGAGTTTATTTTATCTACCAATAAGGTAGCACTACTGAATAGTTGTTACCGTAACCTATATGAAGCAGTCGTAGTGTAGCATGATTAGCCATTCCTAATTGATTGGTAAAGATAATCTACCACCAATGAAGCCGGTACCCAGATGGGTGATCGCCTAGTGGTATTTCAACTTGAGTATTTTCCATGCTTCGGAAGGCACGCAAAGCTGTTGCTCACACTTGTCTCTTAACTTGATAGTCATCAAGCTAGTTGGAAGCCTCCTAGACGTTGAAAACGAACAGTAGTTTGACCGCTAGCCTTCCTTCACCGATTCGCAGTGGAGAATAAGCATATTCCCTTACTTACAAACTTGCAACACCAGAAGCATTTTCGAGTGTTGCCAACCCTGCAAAAATCTCCTTACACCTATAGTGAAACTTATGTCAATACTAGAAGCTTTGCCCCAAAGCATAATTTCAAGATCAAGATCTGACAAGACACTGGTACTAATTCTGTTGTTTACAACTAAACTAATTTAGTTTCACTACGTCTCTTTCTAACAAAGAACAAAAGAAAAGGATGTAAGAAATTTACTATGTTTGGATTAATAAGTCCAAACTTGTTTTCAATATGAATTTAGTCACCATCTATCGTGGTTACATCTAAATACATGCAAATGAAGACGGCAAAGACTAATTTGACGGCTTGAAATATGTTCTAGCCTTTTTCAATAATGTTTGTAAGAAAGAAATGTGATGTGACTAAAATTAGTGTGATTTACAACAGCATCGGCACCAGTATGAAAATAGCTAAAATACCTATCAAGCAGCTACAATGATACATAAAATAAAACAACTCAATAAAAGCTCATAGAAGCTGTAAATAACTTAATATTTATTACAGAATAGTACTAGGTAAACACAGTCTTTATGCTGTGGTGTTGATATTGATTTATCATAAATTAATTATTTCAGATAATGTCCAAATGGGAAGATCTTACAGGAACCCCTCTTGTGGATAGGTTCCGTCCAAACAGTGATGTGAAAACTAAACAAATAGACGAATCCTGTACAGTTGGAGACAAAAGTGTTGTCAGTGAAAAAACATCCATTAAAGGCACATTCATTGGAGCCAATTGTACTATTGAAAACAAGGTTCGATTGACCAACTGTATATTGATGAATAATGTCACAATCAAAGAGGGGTGAGTGTTCTATAGATGTTATGTTACATACTTTTTTAATAAGTAATAGCTTTTAATTTATCAAATAGGTTTTATTAGATAACTAGCTACCCGGCGCGACTTCGTTCGCGTGGTGCGCGTGGTGGTTTAAACGTAGGGTAGGGTAGAGAAGGGTTATCCTACCCTTCTCTACCCTAACCTACGTTTAAACCTTCCCTGGACTTCCGCTTCCTCTTACCTTATATGCACAGCCAAGTTGTGGAATGCTCTCCCAGACAACGTGTTTCCAGACAATTATAACATGAGTCTATTCAAGGCCAGAGTGAACAGGCATCTTATGGGTACGCGCGGTCCACCCTAGACTACATCTTCGCTTACTATCAGGCGGGATTGCGGTCAAGCGCAAGCCTATTAAATATAAAAAAAAACTTCCACAAATATTTCAAAACCAAAATTATCCAGTGGCCAAATCGGTCCAGTCGTTCTCGAGTTCTAGCGAGAATAACGAACAGCAATTCATTTTTATATATATGGATAACAAATGCACAATGGTACTTCAAAAATGAAGCTCTACGTTGTGACCTACACATCCAAACAGTTGAAAAAGAAATCACCAACAAAATAAAATCCAGTACAGTTCGAATCAAGCATCACTCAAAATATCTTGCGACGGAAAATTCCGCAGGACTAATGTGACTTACCATAGTAACTTCCTGCTATACATTTTTATGCAGTTGTGTTGTGACAAAGGTCACATACTGTGCAAGACAACTCATGAATATGCCACAGATATTACTAAATGTCCTTAGATTCGACATATCTTAAGAGCATATAAGCTACCCGGCCGCGCTCGAGTTTAGGTATTTGCCAGCGCCAAGCCGAGTCAACGCGGGCACACGCGGGGCCAACATTGGTGCGGCTCCTCCGCCAACATACTGCGCGCGTTATTATTTTGATACTTCAGTATGGCTTCATGTCGATGTAAAACTATAATATTATAAACAAGGTATCTGGTAGGTTGAATTAGGTTATAAGTATGTAGTTATATGTATAGTACAAAGTACTGAATATATTTTTTTTACACTAGTAAACAAACTAGTTCAGGTACCTATATAGGTACCTAATTTATCTAATTAAACTTTTATTTGGTTTTCTTAAAATAATTCAATATAGTCCCGGATCTCCTATGGGTATGAATAATAGTTTAAGTCCTATTCTCAGACCTACTGAATATACACACAAAATTTCATAAGAATTGTATGAAAAGCAGTAACGGAACCCTTATGGATTCGTCATGTCTGTCTGTCTGGCTGTCCGTCAGTATGTCACAGCCACTTTTTTCCGTATCTATAAAAACTATACTGTTAAACCTTGGTAAGTAGATGTATTCTGTGTACCGCATTAAGATTTTCACACAAAAATAGAAAAAAGACAATACATTTTGAGGGTTCCCCATACTAAGAACTGAAACTCAAAAAAAATTTTTTCGTCAAACCCATACTTGTGGGGTATCTATGGATAGGTCTTCAACAATGATATTGAGGAATATAATTTTTTTCTAAACTGAATAGTTTGCGCGAGAGACACTTCCAAAGCTGTAGCCGTGCGTACATTACCATGCAAACTTCCACCAAAAAATTGGTTTGAACGAGATCTAGTAAGTAGTTTCTTTTTAATACGTCATAATACGTAAACCGCAATTTACCTTTCATTCAATATTTTTTTCATAGTAGAGTTTGTTAATATTCTGTGTGCGAGTCCGACTCGCTCTTGACCGATTTTTTCTGCGATTTCCAAGTTGGTCCCATAGTAAAAGTTGATCGTTTACATGAGTACTTTACATGGTTTCATTTATTATCGTATTGTCGTATACATCATGTATAAAATTCTCCTGTCACGGAGTTTGTAATAAAAGTCCTCAGAACCGGCTTGACCGATTCTTATCAAATTTTGTCTCATTGATATATAAGAGACCCATATAACATAAATCTTTTAAAAATTGAAAAAAGTGTCCGCCATTTTGTACAATAGTACAAAATGGCGGACACTTTTTTCAATTTTCATCTCAATTTTGAAAGCAATCGGACCTGTTACTAAATATAGTAACAGGTCCGATTGCTTTCAAAATTGAGATTTGATGGGCCTTGGGATTACAAAACACGATTTTTTTATCAATATCCTGAAAAGTTTCCGCCATTTATTGAATTATTTTGTAACTGGTTTGATTGCTTTCAAAATTGATATTTTAGAGACACTTGGACCATATAACATGAATGTTTGCAAAAAAATTAAAAAAATGTCCGCCATTATGAACTATTTTGTTACTGGTCTGATTGCTCTCAAAATTGATATTTGAAAGGCTCTTGGACCATATAACGTGAATCTTTGCTCAAAATTGAAAAAAGTGTCCGCCATTTTGAACTATTTTGTTAGAGGTCCGATTGCTATCAAAATTGATATTTGAGAGGCTCTTGTACCATATAACATGAATGTTTGCAAAAAAAATAAAAAAGTGTCCGCCATTTTGAACTATTTTGGTACAGATCTGATTGCTCTCAAAATTGATATTTGAGAGACTCTTGGACCATATAACATGAATCTTTGCTCAAAATTGAAAAAAAAAGTGTCCGCCATTTTGAACTATTTTGGTACAGATCTGATTGCTCTCAAAATTGATATTTGAGAGACTCTTGGACCATATAACATGAATCTTTGCTCAAAATTGAAAAAATAAGTGTCCGCCATTTTGAACTATTTTGTTAGAGGTCCGATTGCTATCAAAATTGATATTTGAGAGACTCTTGTACCATATAACATGAACCTTTGCTCAAAATTTAAAAAAAGTGTCCGCCATTTTGAACCATTTAGTTACTGGTCCGATTGCTCTCAAAAGTGATATTTGAGGGACGCTTGGACCATATAACATGAATCTTTGCTCAAATTTGAAAAAAAAAAGTGTCCACCATTTTGAACTATTTTGTTACTGGTCTGATTGCTCTCAAAATTGATATTTGTGAGACTCTTGGACCATATAACATGAATCTTTGCTCAAAATTGAAAAAAAAAAGTGTCCGCCATTTTGAACTATTTTGTTAGAGGTCCGATTGCTATCAAAATTGATATTTGAGAGACTCTTGTACCATATAACATGAACCTTTGCTCAAAATTTAAAAAAAGTGTCCGCCATTTTGAACCATTTAGTTACTGGTCCGATTGCTCTCAAAAGTGATATTTGAGGGACGCTTGGACCATATAACATGAATCTTTGCTCAAATTTGAAAAAAAAAAGTGTCCACCATTTTGAACTATTTTGTTACTGGTCTGATTGCTCTCAAAATTGATATTTGTGAGACTCCTGGACCATATAACATAAATCTATGCTCAAAATTGAAAAAAGTGTCCGCCATTTTGAACTATTTTGTTAGAGGTCCGATTGCTATCAAAATTGATATTTGAGAGATTCTTGTACCATATAACATGAATGTTTGCAAAAAATTGAAAAAAGTATCCGCCATTTTGAACTATTTTGTTACTGGTCTGATTGTTCTCAAATTGACATTTGAGAGACTCTTGAACCATATAACATGAATCATTGCTCAAAATTGAAAAAAAGTGTCCTCCATTTTGAACTATTTCCCACCACGCTCTCGTCCCCGACTCAATAAACCGCCGAGTCAGAAGACTCATCGACGATGAGACTTTAATTAGGACGAAACTCACGGGGCTGGACCATAGAAGACCCGATAAGGCAAGCAACCTTTGCTTGCCTTATCGGTTTTCTACAGGATATATTTTGGAGAGTGTGTGCAAGAATTGTTTAACCTTATTATTCCAACCACTATCCCCATTTTTACTCCGAACGACAAGAAGCCGGGATTTTCACCAACGAAATGGGTACCAAAAACAATAAAATATAACACCTATCTTCAAACTACTAATAGTTTAGCATAAAACTACGCGTACAATTTAAAATTAAAAAAAAAAACGAAATTCGAAAAATCCGGATGATCCGGATTTATATGTGATTATAATAATGAAATCCGGGTTTGAAAAAAAAACGGATTTTGCAATCCCTTGTTCCAAGCGTCCCTCAAATATCAATTTTGATAGCAATGGGACCTGTAACAAAAAAGTTCAAAATGGCGGACACTTTTCAATTTTGAGCAAATATTCATGTTTTATGGGCGAAGGGTCTCTCAAATGTCAATTTTGAAATCGGACCAGTAACGAAATAGTTCAAAATGGCGGACACTTTTTTCAAATTTTGAGCAAAGATTCATCCCAAGTAACACAGGAAGCATTTTATCAAACGAATAGTAAACTTATGTACAACTTAAGGTTCGTATAAACTCTTATATAAGCTCACCGAACATCTTGACGCTTTATATAGGCATTTCAAAACCATTAAGATGCTTTATATTATATAACGTTTGGATAGCGGCATATCAAAATGCTTTTGTATAGCCTTTAGTTTTAGTTTGCCTTAATTTTGTTTAGTATAGGTAGAAATAGGTACTCGAATAAAACAACCTATTTACTTTATTTCTTTTTTGTTGATTGCACCATCGTTTTAAAAAGGCATGCGCAGGAATAGTTATGTAGATAATGCGTTCACAACAAGCAACACTTTTTATCAACTCTTGGCGAACGGCGAATTCAACTCGTAAAAACATTCTGAAATGGGTTTTATTGTTTTGCTCAAGGATCCCCAAAATTGCGTTTAAGTAATGGCAGTATTTCAGTCTACATAAATGCTACTGGTATACCGATGAACCCATATAGAACTACTTTATAGACAATAGCACAACAGTGGTTCATCAAAAGTCTTCTCTCTGGCCTCTGGCTTAATAATTATTCACGTGTGACTATTTATACTGCTGGCGGCATTAATTAGCCTTTTTAAAGGCTCACCGGGCTGCTATAGGCCGACACCATTTTGTAAATATTTTATTACCAAAAAATATTATTAATTGGACCTATTTATAAAAGCAATAGGCCTATATAATACTGATATAACTTAATTTAATATTATCCAATCAATACTATATTAATTATGCAAAATTCGTTCTATACTAGGAATACACAATTGTTTTGGTTATTTCACAATATTTCACATATATCTTTATATCACATTTTATATCAAAACCACAAAATATCGAAGGCGCGTGAAAATTTTCAACGAAACTTTTATACAAATTTACAGTAAACTACATTGCGCAGATATTTGAAAGCATGAAATAGCAAAAGAGGCAAAAAATTACCCAGAAATATAAATGTTGTTTTGATGCAAACAAATATGGTGTCACTCACTCAGACTTAATCGTCTTCGTCCATATTATATTGCGAGACAAGGTAGTTATATTACAACGTTAATTGTATTATAAAATTTGTTCAGTGGTATTAGAGATGTTTTTCCAATGATATTTAAGCTCTAACTGTGAACACTTAAATAGCTTCAATAATTCTTTTACTACACTCTAATGCTAGTCTAATACTTTTGTAATGCAATTAACATCTTCGTGATCAATAATATTGTTAGTATAATGCATCTGTAATGCGACTGGCAACTTCATTGACCGTAATAATGCTTCCTTAATGCGATTGGCAATTTCCTTGACCACAATAATTCTTCCTTAATGCGATTGGCAATTTCCTTGACCACAATAATGCTAATATAATGCGCATGTAATGCAATTAAACAGCTTTTGTGAACCTATTTAGGATCTATAGCTGTATAATTTGTGCCCAAATAAGCATTACAGTAGCTGTATAAACGTTTGTAATGTTACTATACAACTAATTCAAAATGCTAAAACGATACAAAAATGC
Source organism: Polyploca ridens (assembly GCA_951394255.1). Taxonomy (NCBI): domain Eukaryota; kingdom Metazoa; phylum Arthropoda; class Insecta; order Lepidoptera; family Drepanidae; genus Polyploca; species Polyploca ridens. The sequence goes on from OX596250.1 coordinate 8,054,666, forward strand.
TGTAAGTCGGCCGTTATACTGCTTTGATGTGTTACTTGGGATGTTATATGTCCCAAGGGTCTCAAAAATATTAATTTTGATAGCAATCGGACCAGTAACGAAATAGTTCAAAATGGCGGACACTTTTTTTCAAATTTTGAGCAAATATTCATGTTATATGTCCCAAGGGTCTCTCAAATATAAATTTTCATAGCAATCGGACCAGTAACGAAATAGTTCAAAATGGCGGAAACTTTTTTTCCATTTTGAGTAAAGATTCATGTTGTAAGGTCCAAGAGTCTCTCAGATATCAATTTTGATAGCAGTCGGACCTGTACAAAAATATTTCAAATTGGCGGACACTTTTTCAAATTTTGAGCAAAGATTCATGTTATATGTCCCAAGGGTCTCTCAAATATCAATTTTGATAGCAATCGGACCAGTAACGAAATAGTTCAAAATGGCGGACACTTTTTTCAAATGTTGAGCAAATATTCATGTTATATGTCCCAAGGGTCTCAAAAATATTAATTTTGATAGCAATCGGACCAGTAACGAAATAGTTCAAAATGGCGGACACTTTTTTCAAATTTTGAACAAAGATTCATGTTATATGTCCCAAGGGTCTCTCAAATGTCAATTTTGAGAGCAATCGGACCAGTAACGAAATAGTTCAAAATGGCGGACACTTTTTTCAAATTTTGAGCAAAGATTCATGTTATATGTCCCAAGGGTCTCTCAAATATCAATTTTCATAGCAATCGGACCAGTAACGAAATAGTTCAAAATGGCGGACACTTTTTTTCAAATTTTGAGCAAATATTCATGTTATATGTCCCAAGGGTCTCAAAAATATTAATTTTGATAGCAATCGGACCAGTAACGAAATAGTTCAAAATGGCGGACACTTTTTTTCAAATTTTGAGCAAATATTCATGTTATATGTCCCAAGGGTCTCTCAAATATCAATTTTGATAGCAATCGGACCAGTAACGAAATAGTTCAAAATGGCGAACACTTTTTTCAAATTTTGAGCAAAGATTCATGTTATATGTCCCAAGGGTCTCTCAAATGTCAATTTTGAGAGCAATCGGACCAGTAACGAAATAGTTCAAAATGGCGGACACTTTTTTCAAATTTTGAGCAAAGATTCATGTTATATGTCCCAAGGGTCTCTCAAATATCAATTTTGATAGCAATCGGACCAGTAACGAAATAGTTCAAAATGGCGGACACTTTTTTTCAAATTTTGAGCAAAGATTCATGTTATATGTCCCAAGGGTCTTTCAAATGTCAATTTTGAGAGCAATCGGACCAGTAACGAAATAGTTCAAAATGGCGGACACTTTTTTCAAATTTTGAGCAAAGATTCATGTTATATGTCCCAAGGGTCTCTCAAATATCAATTTTCATAGCAATCGGACCAGTAACGAAATAGTTCAAAATGGCGGACACTTTTTTCAAATTTTGAGCAAAGATTCATGTTATATGTCCCAAGGGTCTCAAATATCAATTTTGATAGCAATCGGACCAGTAACGAAATAGTTCAAAATGGCGGACACTTTTTTCAAATTTTGAGCAAAGATTCATGTTATATGTCCCAAGGGTCTCTCAAATATCAATTTTGATAGCAATCGGACCAGTAACGAAATAGTTCAAAATGGCGGACACTTTTTTCAAATTTTGAGCAAAGATTCATGTTATATGTCCCAAGGGTCTCTCAAATATCAATTTTGATAGCAATCGGACCAGTAACGAAATAGTTCAAAATGGCGGACACTTTTTTCAAATTTTGAGCAAAGATTCATGTTATATGTCCCAAGGGTCTCTCAAATATCAATTTTGATAGCAATCGGACCAGTAACGAAATAGTTCAAAATGGCGGACACTTTTTTCAAATTTTGAGCAAAGATTCATGTTATATGTCCCAAGGGTCTCTCAAATATCAATTTTGATAGCAATCGGACCAGTAACGAAATAGTTCAAAATGGCGGACACTTTTTTCAAATTTTGAGCAAAGATTCATGTTATATGTCCCAAGGGTCTCTCAAATATCAATTTTGATAGCAATCGGACCAGTAACGAAATAGTTCAAAATGGCGGACACTTTTTTCAAATTTTGAGCAAAGATTCATGTTATATGTCCCAAGGGTCTCTCAAATATCAATTTTGATAGCAATCGGACCAGTAACGAAATAGTTCAAAATGGCGGACACTTTTTTCAAATTTTGAGCAAAGATTCATGTTATATGTCCCAAGGGTCTCTCAAATATCAATTTTGATAGCAATCGGACCAGTAACGAAATAGTTCAAAATGGCGGACACTTTTTTTTTATTTTGAGCAAAGATTCATGTTATAAAGTCCATGAGTCTCTCAGATATCAATTTTGATAGCAATCGGACCTGTAAAAAAATATTTCAAAATGGCGGACACTTTTTTCAATTTTGAGAAAATATTCATGTTATATGGGCCAAGGGTCTCTCAAATATCAATTCTGAGAGTAATCGGACGAGTAGTTAACTAAATAGTTCATAATGGTGGACACTTTTTTATGACCTCAAATATATATATTATTTTATACCACAAAGTCGGTAAACACGTCACTTTATAATATTGCCTATTTTACTTAGTGATATGATAGGTAACATGCATTCTAGTGGTGAAAGATCGTACAGTCGTTTTTGAAATTTATTGAAATTACAAACAAACAAAACATACAAAAATACAAATCTTTTCTTTTATAGTAGGTATTATTATTAGTGTATATAAACGGAGGAATTTTCAAACATAAGGCCGCCCTTATATTTGATATTTATCCATTACTTCTGATTGGCATTGATCGATCGTGCCTTTCTAGGCGTTGATTTCCGGTAGAAGACATTTATTAACAATAACAAAAAAAGACTAATTTTGCATATTTGTCAGCTTATTATTCAAAACAGTTACTGGCGTAACGTAATTTAAGAAACAGTTACCATTTATCAATATAACTTAACTTATCAACCCAAGTATCATAAGTGGTAAGAGCGCGCTATAATGCGGGCGATTGTAGCAATACTCTCAATCGTAATAATATGTTGGCGAACTTAGCGCGCGGAAAACAGAGCGATACGTCCTCTCTCTGAGACGGCGGAGCCGGGTCTGCCGAGCCGTGGCCTCCGCCATCGATTTATATAGCAGTTTTAAAATATTCGGTATAAAATAATTATAACATTTTTACGGATTTTTTAAATGTAATAATTTTAAGCATTAACTGCTACGTATTAATAAATAGTAATTATGAAGTTTGACATTCGATTTCCATATTAAAAACAGCGCTAAACATCGATAAAAATCTTAATTTTTACGCGGTATTGTTTTGTCATTTTCATAACAAAAATGTACAAAACGTTATGATGTTATTTATTAGAAAACTAGAAGACAATATGAACTTTTTAACATGTATTTTTGTATTTTTTTGTTTCAAGTATTTTAATACCTATTTGACTGCAAAGACAGCATGTTCCGTAAAATTCAAAAAAGGTCTCTCAAAGAACTACTCCAAACTAAATAACAAATAGTCAATTTAATGTTTTTTCCTATGGGAAAAGTAAAAAAATAAATTTCCTATTGGATTTATGACAACGCAAACGAATAACTATTAATATAATTGAGTAGTGTCACACCGAAAACCTGGAATATTGCGGCATTGTGCGTTATTACGTACTAAACCCTCTTAATAAATAAAAGAGATTTAAAAAAAAATACGTTTACAAGTTATATGTCCACAGGTGCGTTCTACAAGACTGCATCGTATACACGGGTGCAACGGTGGAAACTGGTTGCTCGTTACAATTCTGCCTCGTGGGTCCCCACCACGTGGTGCCCGCGGCGACCACCACCAACCACCAGCTGCATGCTGAGACTACCGACAATATGATCACGCTAGGATGACTCATTAGTGTTCCAATGCTCAAATACAGAATCTATTATTTATAATTGTATTGTTTTATTTCAACTAATACCTGTAGTTCTTGAGATACAAAGGTAGCCCAGCCAGAACTTTGACCACATTAACGGGCTTCACAAAAATCACTTGTCGGCCGTGTGTAGGTAATTAACTTTTTTAGGATTTCGTACCCAAGGCCCACGGGACCCTATTACTAAGCCTCCACTGTCCCTCCGTGTTGTCTGTCCGTGGGCTGTATCTCATGAACCGTAATGTAGTTGAAATTTTCACAGAATGTGTATTTCTCTAGGCTCTATTTAAAACTCTTTACAGAACCCTTCGTGTGCAATTCCAACTCGCACTTCGTCACACGTTTTTATTAGCTTCACTTGTATGTATGTATGTAATGGAATCTTCAAACGTAATTTTCATGCACTTCAAAACGTTAGATTAATTCTTCTTTTGATAACAGAATGTATGTATCATAATTTTTGTTAAGTTTTTTTTCTAAAACAAAAGTAGCCTATGTTACTACTTATACCATCAGCTATCTGCCAGTAAAAGTCCCGTCAAAATCGCTCAAGCCGTTTCGGAGATTAACCGGAACAAACGGATGTTTCACCCGCGTATGGTTTTATATTTTTGAGCGGAACACTAATTATTTTTCGAAAATAATAGTAGCCTAAGTTAGTTAGCTAACTTCTTATGACATCAGCTATCTGCCAATGAAAGTCCCGTCAAAATCGATCGAGCCGTTTCGGAGATTTGCCGGAACAAACAGAAAGACAAAAAAACTAAAAAAAAAATTTTTTTTTTTAAATATTTACCTACCGTGTACCGTGTACATACCTACCGTTTTTATGTCAAAATAAAAAGCTGTTATTTTGACTTAAAAACATACGCTTCAACTTTATTTAATTGTATATATGATGAATACCCCAAACATGTCTATACTATACCATACGATAAGAAAGTAGGTGGGTAATATTTTATACTAGTTGTCCCCCGCGGTTTCACCCGCGATCCCAGGATAAAAGTACTCCTAGCGCCTATTATATATATATATATATACTCGGGATTAATGTAGCTACCTATTAGTGAAAGAATTTTTCGATTCCGACTATTCGGTTCCAGAGATTAGCCGTTTATACAAACAATAAAATAAATTTCAAAAATCTTCCGCTTCAGTATATTAGTAATATAGATAGTCCATATCCAGTTTCTTACAGTCGCTATAAATAAGAATATCAATCTACTCTCTAATACCATCCAATCTATAAGTTACAATTAATCACTTTCGACTTATCTAATTTGAATAATCTCTATGCCTCTGTAACAAACTGGATTATTACAACTACTCACACACATATAATAGATATTTTTTTTTTTTTTTTTTTTTTTTTTTTTATACCACTAAGGTGGCAAACAAGCATACGGCCCGCCTGATGGTAAGCAGTTACCGTAGCCTATGGACGCTTGCAACACCAGGGGCATCACTTGCGCGTTGCCGACCCTGAAGAAATCTCTTCACGCCCTTTTTGAAGAACCCCATGCTGTACTCCATTGGGAAAACCACGGCGGGGAGCTCATTCCACAATCTGACCGTCCGCGGAAGAAAGCTCCTTTGAGCCCGCACAGTTCGAAACAATTCTGGTTTCAATATGTGAGGATGGACTCCCCGTCGATGGCGAGAGTTGCGATGGTAGAAGGTAGCAGTGGGCAACAAGTCGAACAATTCTTTAGAACACTCTCCGTTGTACAAGCGGTAGAACACACATAAGGAGGCAAAGTCTCTCCTCAGACTAAGGGGCTCTAAACCGCTTGTGAGCTCGGGATCGTCAACAATTCTGATGGCACGTCGCTGAACCGAGTCTAAAGGCCCAAGCTGGTATCCAGGTGCTCCCGCCCATAGGTGACAGCAGTACTCCATATGAGGCCGGACTTGTGACTTATAAAGTTGTAGCCTTTGCCCCGATGTGAAGTACTGCCTCGCTCTGTTGAGCACTCCGAGCTTTTTGGATGCCAGCTTAACCTTGTCTTCCAAGTGACTTCGGAACAAAACGTCGCTAGAAATGTCGACGCCAAGGATCCCGATGCTTTGACTGATGTTCAAGGAGGTGTTCTGGAATTGTGGAGTGTGTGGATATAATATCCATCTTCTATCAACTAAGGTTAGACGTCAAAAATAATAAAACACATTATTTCACACGTCGCATCGGTATGTAGATTGACGCGTCGAGATAAATCCAACTAAATAGAACATGAATTTTACAAACGAAGCTATGTCATAATTGCAAGTCATTAATTTGTTTATAACGTTATATAAGTAAGCGTGCAATGCAGTGCATCTGATATCTGTTGCAGTCATATAGGAAAAGACCTGAATAGAAGTGAATTAATGCCTCACCGCGACCTGTAATAACATTTCTTACTTTGAATTTATCTCACTTATGAAATGATTATGCCTCATTACATCCAGTTAGGTAATTAAGCTTTTCAGTAACTCAATCAGACTTAGAAAAAAAAAGTATACAATCGTATGTAGGTGCCTAAAATAACGCCATATAAATAAAGAGTTCACTTTTGACTGCCTATAAAACTCAATGTGCAAAAAAGAAAAACACAGTGCGGCAAGGAGAGACACACACCCTTTTGTCAATTATTACTTCTTAGCGCTGCCTTACCTTGTTGGAAATTATTTTTTACTAGTTGCGCCCCGCGGTTTCAGCCGCGTCCCCGCGGCATAACCTAACCTACCCTGCCGTTAAGTTTTCTTAAATTTTCTATGCAATATTTTAATTTTTTTTCCGTAAGATCCCCCAGCCTATTAGAAAACTATAAAAAAAAGATGGATGATATCTGTAAGTCGTTCTCATGTTATGGCGTGACCAAGAGAAATAGGGATTCATTTTTAAGCCCATCACAGACGTAGCTATAATATATAATAAGAGTGCGTACCAAGCCAGAAAAATATGGCAATGTCAGATGAAACAAACTTATGTCTAATCTTCGCGTGCAGATGAGATGGAGATAGCGTGTTCCGCGGAACAAAAATGAACTAAGCGCTTTTTATCTAAATAACTCGTAAAGTATAGAATATTTTAAAAAATCGTTAGTAGCAGCCCTAGGTCATATGTTAGTGATATTATTTATCGATTTATTGTCTTAATTAGATACACCATTAACGAATAAAACCGAAAATTCATTATTATTAGAGGTAGCTTTGTGATTTTTTTCTATCGAGGAAATTTCATTCCATTATGTTTTTGCTCAGATAGAACCCTCGCGTATATAATGAAAATACCCATATAAAAATATTTTTTCATTTACATACTATTTACTTGGTTAAATTTCAATTCTAAGATTGTTATTTTGCTTTACACGCAGTCTAAATCAGTATAAATCATAGCAAGGCATATTACGATATATTTTCAATACTAATCTTTGAGTGACCGCACACGCAGCTATAATATCTATTTCTGTTACTACACCAACTTGTACTGTAATTTATATTATAGTTCGGCATATTAATATATATTATAGCTATGTCTGTGATGAGCTTTACCTTGTTGGAAATTATTTTTTTATTACATCTTTATCTCGCAGCTATTATTAACCGCCATTTGTCTAAATAGACATTAAAAATCGAAATTATATTGCATAAATATGATTGCTACCGTTTGCAAAATTTGACTGTTAAGCAATTTTAATTTCCCAAGCTCTTAAGAAGAGCAACACACTATATCATTACATTAATTCATAATCAAAGTCGTGATCTGAAAGGAAAAGTTTTCACAATCTTTAGTAAAATAGCGGAGTAGACTAGCGCCACTATAACACTTTTGCAACTCAAATATCATTGGACATTGCGTGCAAGTTGATTAGGCAGCTAGCTTCACAGTTGATGCAACAAGTATTCGTATATAGTTCCTATTATATAATACTAATACGAGCTCTGAAAACGTAGCTCTAAAGAATAGTGCTTGTAACGTAATCTTAATCATACCTAGTATTTGATACAGTTTTGCTTCTTTTGGCTTTTTCAAGTGTTCTCATTTCTTGTACCTCGTTTTGAGTGTAGAATTAGAATTGTCGCGATAGTTACCTATATAATACTTTTCAACACACTTGCTCGTAAAGTGTGTTAGTTGCTTATTGCACCGAATTAAATTTCATAATGCAGCTTATTACGCACTAGTGCGTTTTACTTTACATTACCGCACAGATTTATGATAATTATAATCCCGATTATGTTAAATTTGTACACACGGCTACACATCAAGCTATACATATCCAGTATAAGCTGATCTCGCATTGTATAGGATTTCCGTACAATGAGAGGTCAGCTTAAATTGGGTTTTTATAGCTTGATCTGTAGTCGTGCGTACCTCACTGCACTGCGTGATATATGTGTAGACGAAGCATTCTTAATTTAACCGGACAGTTTGACTTGTGCGCCATTTTCAATAAATATTTGTTAACGTTTTCGTTTTGTGGTTGATTATTATCAAAAAATCAAATCCAAAAACTGTTTTTTTTTTTCATCGGTTTTCCACCCGTCAGTCAGTGGCTACCGTCGCCTATGGACATTACCAGAGGGATTTCCAATGTGTTGCCGACCTTTATAAAGCCTAGAAAACTTTTCCAGATCACAGTGCTAGGTACTTGGTCACAGATTTTCAATTTGAGGGTGGTACCCAGCCAGGTGAGTACTAGAAAGTTACCACTGTGTTATGGTTTCGTCCTGGATATTTGCTTCATGGTAACTTCAGTAAATGTGACCTTTATAAGTGCCCTTCTGGGGCCTAAATTGAATAAATGGCTTTGACTTTGACTTTGATGGTTTCGTCAAACTCATTGTAAATTTCGAACCCACGGTCTTCGTCACAGCATTCGACGTCACTATCATATGACCTATCATAGCTTTAAAAGTAAAACCCACTTACTTATTACATTACCTATTATTTTTAATAAGTTACCAATAAATAACTGATTTCCTTTTACGTCAAACAATCGGTTTGTCCTTATTTTGATCGGAATGTCATCACTTCACCTATAATTATTGGTATAAAAGTTGAAATACATATAATAAAGGCACAATACTAAAATGGTTATGTACCTAAATTATTATTACGTTTCCTTTCAGAAATGTTAAACAGTGTGTTGCGCGTTGAAGTCTTTTATAAGGCCGTAATACTTACGATTACGCAGCCAGCCCTTGTAATCGTCATGATTAATCACAAATAACCTAACGATAGTTATTGAATATTAATCATTAAGGTAATAATTAAATTATGTAGCTTAATAAACTATTGCCTTACTGATTATTATTTAATAAAGATTTCTATTCACAAGCTCTACCTACGTGATTAGCTCAGTTTATTATAAGTTCTAGTAAGTTTTAGAATCGAATCTTGTTATTAATCTAATAATATATATAAAATGCTTTTGTGGGTACGTAAATACGCAGTTTTCTCAATCACCACCAACCCCAATCAACTTCCCGTTGGGGTGGTAAATACCCCTTGGTCTCCAGGTGGTAGTAAGGGAGTTTAGTCGCGGTAGGTGGAAGGGGGTGGTTGTGGGTGGCGAAAATGTTAAAACATATATTGCTTTCCTTTTCTAACGCATGAGGACTTCTGAAAAGGTCTCAAATTTTCTGGAATGGTCTAGAAAGTTCCAAAATGTGTAAAACGGTTATAATCGATCTGGAATGTTCTAGAACGTTCAACAAATATCTGGAATGATCTAGAAAATTCTAGAGTGAATGCAAACTATTATAATCGATATAGCATGTTTTGAGAAAGTTCTACAAATTTCTCGCTTCATCTAGAAAGTTCCAAAATGTCCAAAACTGTTATTATCGAGCTAGAATCATCTAGAACGTTCTAGAAATTTCCAGAATTATCTGGAAAGTTCCAAAATGAGTAAAATATTTAGAAAGTTCGAGAAAGTTCTAGAAAATTCTAAAATTAGTACAATAAGCGACTTAAAATGTTCGAGACAGTTCTAGAAATTTCTCGAATGATCTAGAAAATTCTAAAATGACGCATGAGGACTTCTGAAAAGATCTCAAAATTTCTGGAATGGTCAATAAAGTTCCAAAATGTGTAAATATCTGAAATGATCTAGACAAATCTAGAATGAATTCAAACGATTATGATCGATATATAATGTTTGAGAAATATCTACAAATTTTCTGGCTTCTTCTAGAAAGTTCCAAAATGTCCAAAACTGTTATTATCGAGTTAGAATGTTCGAGAACGTTCTAGAAATGTCCCGAATGATCTGGAAGGTTCCAAAATGAGTACAATTTATTGTGATCGATTTAGAACGATCGAGAAAGTTCTAGAAATTTTCCGAATGATCTGGAAATTTCCAAAATGAGTGCAATTGATTATGATCGATTTAGAATGTTCTAGGAAGATCTAGAAAGTTCCAAAATGAGTGCAATTTATTATAAGCGATTTAAAATGTTCGAGAAAGTTCTAAACATTTTTAGATTGACCTGGAAAGTTCCAAAATGAGTGAAATTTATTATGGTCGATTTAGAATATTCGAGAAAGTTCAAGAGAATTCTAAAATGAGTGCAATTTATTATAAGCGGTTTAAAATATTCGAGAGAGTTCTAGAAAGTTCTAGAAATTTCTAGAATGATCTAGAAAGTTCCAAAATGAGTGCAATTTATTATAAGCGATTTAAAATGTTCGAGAAAGTTCTAAAATTTTATGGATTGATCTGGAAAGTTCCAAAATGTGTACGAGTGTTATTATTGATCTAACTAAAAGAACCCAATCGAAATCGAAAATTTATAATATCTGTTAAAAAATTTATCCTTATATATTTTTTATACCACTAAACATGCGATGTATTTTAACCCGAGCAACGCCGGGTTTCGCTGCTAGTTTCATATTAAAATTAAATAGAACATTTTTTTTTCTCAATAATCTATTATAGTAACATCTTATAGGTATAGGTCCTATCAATAATTGATTGATTCTGTTGTACAGTATTACCCAACTGATAAGGCGCGTCGTGAATCTTCGTTCGCACAGAAAAGAAAGTATGGCCCGAAGATTAACTAAAGAATGCTTAAAACTTACAATCAACCTTAGATCTGTAGCTGTTAGTTCCGTTCCGTCTCACTCGCAAGTCAGGCCCCTCCGCACGGCGCGCGCCAACATGGCGGCAGCTGCCGACCTACCGAATAGCATTTCCCGCGCATGAAAATGGATACATTTACCTGCGCAGAAGATATTCTGCGCAGGTACATCGGTAAGCCATATTAGTTGGGTACTACTGTACTGGCGTGATTTTGATGGAGGTCAGTCATCTGTCCATTATCATCGATTATCTCATCTTGATTAAGACTATCTAATAATATAGCTAAATATATAAAAGTATAAATAACAGTTCATGTCAAGGCAATTTAACACCATTGTGAGTTTACGCTCTGTTTAATGTTCTAATAATTTGAGAGGTCTTAAAAGTCATTACTAATCTACTGAAGATAGCATTACTTTAGTAAAGAGTCCGTGAAGGTCTCAGTGTGTATTGATTGATGATTTTTCATGACTTAAGACGGGAGCCGGGCTGCGATTATTCCATACAAACGTATTCCCCTGTTTTCTTCCTGAATAATGCCTCTAGAGTCATCATTTTTTTTTTCTTATAATCAAGTTCTGCTTTGGACACGTCCCTGTTACTTCCTTTTTTTCAGCAACTAATTATTAAAGAAATTATGGCCCTCGAAAATTACAATAAATTCCCTATTTTTCCGCCGTGATTAAAACGACTACCAGACAAATACGAAAAGATTTTAACATAAAAGAAATAATAGGGACCTAGATAACCCCCTTACTTAAAATTTTAATGTAAAAACTAATTGAATCGGCTCAGTTTTCGAGGAGGAAAATGGGGAAAACGAAACGTCGATTTTGACAATTTTTTTGTGAATAAATCGGTCTGAGCTGCAGATGCACATATCGCACATAGCACATAGCATAGCGGCATAGCGCGACGGCAATAGTTTCTTCAAATACCTATTTTTCAAATTCCTCGCAGCTAGTAACCCCTCTTAACATTTAAATACAACTTTGCTCTAATTTCTTAGTATGTTAAAGTTTTCATAATAGCCTATCGCGCCGCAGGTCGTGAGTTCGATTCCCACACAGGACATGCATTTGTGTGCATGAACATGTCTGTATGTCCTGAGTCTGGGTGTAATTATCTATATTAAGTATGTATTTACGAACAAAAAGTAGTATATGAATTATATCAGTTATCTGTTTTCGCCGCACCATGTTACATCGTGATTGAGTACCTATGAGACATAATACACGAAAATTTACGCATATTTGTACAATTCACATTTTGACCGTATCTTCACAATTTATAAACATTTGTGATACCACCTTATTGATTCTAATCCTCACCTTACAACAATCACTTTGATTTGAGGTCAACGTTCGCTACAAACTACAAAAAAAAAATCGTTTTGAAATTCGAATGGCTTAAGGCCAACCTCTCGAAAATCTTTTACGATTTGCAATATTGGTGCTTACGATGCCTTTTCTTCGGAACCAGATACTAAATTTTTTGAGAATCTAAGCTAATGAATGTAATGGCTATGTTGATATGTTTTGGTAATAGGATACAATGAAAGTGGTGCGACGTCTGCAGCCGGTCTGTGGTGGACTCGTCGCATCGTCGGCGCGGGCGCAACACCTAGAGCGAAGCAAGCGGAGCAAGCCAACCCAACACAGTCCATGCAGTACTTTCCCGTACCGCGCACGCGCTCACCCGCCACTCTTACAACACTCGGAAACGTTCCGAAATTACGTGATTCCATTTAAAGCAATTCCTATTCAAAGTGTAGCCACACATAAATCCCTCGAATATATGCAATATAAAAACTATTGTATAACGGGCCGCTGTTTAGTAACATCCCGTGTTTTTATTGTGCTTCGTGTACTTGCAAGCGAATTTTTTCAGTGTACACAATTATTGAAGAAAGCGAAACTGGGAGAGCTCTTCTGAGAGCAGTTCATTACAAACTCTCAGGTGAGTTAAGCTTTTTTTTATTTCACCCAAACAGTAGGTATTAATTTTCTGTAAAAGTGTAGCTCCTTGATGTCGAATATTGGAAATGATACATTTTTTGGTATATATTGTTTATTTGAAATATTACTCATATAAGCTGGGTCCTAGGTAAGTAGGTAATTTAATAAAATAAAAAATACTTAACATACACGAGAGTAGGTATGTGAAATGCGGAACATATTACCCAGCACCCAGCACTCAATGCTATTTATTGCGAATGCGTTTATAACTTGTTTTAACACAAATAGGTCAAATTAAATTCAGTGAAAAACTGCGTTCTTACACAAGACTATAAGTGTTAACCTATGCACCGCGGTTTTCCTTGCATTCCAAATATATATTTATCCGTATGAAATATGCACTATATTTCCAAACATGCAGCTATCTTGCCGCCATTAAGTAAAAACTTTAATGCTCACGTAATTTATCATAACAACAGTAAATAAAGGATAGTACCGAAAACATTGATTTTATGTAAAACTAGCCTCCACCTAGTAGTATAAAAAGGGTATGTCCATCACCGATGAACTATCTGCAAAATATCTAGTCGATGCGGTGTTTCGTAATGTAAAAGAAAAAAAACAAAATCACTTTCGTATTTACAATATTGGTTATGGTATCTTAAAAGCCAATCAGACCACCTCTTATTCTGTTTTAATTATTCAAAATCTTTATTTCTCTTGTTACCTCACTTAGTAAATGAAATGAAAAAATGCAAAAAAAATTAAAGTCATAAAAGAGAACGAAATCGCATGTTGCATATTATGTCATGATAGTAATATGACGAAAACAAAATGAGAACACTAGTCCAATGTCAAGTCAATTGGTCATAAACAAAGACAAAAATTACGTCAAGTAGTAGTGGTTCGAGGAAATGCTTCCGAGTTCGTAACGAAGGCACGTCACGAAAAAACATCCACGCCTCAATGCGAACCGCGATCAATTTCCAAGTCTATGTAACCATTAAAAACAATCATTACGTTAGCCTACCATTCTACTAGAATATATAGAAAAAAATCGTATTTTACATCACTTCTCTACCATCTTAGATACTGAGTAGTTTTGAAATTCAAAGGTCGTCTCGCTAACGGATCGAACAGATTTTCTAATGCGTTGCGTAAACCAGCTCTAAGGTTTTGCTTTTTTAAATTTACGTTAAAAACTTAATATTGATATAAATAATCAAATTCATTAAATAATCCTTGATACCTATACCCACCTTGGTATTCTCGTCATGCTTGACAATGCTCACTGCCTGATTTAGTCTTGCACATCAATAAAAGTGTGTACCTACGAGGAATCCTCGCTGCTCCTTGCCCCTTTGATTTTATTTCTCGGACGTGGTTTTTCACAACTATAGACACTCTGTTACGAGTGCCTGCCTGCGTGAATAGTGGACAGGCTGATAATACCATGGTATGACGTTGTACATATTTGCCACCTTTGTTCTTGAATAGAACGTGGCTAAGTTAAGAAATCTATAAAACAAACGTTGTATATTAAAAATAATCGCCCAGAAATATCAAAAAGTCAATATAAATGAAATAATTAGTTTATTAACATTTTAGAACTAATGATAATTTACAATCCTATAAACATATTTACAATTATCTATTAAATTAGTATACCTACATGTAATTTTACCGTAGTTTTAATAATTTTTAACACACTAGTGCTTTTTACTTTACATTACCGCACAGTTTTATCATAGGTATAATTCCGATTATGTTAAGATTGTACCTCAATGTCATTGATATGTGTGTAGATGAAGCATTCTTAATTTGAACGGGTAAAACAGATTGACAGAGAACAGCTGTCAAAAAAAAACAAAAGCTGCGCGCCATGTTAACGTTTTCATTGTGTGGTTGATTATTATCAAAAAATCTACTCCAAAAAATATAAGTCTGTTTTTTCCTCACAAGTATGTTGAAAAACATCGTATGACACGCGTGTGCATTGATCATTACACTCTCGGCTCCCTTATCGCTTAATACCGCCTTATCTGTAATTACCAACTTTGCAAACATGTATCATAATGTACTATTATTCGATTCTTTAAAAGTAATTTTCATTCCATCGTATACAAGAATGCAAAACTACACTTATTATACATTGTGATTATTTTAATAGCATACTGCGCGTCGAGACATTCGAAGTGCATTTGGATTTCGGTTGAGGTCCCGATTCAAATTACCAACCGGTACACGACGGCATCAAATATAGCATCAACATAAATGTAGTGAAATAAAATCATTCCTAACGATTGGAACAACTGAGTAGCTCTGAACGCCGCTTTTTCTGGGAGTCTGATTGCGAAGCGCGATAGGCCTACCTAATCCGCCGAAGTAATAACTTGAGTAACAGATTTGAATCACTTTTAATAAATATTGTCAACGGTTTTAGAATACTAGTAAATAGATAGGTGTACTACATGCAATTAGTAATATAAATTGCTTTTCAAATTGAATTCCAAATACTACATTTTCTTGTAACAACGAAGTAACATATTTCTTCATGTTACATGAGCATCTCTAAGTGACCTTGCAATGAGGTTGTATCAGAATTAGCTTATGTGTATTAACTTAACTGAAGTCAATGAAACTTTGTGGTTATATGTGATACGTTCTAAAATTGTTTAACCAGATATGTACATATTTCATAATGGACTTGAACAAATTTGCTTTGTAGATATACCAAATAATGTACGACTATGTAACTTTACGATGTACATAGAATTACTTGTAATGATTCTGCTCGTACTCATAATATTTCTTATGCTTTATAATAATATTTTTAATGTTCAATGTCAACTGAAATTACTCTAGATATAATGCATCTAATATACAGGGTGTTGTTTTGGTCGGCGACAAGCGACCCAGGAGCGGTAGTACAAAATATATATTCCCCAAAAATGGACTTAATTCCATTAATTACTGTAAATTTGTTGAGAAATACCTTATTCAATTTGAAATAAAATTACTGCAAAGTATGGTTACTAGGCACGTGCACAGACTAGAGCTAGGCGCAAGCCGCCATCGCCCCACCCTTTTACTCCCTCGTACTCCCGTTGAGTATTATGTCTACACTTTAGCTTATTACATGATTTTCAAAATTTTAATTTTTTTATTTTTATTATTAAAAAAAATAAAGTATTTTTTTTATATTTTTTTAGCACCAGTATAATTTGTATTATCGACCCTGAGTCGCTCGTCGCTGACCAAAACAACGACCTGTATAGAGACTCTAAAATACTTAAAACTACTTTAAACCTACATATCATAAATTAACTTTTGAAAAATGTTTCATATCAGAGCTACAGCTCATTCCATACTACATTTTGATGTAAGTATAAAAAAATTATACGATTAACTAAGAAGTCACAGAATAACTTTTATATTAGTTCCGCTGTAAATAAATGTAAGGCTACATGGGACATAATAAAAAAATCGAAGTCTAATCATCCTAGGCAAAATATATCGACCCTAAAAATAAACGGACATACTATCTCTGATCCTGAAACAATTGCTAATACTTTTAATGATTATTTTATTGATGAAATTAGACCTAATAATAATAAGAATAATACTAAGACATTAAATTACAATAATCCCAATTCTATATTTATAAAACCTACTATTCCTTTTGACATATTTAACATAATTAATTCCCTAAAAAACACAAAGAGTGCTGGCATTGATGGCATTATTACAAAAGTTTTAAAAGATGTTTGTGGAATAATTGCAGAAACTCTTAGCCACATTGTTAACTTATGTCTCCAACAAGGTATTTTTCCAGACAAACTAAAAACTTCAATAATCAAGCCCGTCTTCAAGAAAGATGACAAAGAAAATGTTTGCTGCTACAGACCTATTGCCTTGATTCCCGTCTTCTCAAAAGTGTTTGAACGGGTTATTTATGATTGCTTGTACCAGTATTTTGAAATAAATGACATCTTTGCATTTGAGCAAAAAGGTTTCCGCAAAAGCAAAAATATTAATGCGGCAATCTACGATTTTTTGTACAAAGTCACATCTAGCGTTGATAGGAGGTCGCAAACTGTAGCAATTTATATGGATATGACCAAGGCAATTGATTATGTCGACCATAAAATATTAAAACTGAAACTGTACAGTTATGGTGTTAGAGGTAATTTGCTACAGCTACTTGATTCCTATTTAAGTGGACGTAAGCAACTAACACAAATTAACAAGATTTGCCGAAATAGTAAAATTGAAAGTTCATTTTTTTCTAAAATAAGACACAATGAAAATGGTGTACCCCAAGGTAGCGTATTAGGACCATTATTGTTCATAATTTATATTAATGACATAACTCAATCTACAAAATATCCCATGACATTATTTGCCGATGACAGCACAGTACTATTTACAAATGAAAATTCGATACATTTTGAGACTGATATTAACTACAATTTGAGTTCCATAATTGATTGGTTAAATAATAATAATCTAAAAATTAATCTTGAAAAGACTAAAGCAATGGATTTTAAGCAACGGAATAATCGTCCAAATAATTTGAACATCAATTATCTTGGAAGGCGCATTGAAAATACGGATGTAACGAAATTCTTGGGACTACACATAGATAATAAGTTAACATGGAAGTTTCATATAGAAGAGACCTGTAAAAAACTTAATAAATTCTCATATGCTCTATACAAACTAAGTAAAACTGTTAATGAAACTGCTCTTTTAGCAGCATATCACGGATATGTTGCGTCTACTCTTAGGTATGGCATTATCTTCTGGGGTAACTCTACTAATAAGTTGTGTGCATTCATAGCCCAAAAGCGTTGCATTAGATCGATGTGCAATTTGCGACAAATGGACTCATGCAAACCATTTTTTAGAAAATTAAAAATTTTAACGTTACCTTCTCTGTACATTTTTGAAACAGCACTATTCGTAAAGACGAATATGAATCTATTTACACATCGTGTCCGTGTAAGACATCAGAATAAACTGGCGCTGTTGCCATCTAAGACAAAACTATTGCACAGCAGTATATTCTGCATGGCGCCACATATATTTAACAAATTGCCCGACACAATTCTTCAACTTAATAATGTTAACGAGTTCAAAACAAAACTCCACAATTTTCTAATTGAAAGGGCATACTATACAATAGAAGAATTTTTAAATGATATTTAATATTAGGTACCTACATTATACCCGATTTGTTCAGCAGGATGTAAAGTGTCTTGCCTTGATCTCTGACATAACAATTGATGATATTTTCTTATTTATTATTGTATTTAAATTAATTTAATAATTGTATTGATTGTGTTTATTTATTTTAATATGTTTGTTTTATTTTGTATGCCATATTGGTGTGGATATCAGTGGCGTGCATTGGTTTTCGGAGGAGGTAGGCAATCAAGTACTAGGAGAGTTTTATTGCATATTATCGGTGGTATTTTATTCAATAAAGATCAATCCACGTGCACTAGTGAAATGAAATGAATTATGTGTATCGTGATTTTACAAGTTGTCTCAAAAAGTTCGTGAAAAGTTTTAGTACAGTGACCACCATTTTACTAAAACAGGTCAGAACGGTGACTGATGCGGACTATGTAAAAGTTAATAATGTGCGGACTATATGAAAGTGATATTATAAATAAAATGAATGCGACTGAAGGACTTTGTGTCCATGGTCATGAACAAATATTTTAAAAAAGCCAAACTAGGGTTTCCAGCCTCGGTTGAATCGATCGATTTTTTAATCAATATTCGATCTTTTAAATCGTCTGTGGAGATACGGACGATCTTAAGATCGCCACGAAATTAAAAGATCGAAAATAGATTTTAACGAGACCATAATATTCCATTTCGAATTTTCGAATCGATATTTTTTGCAGTTAAATATTAGTTTTTTTGAATAAATTAGCACAAGTTACTCTCTTTCTCTCTCAATAATGCCGAAATCGATGGGAGGGCGTCTAAATCGTTGTTTTTCTAAAAATCTCGACAGTGTAAGTTTAATCGAATAACGATATTCGTTTAATTATATTATTATTAGTGACCTAATAAACAGTGCATTTTTAAAAATATTTTTTGCTACTAATTAACGAAGAAATGTATTTTATATCATAATATAAAATATAGATATTGATTTTCTAAGGATCGATCTTTTATATATTTTAATTTTAATCGATATCAGTCACTTCGATTTGAATCTATAAATAATAAATTTTGTCAAAGTACGGTAACCCTTTGCAATGCCAGCCAAACCATAAATAAAACAATACAAATAAATTGCGAAGTTATAATTTGAGTTGTTCTAACGTTGGTAAACTGTAGTTTTTTTAATTTGGCTGGGTTACTAGTGTCACAACAGAGTAGGTATGGTTACTTTTGGTCCATAAATCGCGAATGTCAAATGTCACTGTGCTACGCATAGTAAAAACGTGATTTATGCTTTCGTCGGATTATCCTAAAGAAGTGTGTGTGCGTGTATGCATATGCCGAAATCGTTTTAGTGTGCGTGAATTTGTTACACGAACTCGCGAGTGCCTGCGCGGCAAAGTTTGAAATTTTGTATTGAATATTAGGTTAGAATTTTTATTTAAAATGATTATGTAGTTTAATTGAATGAATATATTATATTATTGAATCTTATGAGGTAAGCATTGCTTATTTGCCTATATGGAATGCACGCCACTGGTGGATATAGTGGTCCTCATTTATAATAACATCATGTATTACCTATATTCTACAAATAAATATATTTGATTGATTGATTTGATTGATTGATGTTTAGCAAATTAATTGTGTAAATTACACGGATTATTTATTGGAGAAGACTGTACGTACTGTTATTGTTCAATATTTCTATTATAATCACGATTGGACATAGCGTTACACAATATTATATGCCGAGCTGTCCACTATGAACGCTTAGCACGTGCGTGCATCGCCGCCGCCGCCGGGCCCAAGTGACTTCAACATGCTTGCAAAACGCATCGCTTTCTAATTACTAAAACCTACTAAATCATAGGATGTAGGAAAACATTAGAAATCATTGATCCTTAATTAAGTTTACTTCAGTTTAGTTAATAGCTTACTGAAGAAGCTATCAAGACGTGAAACAGAAATAATATAGGTAAATACCAATGTTGCCGGAATTGTATACCAAAAGACCGAACGAATCTTACAGTAATAATTGTAAAAGCCTATGTAGTGAATCAACTACTGTCTGTAGACGATACAATTAAAATACATTTAGCGTGTGCACTTCCAGACTATATTAATTGTACTATTTGTAACATGTTTTTCACACGCGAGGTAGTGGTTACGTTTGAAATCTCTTCATGAACGCCCTCGAGCAATTTCTTTATAAATTTTCTCATCGTCCATCTACCGCATGAATGGAAGGAAGACTATTATAGCGGTATGTAATTAAGTCTCAAGAATCTTTGTGCGATTTTAATTTCCCTATTTCTTACTATAAAGAATATTACAATATTGACCATAAAATTAGTTTACACAGTATTATATCATTCCTCCCAAAACTAGATAGTTAAAACGTGTATCTTGGGAACCACCTTAATGTTACAATTTTTTTTTACAAATCAAACATCGTTATAAGAAATAATATTTAAAACTATACTTACATAACTTAAATTACAATCCAAGTTCAGGCAAGGGAGGGCCACTTATCTAGAAATACTCCTACAAAACTCTAGCATGCTTACTAAAGATTAGAGAACTAGAAATATTAGCCAATCACATTGGCCTCGCCGCTTTTGGCTTGCATGTGTAGTTTGCAAAATACTTCCTTATTTTTATAATAAATCCAAAAAGTATCAAAAAATATAGATAACTGTTAATTTGGTAACAAACCGACTACAAATATAATTTCTGTATCAAATTAATATGATAGGTCGGTCATATTATGTATCACCTAAATGTTACACAACACTGTACTAATGTCATTCTAATAACACCATATTACACTGGATCGACATATCTGTAGGAAGAGTCGGTGATGTGTGAAAGTTCATCGCAAATTACCCAAGAGTATCATTTGATACGGCAGCTGTAGTCGACTGCAGTGCAGTAGGTGAATATGTAAAACTGATTGCACAACTGTTGCAGAACATTACGTCCCTACGGTTTAATTTACTGTTTCTGTATTACAGCACTATGCATTGCAATTCTTCACAGTCACAAAAGAAGTAACTAGTGTTTCACCATTTGATGGATAATAGATGGATTGACTTGATTAGGCATTGGAACGATTGCATTTCAGCAAATATTTCAATATAGCAGCAACAGAGGTGACAAAGAGAGAGGGTTAAAAATGGCACAGGCACGAAACTTTTGATAGACATGGATCTGTATAGGCATCTGTAGAGAGAAGTAGAGTATGTATTTTATCGAGATCTTACCGTCATAACATCAAGCAATCTTCATTAAGAAGATAGAGAAATCCTTATCTATATTATTATCGGTCCAATTAGTGCCTAGAATATAATATAGGGGGCATCAAATAGCTGATTATTTTAAGGTTTTTATTAATTTGCAAGTTGAATTTCACCCGCTTCCAGTGGTCAGATTGACTTGATATTTGGTATACATTAGTATATTGGATGACAATGCATGAGTCAACAAAAAATACAGTCACCAAAAAAACTTATATTCAAAATGTTTTTTTTTACAAAAATCTTATTATTACTATTATCTCAGAGTATATAAATACTAAGTACAACTATTATCCAGTAATATAGCCAAAAATCTTATAATCACCGGATGAACGTCCAAGAAAAGCTTTGCGTTATAGTTGTCACGCAATTTAATCACTAATTTTGTCCATATAAGAACGAAACTGATGATTGATCATTAAAGATAGCTCTTGTTCTAGCTATCAATAAAATGGCATAGCAAAAGAGTTCTTATTCACACGGTAAACAATCGTACGTTTGTTTGTTATGCAAAATGATGTCGTGACCAGGATAACTATAAAATGTCTTCCTATGACGTGAGATGATTTTCCACTAAATGTTTTACAAATGTTAATTTAATGTTTCTTTTCTGGGGTTCTGAAATCAAAAAGTAAAAAGGAACCCTTATGGTCCCACTCCGTCTGTCTGTCCATCTGTCACAGAGATATACTGGGTGGAGATTTCGAGATGGCATATTTTCGAAATCTATGTTGGGTTAGTCATGCTGAACAACTTTTACTATGGGATCAAAACTGAATACTCAAAAAAAAATTTTTACTCTTCATACATTATGATCGAGCAAGGTTGACATTTACTATGGAAAACATTTTGTCAAACATTGTCAAACATTTTTTTTGAGAGTTCACTATTGTTTCCATAGTAAAAGTTGTTCAGCTTGACTAACCCAACATAGGTTTCGAAAATATGCCATCTCGAAATCTCCACCTGTTATTTCAGAAACCTATAAACCGTTTGATATGAAATTTGGAATAGGTTTAAATATTTATAACCCAAACTAACATAAAAACAAATATTAAAAATGAAATCTTTGCAAATGGGGGCCCATTGGGATCGAAATTGCAAAGTAGGGCTACAAGTTTAAATGAGGAAACGCATAACATTTGTACATTCCAAACCCGATTTTTATTTCCTTTTATGTTGCTTAGTTTTTATGACAAAAAATACCCTTACGTCCAAGAACAGTAATGCGAAAAATCTGAAATAATTACAGGTGATAGGTAAACAATGATGTAAATATTACAGGTAAAATAAAACGATGTTTCTAACTAGCACAGATTTTTTTAAATCATCAAATATACGTCCAAGAAAGTTCGTAACCCTCGGTGCTCGAGACAGACTCAAAATCGCACTTGGCCGGTTTTATTTTATTTAAACAAAGGTAAAAACGGTAGGTAATCATTATTAATTAATAATTGTTCTTGACCTTTACAGTAATTTGCGCGTTTACTTTACTTGTTATCGCCATTTGTGATATTATTTTAAATGGTGCTAGTAGTTAAATATTTGTTGAAATGCAATCGTTCCAATACCTAATCAAATCAAATCTTTAATCCATTAAATGGTGAAATGGTTAGAATACCTACTACTAAAAGATCAACATAATATCACAAAATTAATTATAAATGATCTGTCAAAGAGATATACATGCATTTGCAAATAAACCTTTCAGGGTATAAAATATACATTGGTTTAATATTTTCTAGAGTTTTTTTACTCCGGATACGCTTGTGTTTATGCCACAATCTCACCGGTATTAGCGATGATGCAACCATTGTGTCCTGTGCAGTATGATTCATGAAGAAGTATTGTCATAGATATATTATAACTACTAGAAATGTAGTCAGGTGTGTTGTATATCATTAATGCTTATGAACAAAATATTAATGCTTATGAATAAAATTTGACTAAAATGCATTTCTTTTTATTTTTATTATGATACAAAATCCACAGCTATAAACTAGCGACATTCATGACTTAACTACTTAACTTAATGCCAATTAAGGATTTACTTTTTATTAACATAACTGATCAACTATGACAGAAACAGAGCGTATGTATGTATGTATGTATGTGTATGTATGTATGTTTGTGGATGGGTGTATGCGTATTTGTAATAATAATACAGATAAAATGTATGACAGGATATATATACGAAAGATATTATTATTGTAGCTATTCATTTGTTTATGGCCTTTTAGATTCTGGCTCCTCTGTCACTATCATAAATCAAGTGCTTTATGATAAACTTAATTTAAAAGAGTTAGGTCTTCATACTTCAGATATTGTTCCATTGGTAGCAGCTGGTGGACAAACCTTGAATTGTATTGGATATATAAACATTCCGGTACAATTTGAAAATACCTATCAAAACTTAGATGTTTATATAGTTCTGGATATAGATACACCACTGATTTTGGGTGTAGATTTCTGGCGGAAATTTAATATTTGCCCCAAATATCTTAGCTCAATATCTATATTAAATAAAAACGCGCCTAAACTAAATGAAATTCATACCTTACCGGTCAATCATATTCAAACTTATGATCATTTAACACATACTGAACGTGAAATAGCGGACAGTATAATTAAAGAATTTCATGATATATCCTCCGAAATCATAGGGTTAGGTAGGACAAGTATGATAACACATAAAATTGACACGGGTGATGCTGCCCCCGTTCGTCAACGTTATTATAGAATGTCACCAGAAAAACAAAGAATTCTTTGCCAGGAATTAGACGAAATGCTTGAATTAGATGTAGTTGAACCTTGTGAGAGCGAATGGTCTTCACCAGTTTTATTGACACCTAAAAAAGATGGAAAATTACGATTCTGTCTGGATAGTCGTAAATTAAACTCGATAACTAAAAAAGATGCATATAGCTTACCATATATAGCAGAAATATTAGATAATCTACGTGACGCTAAATACCTAAGTAGTGTGGATTTGTCAAAAAGTTTTTGGCAATTGCCAATTAGATTAGAAGATCGCGACAAGACCGCGTTCTATATTCCATCGCGAGGTACATTCCGTTTTAAGACTACACCATTTGGACTAACTAACGCACCAGCTACGCAGCAAAGACTTGTTGATTTACTGTTTTATGGACCGGAGTTTGAGCATAAAGTCTTTGTTTTCCTGGACGATATTATAATAGTTTCTTCAGAATTTAAACAACACATTGCGTTACTAAAAAAAGTACTCCAAAAACTAAAATTGGCAAATTTGAGTATAAATTACGAAAAATCAAATTTTTTCCGTCAAAAATTGAAATATCTTGGCTACATAGTCGATTCCAAAGGTCTACATGCAGACCCAGAAAAAATTGAAGCCATTAAACAATTTGCTACTCCCAACAGTCGAAAAGAAGTAAAACGATTCTTAGGTACAGCATCTTGGTACCGAAGATTTGTGCCTAATTTCAGTTCCATCGCGGGTCCACTGAATAAACTAACTATGTCCGGTAAGAAAGCTCCTCCATTTAAGTGGACAAGTGAGGCGCAGGAATCCTTTATAAAACTCAAAGAATGCCTTACTACTGCCCCTATTTTGGCTTGCCCCAATTATGATCTACCCTTTCAAGTTCATACTGATGCAAGTGATTACGGCATTGGTGCTTTATTAACACAAAATATAAATGGCGAAGAACATCCTATAGCGTACATGAGCAAATCCTTATCACCACAGGAACGTAATTTTAGTATCACTGAAAGAGAAACATTAGCGGTCTTATTGGCTCTTGAACATTGGAGATGCTATTTGGAAAATGGTAAAATGTTCACTGTCTTTACAGATCACTCCGCTCTTAAGTGGTTTATGAACCTGAACAATCCTACGGGACGTTTAGCGCGATGGGGTGTTAGATTGTCAGCTTTTAATTTCCAGATATGTCATCGTAAAGGCCGTGACAACGTTATCCCTGATGCCCTTTCACGTTCTCTACCAATCGGGGCCATAGGAAATACTGATAATAATAATAATAGTTCTACTTCATCTACTAACGATGCATGGTACCGTAAAATATTTGAAGACTGCTCAAATAATTTACAAACATCTAACAACTACCGCATTAATAATAATGTTCTCTATCGGTTCATTAAAAGTAAGTCTGTATTAGATACAGAATTCGAGTGGAAAGAGGTTATACCCTCCGAAAACCGAAAATCCATTATTTTTGAAAACCATGCTACGCCGACAGCGGGTCATTTAGGAGTTTTTAAAACATACAAAAAAATCTCACTTAGATATTTTTGGCCAGGGATGCATCGTGACATCTTAAAATTTGTGACTGCTTGTGACGTTTGCCTGGCTTATAAACATACCAATCATGCAACTCTAGGGGAAATGGGACGACCTAAGCAATGCTCACGTCCATTCCAAATGCTTAGTATGGATTTGATAGGACCGTTACCTAATAGTAGGCGTCAACATTGTTACATATTAGTGGTCACTTGCTGTTTCTCAAAATATTGCCTTCTATTCCCTATACGCCGAGCAACTGGTGAAACTATTACTAAAATTTTAGAGGAAGACGTTTTTCTTGTACACGGCATACCTTCTCAAGTTATTATAGACAACGGTAGTCAGTTCATTAGTAACACACTCAAAAGTCTATTTCAGAAATACAAAATCCCTAAAGTCCACTACACGCCAAAATATACACCACAAGTCAACACTGTTGAAAGATATAATAAAACTATAATGACTTGTGTGTCTACTTTTGTTGAGAACGATCATCGTTCTTGGGACCTAAACTTACCTAAAATACAGTTCGCTATTAATAATTCAGTAAATGAAGTAACTGGTTATACGCCTTCATTCCTCGTTTACGGGCGGGAATTAGTTACTTGCGGAACTCATTACATGGATAAGGATTTGTTAAGCTTGTCAACAACCAGTTTCTTAAATATATTTTTGCTTACGTTAAATGGGTCAACAGAGGAAAATTTTTCATTGTAACACTTTAGTGTACGATTAACAACCGAGTTTTGCGCATAATTGGTACAAGCATTGGGGACGTTAAATAAAGGCGTGTGTCTGGTGCGCCGATTAGGTGCACTTAATCTCAGGAAAGACGATAACAGGTTAGGACTATCTATAGCACCATTACAGACGTCATGAAGAAATGACACCTGAAGTAAGCAACGACGATCCTCCAGCGATAGCAGTCTATAATGCTGACAAGAAACTTGATAATCTGTAGGCACACGATAAGTACGGTAGTCAAGATACTTGATGAACTTTGACTGTATCTTCTCGATATGCTGTGTGGTGGTAATATAATTAGGATTCCATATACAACAACAATATTCAAGTATGCTACGTATATATGAATAATAAAGAATTTTAATGCAATTTGTATCAGTGAATTGTTGAGTCACACGAAGTACAAAACCCAAGCTTCTATATGCCTTGTCAACTATAGAAGTTACATGTTCAGAAAAGGTTAATTTTGAGTCAAGTAGAACACCAAGATCACGAACACAATTCACTTTATCTAGGGTGGTATTTTCTAGGTGATACGTAAACTGAATCGGGTTGACTTTGCGTGTAAATGTTAGTTGTGTACATTTTTTGACGTTAACACTAATCCTATTTCTACGATAGTATTCAGTGATTCGATTAAGGTCCTCCTGCAATCTATCGCAATCCGATCTGCTCTTAACTTTTAAATAGATTTTAGTATCATCCGCATACATTAAATAATTTGCATGTTGAAAACAACTTGTGATATCATATAGATAAGCAACATATAGCAAGGGCCCAGTTATAGAACCTTGTGGTACGCCTGATGTCACCTCAACAAAGTCAGAACAGAACCCACCAATTACCACAGCTTGGCTTCTGTTACGAAGGTACGACTCCATCCATCGCAAGAGGCTACCGCATAATCCCAACTCCTGCAACTTATGAAGCAAAATGACATGATCCACACGGTCAAAAGCTTTCTCAAAATCCGTGTAGATCACATCAACCTGGTACGATGATAAACGATACGATGGTAAACGGTTACCGCAGCCTATAGACGGTTGCTACGCCAGGGGTATCATTCCCGCGTTGCCGATCTTACATTTTAACTCTCTTGAAGTACCCCTTGGAAAAACCACGGCGGGACAGAGATTAATATTCAATCTTGCCTGTAAATCAGTAAAAATATATGGTCATGAAATATAAAATATTACGACCTCGCTATGTATTTTAATTAGACCATTGTGGCCTTTATCTATACCTAAAGCCTTTACCCCATTAACCTTGACTGAGAGTCAAGGCTAGACCAGCCTTTGGTCTGTTATATAATATAAATAATTTTAAATTTGCACTCAAATTGGATTTGCAATAATCGCAACACACAACCACGAGTACAGTGAGAACAATATCGCATTATATTTTACTACTACATTGAATGACATATATATTATACTGTCTTTTGTTTACGCTGCCGGACCTATGTAGCTATAATTGATGACTTTATAAAGACAGATTATGGTGGAAGATGCTATGAATTTAGTTACCTATAAAATGTAGGAAAGTTTTGAAAAAGTATTAAACGTAAGTAGTGTTAAAAGTGGAAGTATCTTTTTTCGGATCCTTTTTAATCTTAAACTTAATATCATCATATCAGCCTAAGGATGTCCGCTGCTGATCATAGGCCTCCCCCCTTGACTTCCACTTCAAACGGTTTTGGGTCGCTTGCATCCTGCGGCACCCAGTGACTCTGACCAGCAGGGCGATTGTCAAACGCTCTCGTTTTCGTGAAACCGATAGCGAGGGTCTCGTAAGTTGTTATAATTTTGGTTTTGTGTAACTTTTATGCCAAAATAGTCGCTGGCTTCATTTGAAATAAGTTAATTGTAATAGTTTTCAATTTTGCTATCATTTGTGTTACGTAATACCCAAATTATAAAAAGTTTTGAGAGCCTCGCTATCGGTTTCCCGATAACGAGAGCATTTGACAATCACCCACCAGGTCGTCGGTCCACCTGGTGGGAGGTCTTCCCGCTCGGCGCTTCCCAGTACGTGGTCCCCGCTCGAGAACCTTTCTTCCCCATCGGTTATCGGCTGTTCGAGCGATGTGGCCCGCCCATTGCCACTTCAGCTT
The DNA here is from genome assembly GCA_951394255.1 of Polyploca ridens. NCBI lineage: Eukaryota > Metazoa > Arthropoda > Insecta > Lepidoptera > Drepanidae > Polyploca > Polyploca ridens. Next base: position 8,083,261 of record OX596250.1, read on the forward strand.
ACTAACTTTACGAGCTATGTCCGTCGTTTCTTTCTCCTACGAATGTCCTCATTTCGGACCCTGCCGCGTAGAGAAAATCCGAGCATAACTTACATAAATTCAATATAACGGTAGGTATTTATTCCAAAAAACTCACTAAGTGAACAAAAAATTAAAATAAAATAAGTACGAAGAATAGATCAGCTTATTCACGACAAAATGTCTTGTTTAACATGCATAGATACAGTCAGTACAAATATTGAACTCTATGTCGTTTGACTAAACGATAGTGAGTAACCACACAGACCTCCAAAATCGCGGCCTAATGACCAACACATTACCGACCTCAATCCTATGACATAACACTCATAGCAGTTACGTTGTATGAGTTCTAGTTCGATGCTCCCAAACTATTGTGTCTCATAATCTATCTATGGCAGCTACTGTCGTCGTCTGTAATGCAATGCAACTGCGGTTTCCGTAATATTGCATCAAACTACTATTTGCTAAGGTTAATGTGCATGAAGCTACTAAAACAATTTGCTGGTGTGCATAAGCCGTGGCCTTCAAAATAAGTATTCTTTGGTATAAAATATGATTATACTAGTTTTTCTTGGTACAGAAATACTGGAATGCGTCCACAGATTCCTCCAAATCATGTTTTAACCCGTATACCTGTACTCCCCGACACAATAAAATATCCAGCGCAAGCCCCAATGGAATCTCCATGGATCAAATACCATATATGGAACTAGACTATATAAACAAAATTAAAAAATTTAAATGATAAATTGTATAACATCAATTAGAAGATAAGTTAGTATCTTAGCTTAGGTATTATGATGTTATTAGACCAAATAGTTATAAACAATCTGTTAATATTGGAGTAATAAGCGATAATGGTCAGCGGCGCATGTATGAGCCAGAGACCATTTTGAAAATAACCCACTGACTGTATTTCCCATTTAGGAAGAGCAATACTGACTCAACACTAAATGATCTATGCTAACGGTTGACGCAAACCACAGATGTTTCTTGTCAGGTTGATAGAGTATTATTTGTATTATCGGAGCGCGACGCGCATAGCAATTGGTCCCTGTTTCAACTCGAACGTTTTTCGCATCGCAATCATTATCTCACACAATAGACTTTGTTCTATAATATACAAATTAGCTACAGTGTATATTATATGCTGCACCTCTTACGCAGACGGTCAATCTTAATTTGATAATAAAATATTGAACGTCTAAAAAAAATAAAAATATGCTACGCATCATGCGACGTAATATTTCCTACTTCATTAAGTATTTCTTGGCAATTTATAATCTTATAGCCATTTGTATCATGCAATAGATCCAACCTACAACCTGAAAGCAGTTAATCAATTTTCTAATAACTTTCTTGAAGCTAGTGGAAAAAGAAATTCTATACGGTCGGCAATGGAGAAGCCAAACCAGACCGACTCTCAAGAGAAAATAAATACTTTCGCTGACTGTTGATGACTGACTGACCCAGTCCTGTGGACACTGTCCAAGCTACATTTATAACTCACTTATTATCTGTCATATATTTTAAAGTTACTACCACTCCTTGTTCCACATATTTGTAGGTACTTATATGTACTCTCTGTTGGTTTTTCACAAATTTTCGCAATATTTGATTAAATTAGGAAGCAATTTCTGGTAATGCAATATGTCAGAATTATTCGGATGCATCTAACATCAAAATAATAAAGATGGCTAATACCCCGACTGAGGCCCGATAGTGTCATTAACTATCGCATTCATATTGCATATTTTATTAAATTGAGAAAGCCAGCTTTCTTCCTGAGACCTATACATTATAATAAGCAACCCATAAACTTCACGTCTTTACATTATATTTTGGTAAACCAAAGTCTCCATTTGAAATACAAAACCAATAGTATAAAACCAAAATTAAAATACAATTTAAATGGAGATGTAGATACAGACGAGGACATAAATATAAGGTGACTGGTAATTAGTAAACGATACTTAGTCACATGATTGTACTCATGATAATCTAAACTCAGAAAATGGCTTTTGAATTTCACAAAGTATATATTTATGTCCTCGACTGTACATTTCGTATTTTAAAGCAGCGTTGAAAACTTGATGGCTTGCGTCGAATCTGTCAACAAGCCGTTTACCTACATCGATACGCTTCTGGTGAATTAAATCTGTTTTCTTTTCCACAAACAGTATTTATAGTGACCCCGTGACTTACTGTTCCACTCTGTGGTCAGTGTATGAGACGAGAGCGGCATCGGCACAAGGCAAGACAAGGACGTTGCACTGTTTGTCCACATTGCACTTCGCTAGACAACTCTCGCGGCACGGCGACATGGATTTCGTCACCACTCGATGTTTGTTTGGACGACTTTTAAAATACCAATTTCAATGTATCGCTAATAAATATTGTAGACGATTTCATTATATTTAATCGGTCGTTTATCGTGTTTTGGTGATATAGAATTATTACAATGGTTATATCAATCAATCAATACGTGTTACACTGGCTCGTATATTTGCTAAAATTCATTAAGTGATTTGTTTATGAAAATGAATTATTACAAAAGTTTAAGTAAGCTTTTTTACGTTCGCTTTTTTTAAACATTTCCATAAAAAACAATTTTGAACGGATTATAGCGTTGTATGAGAATTAGTATTTAATAATATTTCACATTTGAGGCGTAGTTAAGGTGACAATAGATTAGACCCCCTAAAAAGGCACCTAATGTTTTTATTTTTTTCAATATTCTGCTGTTTATCTTATGAAATTCATCAATTAATGCATTGTATTGGAGTGACAATTTCACCCAAAAATCGATAAACAAACCGTTACCTTAACTTGACTTTAGGTTCTTTTTAGCCCCCCAGTTAAATGCCAACAACAAACATACCAAAACTCACCTCAAATATGATGGTTTCATTTAAAGTGCATATTAATTATTCAACGCAATCCATTTTCACAGGAAACAAAGCAATTTATGAAATGAACTGTCATCAGTACAATGAGCGTACCACAACAGCAGTTTTATTGGAGCGACGAGATTGCTTTTATAGAATTCAACAATAGACACTCGCTATTTCACATTACAAACCTCACACGAAGAGGAAGTAATCTAAAGTGTTCGTACCACCATCGATGTGTTTTTTATTTGAGTGATATTTAATTCAAAGTGACTCGTATTCAATGATTGATATTTTTAATAAAGCTCTATTTTTCAATTACTCACTGACAATGAATGAAGTGAGTGAGGCGAAGAAAGCACGACTAGTAAGATCTATGAAGAATACCTAATACCTAATGACATGATTCTCGTAGGACTAAACTAGTGCTCCTGGCACTGACTTGCACCTTTTATACGAACATTTAATAGGACATTATTTTACTTCTAGAATTTATTAGAACCCTAAGTTATAATGAACTCAAAAAATAAAATAACTAATAATTACAAATAAATAATTTTATAATATCCTAGACAGTTCAATGATAATTTAATTAACTGATCAAATCTTACTTTATTGTTAATAATTTATATAAAGATTTAGATATTTTATTAAACTTACTGTGCTATCCAAAGAGGAAACGCTGCCAGCCTTCTGGGAACCCTGCCGTTAATCGGAAGCAGCGGCAGGCTTCAGGAAATTTTCTATATATAGATTGTATTTTGTACATATTTGTTGTAAATAAAGATATATTCTTTACTTATGTATCAAATATATCATTTGAATTTGAGTACTTAAACAATAAAGGTTAATAAATTATTATGTAATTTGACTTAACTAGGCTGTAACCTTGAAGAGTTAATCATGCAATACACGCCAAGTATTCTGATAATACCATGGCACTGTAATTGTGAATTGATCAATAGCTGAATAAATACTAGCATCTCGTATTAATTTCCTCAACCTCAGGAGAAACTAAAATTATCTAAAAGTGCTTGCATACAGCGAACGCTACCTACATTTGCACTGGTAAACTTATATCAAAAACATGGTTATTCTACTACATATAAAAGTGAGAAAAGATTTTATCTCTAGACTCTACACTCGATTTTATTGATTATGATCAAAACCGTGAGATCAAAATGTCGGGTGTCTGGATTTATTATAAAAATTACGTAAATGTTGAACGCGGAACAACAATTTTATCTGATTTATCATTTATGTGTCTAGAAATAGAGAATTCGTTGATCGTAATAGAAGTGAATAGTGTAGGTAAGAAATGATGCTACCGAATTTGTTTTATAGGGAAACCTGGATAAATGAGACATTAAGGGACCTGCAAACTTTAAGAGGTTTTCCACTAACACAGTATCTCAGATATCCAGGTATAAATTAATATCTGTCGTGTTTACAGAGGGTTCCATTAATAGAAGTAATTTCAGTTACAGAGATGCGATTATTAGATAGGCAGCTTTTCAATTCCTGACATGTTAGCATCCAGAAGTATTGTATCGCGCTCTTTGCTAAGTTTTCCGCTATGACAGTACTCACCTTCTGACGTAAAAGCGACGATGCGGGTTTATTTTCAAACCCGCTTCGTCTGCGTTAAAAATATCAGAAGGAGAATAATTGCGCAGGAGAACTGGTAGGTCCTCAATCCATTGACTACATTTGCTAACATAAACTGCGTTACTTTCTCCAGATTTTTTTCTCTTTTTAAAGTAGTAGAAGAATTAGTAAACAAAACGGAAATGTTATAGGTAATAAATTTACGTTATCTCAGTTACAGAGGTCAATACATATAAAATTCAAAGAAATCAATTTAGCATAAGTGTATTCTTTAAAATATAGTCTCAGTAAAAGAGATAAAATACACTCGCTGTCTCAATAATAGAGGTAATTATAACGATAAAATCGAAAGAACTAATCTCAGATAGAGTTTTGTTTTGTCCCATTAACAGACGTAATTCAGTGCTGAAGTGTCGGGACATCTTCCAGCTATGGAGGTTTCTCACTTATCTATGTACTACTTAATCAAGTTTTACAGTACTGTACTGTACTTACAGCCAGTTTCTGAAAGCCTAAGCCTTTCTTAAGGCGGCCCTCTGTGGCCGGCGCAACTTCAACGCGAGCATAGTCTAAAAGCTTGTTGTTTCATCCAACGTAATGTTTGACTGCGAATAAAGAGAGATAGCATCAGAGCCGTCGGTTATCAGTCGGTAAATTCCGCTGATCACTCGCGGCCGCTTCGCTAGGTCGTCATTAATGATTTCGCATTCATTAAACTTGTTCCAGGAGTATACTTCTTGAGAAAAAATCTTACAAGTTTGTGAAAAAAAAGTTAGTTATTTAGAATCTCCAATACATTTGCAAGCCTGGTATCTTAATGTTTTCTTTACTTTTACAATTTATAGGTACATTAGATATGGCCAAAGTTCAGGCAAAAACGCTGTTTTTCGGAGGCTTTGAATGAATTTGTTTCACACTTTTTTAAAATTACGCCAAGATACAAGGCTAGATATAGTACACAAGATACTAATTTGTTCAAAATATCTAACGAAAAATGTTTAACAACGCCATAATAAGTACAGGGGTTTTGTATGAAAAGTATGACGAATTGAGTCCTCTTAAGTTAATTTCTTGTTAAAAGTATACCTGTCATTATAAATGACGTATGAAATGACATAGATGGCAACAGTTTAGATTAAAGATGAACTTTGATTTAGCTTTCAGAAACTGGTGGTTAGGCTTGCAATAACAAATACACAGCCTATAATAGAAGTGCCTCTCAAGTGTTTTTCATAACTTTTTGGGCGTGAGCACTTACATAATAAATCAACAGATCAGTCAAGAGTATTTAAACTTCGCTTTCTCTAATAGACTAGACACATAGTATCGAACAACTTTTAAATTGCTTAGGTACCTACTAACTAAATGAAGTTCTCATAAAGCAGGGTTACTCAGGGGTACACCTCAGTCGGTTGCGGGAGGTAGCGCGGCAATTTTAACGTTACAGCGGCTGAGCAAAATTAATCAAATTGCTCCTAAAATTGGCACCATTTGCGAAATAAAAAACAAGCACATCCATTACATTATAAACACGTCTTTTTGTCAGAACCTATATTTTTGAATAGCTAGTTTATTCTCTTGTAAAAGAGTACGCAGTAATCTGGGTGATATGAGTTTGTGGAACTATAAGTTTGAGAATCCTTGTCTTAGGGCAATAACTTACCTATCACAATGAAAATAGATTTATATTACTTGTAGTACATTTTTTATTATTCAACAGCTCTTTGTGAGGTGATCAACAAGTTAGTCTATTAAATAGCAGTAAAAATTATCAATAATTAGATGAACAATTTTATTAATACATAGGAACCTACCCCAGATAAGATTTACTCGTAATAAATAAGAATTTTTGGTGTATTGGTAATTGATATTGATAGCAAGTATCTCGTCCTACTAACTATCCGCCCCACAGTTTCACACCTATTGTATTTTACCGCCTTAGAGAACGCATTATGAATCACATGAATACAAAATAATGTTTAATTTTATTCAGTTGGTGGCTCAATATTTTCTAAAAAAAAATCTCTACATTAACATTACCTTTTATAAAATTACTCGAAATAATTTTTGAATAAGCGCCTAGATTTGCTACCCCTACTGACTGACTTTAACATTCCCGACTGTATATATGTACTTAAAGAATGATTTTCATCAAAAAAATAATAGAGATAAAATAAATAGAGCACGAGTCATATAAATGTTATTTTCATAAATCATAAAACGAGACTATAATTTGTAAAGAAATTAATAGCTTTTCAATATCAATACAATAATGTAGGTAAGCTAGCCAAGTTCTACAGAGTAAGTGCATTCTTGGTGCAAGGGAACTTTCTCCTGCACCTGAGCTGTGACCTCATTAATAACACGCGTCAACCAACTATACTAGTTTTTGCCCCCGGCCGGCCACCACAACAGCACCCGACCCAAATTTCACCACACACCTGATTGATTCACATGGGAAAACTGTTGTTCTCTCTTTGTAATTTATTACCTATTTTACAACATTTGTCAATTACTTACCATTAACGATGTGAGAGCAAGTACATGTAGAAACCGGTGTCACATGAAAGTTTTCTGTTTCTTGTCAATTTTAAAATACGATATCTGCAGAATAATTAGGTAAGGGAAAATAAAGAATTAATCTCGAGATAAAACTGAAAACCTTCATTAACGCGGACGCTCAGACTGTGGAATGAGCTCCCCGCCGTGGTTTTCCCAATGGAGTACAGCATGGGGTTCTTCAAAAAGGGTGTGAAGAGGTTTCTTCAGGGTCGGCAACGCGCAATTGATACCCCTGGTGTTGCAAGCGTCCATAGGCTACGGTAACTGCTTACCATCAGGCGGGTCGTATGCTTGATTGCCACCTGGTATAAAAAAAAATATTACAATCTTCTATTTAAAAAAAACTTGCCCTGGCTGACAGAATGACCTATCAACGAACGCACAGCCTAAAACGTTGGAGTTAAAATCTTGAAATTGTACACTCTGGTACCTTAGATAACGAGGAACACATTTTTTTTTTAAATCCAACTCCTAATTTTGTAATTTCAAGGCGATGATAGCTCAGTGGTAGTGACGTCGGATACCGAGACGAAGGTCCCGGGTTCGAATCCTACAATAAGCTTGAGCTTTCGGTGAAGGAAAACATCGTGAGGAAACCATAGCACGGTGGTAGGGTACTTTGTAGTACCCGCCTGGCTGGCTACCAGTCTCAAGTTGAAAATCTGTCGCCAAGCACCTTTCGGTGTGTTCCGAAAGCTGCACTTGAGAGCCAGCTCCTTCTAGGCTTTGTGTGCTTACCACCTTCGGCCGCATCATCACTTACCATGGTGAGATTGCGGTCAAGCACAGGCCTATAAACAGTAAAAAAATAAATAAATAAAATGTGGTAAAATTGGTGATCAAGGTTGTTACCGAGGGCGGAAAGCTATAGTGATTTTAAATAACGCCTCCTTTACAAAGTGGCACAGACTAGAATATATTTTGACTTCTCTCCTTTACTAAATTATGTTGTTCAAAGTCAACACCTGTTGCAAATACGTCTGCATAAATTATACTACAAATAGCTTTATTACATATATTTCTAACCAATAAATTATTTTTAATCACACGAACATCTACATCTTACAATTATTACTAGCGCACGTTTGAGTTTGTAAATTGCATCACATGATCCAATCTTTTCACGGAACACTATCTTGATAGTATAGTTCTATCTTAACCATAGGTAGTAATTTATTCAAAATTGCCGTATCGTGCAGAGAAAGTAACAAATTATCAGGATGTTTGGGATATGATATAACCAATAAGAATAAAATAAAAAATCTTGACAGTTGGACATCTATTAATTATGTATAATTTTCCTTCATATCAGTATTTAACATAAGAAAGTCATCCAAGCATTTCATTTTAAATTTATTTTACCAAACGATTTTAGATACCTCATAAAAATTATATAATGATATCTGATAAACTGTCTTTATTAGTATCTGACGTAGTATATATTATTAACTCTGCAGTTTCGGTAACGGCCTTAGTTTACCTATGGCTCTAAATTAGAGGTCACTTCCATAAATAATAATAATAATCATCTAACCTACCCCTTTACAAACAATCACAGGTCGCTTGTATCCACTATCCGGCCGGATAGTAATTTGGATACCGGATAGTTACCGGATATCCGTTTCATCTCTAGTCTAGAGTTCTACGGTCAGAATTCTAGGTGCGTTCTCCATGACCGCCGCGGTCACTGTGTGCAATGATCAAAAGCGCCGCATAGGCGGAATGCAGAACTCATGACCGCAGAACTTTAGACCGCTCGCTGTGTGATCGGCGCCTTACATAGATCCATCTTATAAACAACTAGCTGTCTCGCGCGGTTTCACCCGCGTTCCCGTCATAAAAAGTAGCTTATGTCACCCGGGGATAGTGTAGCTTCCCAACAGTGAAAGAATTTTTCAAATCGGTTCAGTAGATTCGGAGCCTATTCAATGCAAACAAACAAACAAACAATCAAATCTTTCCTCTTTATAATATTAGTTAGATTAGATTAGATTAGATGTATAATTACGTAACGAAAATGTCTAAATGAAATGTGCTTCTATAAATATAATTTTTAATAACTTAATAAGTTATTATGAATTGACATTGTTTGTTTGATTTTATATTGTCATATTAAAATTTTATGTTGATGGTAATAGAATTAAATAATTCGTTGGACATTTTATTGTTAGTTAATTTTATAAATAAGGTGTAGTTTATATGTATGTATTTTCTTCAAGGTATTTGCATTCTAATAAGGCGGAATAAACAGAATGACAAAATTTCAAATTGTAGATGCGACTAACCCCCTTATTCATAATCGCTTTTTAACTAAATCAGTGTAATAGTGTGCCCCGTCTCACTCTATCGATCACCAAATGTCACCTGTCAGATAAAAACTTCGGAATTTTAGCTAATCAACGTTTGATAAATTTATTATGAATAAGGGGGTAAGCATTTACATTTAATTTCATAACGATTAATAAAATTTTCCTGTATTACATAGCATTTCATTCATCACTGGAACCAATCATTGTTAATACTACTATAACTCTGTAATTACAAACGTTTATTACCAATGTGAGACCTCATTGCAACACAGTTGATGTTGTCACATACTGAACGCGTTTAAGGATTACAAATACAATGTAAAATATACATTTTTACATTATACAATGTATAATTTTTATTCGTTAAACAACGTACAGAAACCTGATAGTCTAGATTTGTCACTGATTTTGAACAGTAAGGACCGGGTGTTTTTGACTTGGCCAATCAGAGTGCATGTGTCCTTGACATAGCCAATCAGGGCATTTTCGCTTATTATATAATATATTTTAATAAAAATCGCCGATTTATTTGATTCGTACTTCCCCAGTTGAGCTGCTCTTTGAGCGAATAAATAATAATAACATTTATTCGCTATTAAGAATAAACGCTCAGCTCTACCTCTCTTATGTTAATTAATATATTTTAACAAAAAGTTTAGTCACCTACATCATTAATTCCATTTCTGATTTCACATCCCGATAAGCCTGACATTATAATATAACGTTTTTATTACCAACCCTTATTGCGATCCAACAGGCTCTACCCATATGACTTAGAATCTTGTTTATGCCAAGTTACCTACTTGAAAAATAATATTCAGGTAAAATTTAAACGCTATTTAAGTTGATAATAGGCGCCCTGGGGGCCAACCATAATCTCTGGTATCCATAGTTGGCCCCCTGGACTGACATAGCATTCATCTCTCGTTCACTAGACAACCGATGACCGTCGCCGCTGCCGTGACAAATACAAAAGGAGAAAGTACCGGTGGAGTGCATGCAGCATGCGCCTGAGTTGCAACAATACATCACAATTATACACTCACCGTGGTAAATGTACGTAGTTAATCTTGAGATGAGAAAATTGGCTTCCGCGTTTTAAAAAAAAAGGTAAGTTACTAAATTGTGAAAAGAACAGCTCAAATAGAGTGACGAAGTTCTAACTAAATTCGATCCCAAATTAAGTAAAGTATTGCTTATAGTACTTACTACCTTCGGCCACGTCACCATGATGAAATTGTCGTCCAAAATAAGCTTATGCATAGAAACTAGATAAATAGATAGACGTTAAACGTCGAAAATTTATTATTGTTAATGCCTGCAAATGGTGCATGATTAAGAATGAAACCAACTTTTATTTACATAAGGCGCCGATCCCATAGAGAGAGTTCTAGAGTTCCGAGTTCTGCATTCCGTGTTGACTATTATGCACTCAGCAAGCAGTCTAGTTCTAGAGTTCTGCAATATACGCTACTGATCGTACATCATACACTTTTTTACTTTCAAAGGCCCCACATAGCTTACAGTCAACTCTTCTCTGTGGGATCGGCGCCTTACGGTATGATAAGTTGGCGTCTGTGTATCAATTTATGCTAAATTTGTAAGTATATATTTGCTATGCTAAATAGTGTTATTACGTACAAAAGTTATGTATGTATTTAGTTTTCAGCTTCGGAATGAGGTTTTAAAACGTTTCAACAAAAAAGTCATTATGAAATATATTGTGCTCATAACATATTACACGAGCATATTTAATATATTAATATTAGTTATATCCAAAGAAATGTAAGCGTAGCGATAAATCCTAACCCCCTCATTCATGATAAAGTTATCAAACGTTGACTAGCTAAAATTCCGAAGTCTTTATCTAACAGGTGACATTTGGTGATCGAAAGAGTGAGACGGGGCACACTATTACACTGATTTAGTTAAAAAACGATTATGAATAAAGGGGTTAGTCTATGGTTATATCATAATATTATTTATTCTGAGGTATTCGATGTACAAACAATTATTTGTAATTAATAACAACAAATACACAAAATGTATTTTCAATTTTGTTAGTAAAAATACTTTATTTAGCCGCCACGCAATAAGTGATTATAGGATCATTGCATCGTCTTATTTATCAAATACATATATGTATATAGATAGTATAGATAAAGAAACTTACGTTACTACTAATTCTAGGTAGTTAAGTTACATACAACGCGTAGCGTGCTAGCACGATACGGTTAGTGATCGACGCGCGTTGATGTCTTTTATTAGAACAATACTGCGTCGATCGGTGTTGCGCGCGCGCTTTTATGAATATCTCTAAGTAAATTTAGTTAGATTCTGTTTTTGTGATTGTAAAGAAAATACTTATATTTTTCAGTAATCTGTGGATAGCGTAGTGGGTAGTACATTTATCACTCTTTTGTATTCATTGTTTTATATTTATACTGTAATGTACTACTGTTGGTTGTACCAAATAAAAACACAAAAAAATATATATTTAAACGTTAATTTTTATCTTAAGTATATTGTTACGTAGGAATTTTGTGACGGCCTCATCGCCACAGAACAGGTTCGCCTAATATGGACACAGAATTGTCAAAATCAAAGTTATTTTTTCAGTTTAGACCCTAGCCCCCTTATTCATAATAGCTTTTTAACTAAATCAGTGTAATAGTGTGCCCCGTCTCACTCTTTCGATCACCAAATGTCACCTGTCAGATAAAGACTTCGGAATTTTAGCTAATCAACGTTTAATAACTTATGAAGGTCGAAGCTACTGAAATTACCACCAGGGGCTCTACCCCGTATCGGTGGTAATAATTACAAATACAATTAATGAATTTCATCCAAGAAGGGCCCACCTATGGAATTCATTGTGCCGCGTCATTGATTGAAATTACGATAAACAAAGATACGCGATAACTGCTAGGCATTAGCAGTTAGCAAATGACTTAATATGTAGGTACCCATGTTTGATTTTTTCTACCTCCTGCATAATCCACTGAAAAAAAACCATACTACTTTGCTCAGTAAAAATGAAGCCAAATGAATTAACCATTAACTTAACCGAGAAGTTCAGTTCAGTTAGTTGATTTATCATTTATTTTCACTTACACAACTCATTTATTATTACTTAGAAATAATTTAAATTGTTTAATGAAAAAAATCTATGCAAAGATTTGTAATTTACTGTATAATAAAATAAACATTATTTTACCAAAATAAACATTTACCCCCTTACTCATAAAGCGCTATTTAACTAATATACTGTTTAAATGGTCATGTAAATAACGTCACATTATTTGACAATGCCAATAGAGCGACTTTATTTACGTGACCCTTTAAACAGTATATTAGTTAAATAACGTTTTATGAGTAACGGGGTTAATCTTACTTTGAATTAAATAGCGCTTTATGAGTAAGGTCAGTTTTTAAGCAGTTTTTTTATACGACTAAGTCGGTAAACAAGCATACTGCCTGCCTGATGGTAAGCGGTTACCGTAGCCATGTGAATACTTGCAACCCACGAAGCATCATTCGCGCGTTACCGACCTTTCCCCCTCCCCAATGAGCACTGGCGACCCTACTCACGCGCAGGAACACAACTTTACACAACATAAAGTTATTTGACTGCGGTATTCTGTAAGATGGAGGTACTTCCCTAGTCGAACTGATCTTTGAGCGAATATAACGCTACGCTCTACCTCTCTCAAAAGTATCAGTTCAATTACGTCCAAACTTTCAAATACGAATGTTTTACCTTAAAATCGATGTACAAATCATTTCATTATTCTCAACACGACATCGTTTCCATGCGTTTCTGGTACACCTGAGAGAATACCGTTTAAGTCACTGCTGGTCGGTTTACTATTCACTGTACAGTGTTTCCTTAATGCATGTAAACAACCTCATGCAGTGACGTTAGCAAATAAAGTACCTCACACAATGACAATGTTGCCGAGGATTTATGTATTTAATATAGGTACTAGCTGCCCGGCGCGACTTCGTTCGCGTGGTGCTACCCTACCCTACCCTATCTAAACCATCTAGGAAGTTCATTGATATACACACGTGTCACTGAACTCGTCCTAAACGGCTGGACCGATTTGAATGAATTTTTTTGTATGCGTTTGGCTGGCACCCTGAATGGTTGGGATTCACATATCAGCCCGGCAGATGACACTGCAATCGATAATATAACCGAGATACCGACTGCGCCATCTGCCGGGCTGATTTGTGAATCTGCAGTAGAATTTTATACATATATAAAGATATTCGCCCTGCGTTCTCAAGGGATGTTATTTTCCCGGGTTAAAAAATAGTCTATATATGATATTCTATGGTTATAAATCTCTATATATAAAAATGAATCCCTATTTTCCTTGGTCACGCCATCACTTGAGAACAACTTTACCGATTTCATCCATCTTTTTTTTAAGTTTTCTAATAGGATGGAGAAGGTTCTTACAGAAAAAAAATTAAGAAAATAAGAATATTTAAGAAAACTTATTTTACGGTGGGTACCCTCGGGTACGCAGGTGAAACCGCGGGGCGCAACTAGTAAATAATAAATATCCTCTGACATTCTTCACATACGGCTATCTGATCCCAAACTAAGTAGTGCTATAGAAATCAGATAACTGATATACTACATATTTGTACTACTCTTTTTTTGTAAATAGATAGGTACTAATACTTGGCTCGCGGTTAAAAATATACCAATAACCAACCCATTGGTTCTCTTACACTTCTCTTACACCCAGATTCAGGATATACACATAAATGCTTGTCCTGGGTGGGAATCGAACCCAAAACCTGCGGCTTGATAGGTGGAATCTTAACCACCCACGCCAGCTGGCCGTTATGATCTATTCGTGTACCAAAATTTCATCACGATTGGATGTGCTGTTGAAGCGAAACAAGCAAAACTGCCTTTGGTATATATTATATTAGAATTCGCTCTTTTGAAATTTAAATTGAAAATTATCTAAGAGTTAACGTCTCATCTTGAAACTAATTGAATCACCAATTATAATAACCAGCTATTTCAAAACACACAAATGTATCAATCATTCAGCATAATTTCATTTATCCTTGACAGATGACAGTTACACAATCGCTATGACAGCTTAACCCAAAACAACATTAAATTTATCGTATAAAAAATAATATAGCTAATGTCAGTGTACAAGGCGCTTTGAAACCGCAACTCACATAACTGTTGCTCCGCACGATATTTCTGCTTATTGATTATATTTACTGTCATCTAATGATGGCTTTAGCCTTGGGCTATAACTTCCCGTACTAACTAAACATAATTCTACAACTAATGTGCTAATACGAATAAGAAATGTTTATTAATCTCATCACAATTACAATTACTAACCATGCAATTACAGGTTGAAAAATAATTTAACTAAAAAGAAAACAATTAATAACTTACCAAACGATGATTTAAAAATGAGTTTTTTTTTTGTTAATAAACAAATACCTATTCACATATATTTTGTATACCTAACCTAACGCTTTATTCGGTCAAACAGTAACATGTTTTTTTCCAGTTTTATTTATATTTCATTTTGACATGTTTGGGAAACTCTTACCTTATTAATTCTGTGTTTAATTATGATTAAAAACTAATATAATTGGACTGTTTTACAAAAAACTTAAACCGACTTCAAAGTAGGTATACTAAGAAGTAATCAAAACCTGGTCTGATCAAAATCTGGCAATGGGACCAAACGGGAAGTATACCCTTTCAAATAAAAATAGAATTTTCCAAATCGGTTTATAAATGACGGAGTTATGAGGTAACAAACATAAAAAAAATACAACCGAATTGAGAACCTCCACCTTTTTTTGAAGTCGGTTAAAAATGTTAGCTAGTAGCTAATAAAAACAAAAACATCAATCAAGGCAAGTATCTATTTCTAATAGTTTGGGCAATGCAATACGAAATGCAAAATGAGACATGCAACGGTGTCCTAAATAGTTAGCCGCTGGCGTAACTTGAGTTTATACTTACTAGGACAGGTCAACGTTAATGGCATTTTCTTATACATACAGCCCGGACGAAGACTTGTATGGCGCTACTAAATACATAGTTAATAGGAATCTTGGCTAAGCTACAATCGGGTCACATAGTTTGCTTAAATAAACTGTTTAGAAACGCTAATCGTGTTCCAAAGCGGCTGTATTGCCAGACTTGATGGTGACATCCATTGTGATAACGTAACCAATCCCTAAGGGTCAGTTCACACCGAGACGTGACGCGAGGTGACGATGCAATTGTTTCGCGTGACGCCGCGACACGCATCGCGATGCCCCGAGATGCATCGTGTAGCCACTGTGAAGCTACCGGCGAAGCATCGCTATGTCGCGCTGCATCGTGCTGCTTCGCGCGGCATCTCGAGACGCAGCGCGACGCCGCCGCGAGGCGTATTCGAATTCTCTCAATCAAATGTGTACTTTTTTGTGTAGTAAATAAAGTTCAATACTAAAAAGCGCGCGCCGCATCGCGTTTGGTTGCATCTCGCTGTGAATTGATACTAATTGACAGATCTTTATCGTGCACAAAAAAAAAATTACTGTACAATTGGCGGTCTCATGGATAAGAAGCGAAATCTTTCAGACAACCTAAATGCGTTTAAAAACAGGCAAAGAAAATCAGTTTTTTCGGATGCCTAGCAATTATTAAACAGCTTTAAAACAAACGATTGCATTATTACAAGAAATAAATATTATTCATCTTGCAGTTATGTTTTTTCGTGCAAAGGTATTTACGTTGACCACGACGATGTCGGCAATTGCAAAGTGGGTCAACAAGATTTAGCCAATAGAGGTCACTGACCAGACCAATAACTTATTAAGTTGGCACGTAGTAATATTTTGTCCAACACAAAAATATCGACAACATAGCCAAAATATATACAATGCAGTGAAAATTATTTTCAAGCTAAGTACTAAAATTTGTTTTTAACTTTTTGAAAATCTTGTGTCGATTTTACATGCAAAGGTGGAGTTTACACTTACGATTTTTGGCCAACCAATGTTATCCCAACTAGGCCATCACAACAACTTTACCATCCAACACTTTATTATAAACTCGTTTTCGCCCTGTTTCACCCGCGTTTCCAAGGGATCTTATATCATCCCGGGCTAAAAAGTACAATATGCTACATATTAAAATCTACCGGTGTGCCAAATTCCATCACGATTGATTGGTCGTTGAGGCGTCAAGAGGTAGGTACAACAGAATGTGTAATGCTCCGCGCCAATAAATAAAATAGCAACAAAATAAGTCGTCCGAGTTTAAGATGTGATATTACAATCAATTAATATTTTTGTGAATTCTTTGCGCAGTTAAAACGCATCAAACATTACCAGTTTTAAAAAGAATCCAAAAGTGGATCGCATTCATTCGCAAGGATTACGTAAAGGCCGTCCGAACAAAGGTTGCAACAGTCTTATTTGGAACTTGCGAAGTGTAGGTTACGCCTTACTACCAACAATTGTTTGGCATCATGTAAATGGTAATGTAACAAGATAAAATTATGAACTATGTCATAAATTGATCACGTAACTGTTGTTACGAATTAAATTATATTAAAAATGTCAAAGGTATAAACAAATTTCGGCACATTGTATTACGGTGCTTGAGTCACTAATTAGTGTGGATCTTTACAAATTTGAAATGGAATTGCATACTAAATTGGTTTCAAGTTGAAATCATTAGATTTACATATGTACATACTATTATATAAAATGAGAAACTGAGTGATTGACGCAAATCGCAGGGTCTCGAAACTAGACATTTTGCACATAGGTTCCTTATATGTAGACATCCACTAAAGGGTTCTCAAACTTTCATCCCTAAGGGGGCAAAAAAGGAATCAGGGTTGAATACGCGAACGAAAAAGTTTGTTCCTTGAACGATTTAGCTTGTTCATATTAACTTTGTCGAAGAAATGCTCAAACCAAATTAAAACGATAAATCGGATTCATTTTGTATAAGAAACCATTTCCGTGCGTTAGTTACTACATTGCATCATTTGTGTCCGACTTCCGCTACCGTCTACCACCAGCACTTGGAAGTGATTCTTTTTTATTCATACTACTATGGCGGTCCAATTCTTGTTGTCTTCAAGCCGATAGATGCGTTCATTATGATCTTCCGGCTTTATTTTATCTCACGATGGATCTAATGAATCCAGATCTTGTTCTTTTGACAAGTGAAAGTGAGCAGTCCCATCAAATTATATCATTACTTTATCTTATTTATAAACATGGTGATTAAAGATCCAATAAGTTTGTTATTAATAAATTAATTAATCAAAAATCGATCGACAATGTTTTTTTTTACTAAGGCATATTATTTGAGTTCTCAAGATGATATCATTACTATCGCCAATGATTAACAAAATAATAATAATGATTGCGAAATTAATGAATTATGGAAAGTTGAGTAACGCATCGACTAATTTATCTATCATCTGGCTCATACAATCGCGACCATCAGCGCGCGGTTTGAATTCGTGATTAGCTACGATTACTTTCGTAATAGACCTTTAGTCCAAATAAGCTGAATGTCACCTTGGCCAGTCATTAAAGAAGAACGGCATTCCGATCGAAACAAAAAGTAAATATAGGTACCGCGTGGATATTACAAAATAAGACATAAGAAAAAAAGCGTTTGAGTTACTTTTTGCGTTCTTAACAAAGCACTTATGAATAAAAATTACATATAAATCTACGTGCGTATGAACAATTATCGGTATAAGTTATCATGAGTTTGGGATTTTATTTAAAAACGAATAAATACTTATGGCATTACTAGTAATATCATGGACCATTTCTTTACACGTTGTAGTATTGAAAAGATTGAAATCAAACAACTGATAGATATAGAACATATACCTGCATACTATACCGACGATTTAATATTTTAATAAGTAGTACTGAATAATAGAATACATAGTAGAGTAGTACCCAACTGATAAGGCAGAAAAGAAAGTATGGCTCGAAGATTAACGAAAGAATGCTTAAAACTTACAATCAACCTTAGATCACTACTATAAGGTTCATAAAATATAATACACTGCAGCTGTTAGTTCCGTCTCACTCGCAAGGCACGCCTCTCCGCACGGCGCGCGCTAACATGGCGGCAGCTGCCGACCAACCGGTTTCCCGCGCTTGAAAATGTATATTCTGCGCAGGTACATCGGTAAGCCATATCAGTTGGGTACTACTTCTTATTCTTTTAGACATATAATAGAAGCCATATCCACAGCGTGGCAGCCGGTATATAACTTCCTCACCAATAAACCAAAATGTATAGTTTAGAAAACTATAAGTTTTCCAACGAGACTCTAAGAAATAACAGAAATAGAACCTAACATTTAATATAAATATAAAATAATAACAAATATAAATAACTATACAAATAACCAAGTAAAATACTTGCAAGTATAATAGCAAGAGACCATAACTTTCCTGAAAGTACCTGCCTGTACTTCTTTGTTTTTAGAAAGCATGGCATAACAATGGTATACATGCCAATTCTCACAAAAGCTAATATTTCACACATAAAACCTGTGACACGGATAATAGGAATATTTTAACTGAGAAATCTATTGAACAAAAGAAAAGTAGGATCATTGTCTGTAAATAGTAATCACCTGTTTGCAATAATAGGTATGTTAGTATGTAAGAAATAAGCATGTACTAATACCAAGGTATCCTATCACATATCGACCTTCGATTTTGTAACTGTTACCAATAATTTATACCAAACACACACGCATACAATTTCACAAACATTAGGTAGGCCATTGATTTTTGTATACAATTAAAATTGCATATTATGTAATTTTACAGTAAGACATAACAATTACATTTAAATATTGCTTTTAAAGAATTATACCTAGATATTGCACATCGCATCGGTTTAAGAAAATACTGTCTCATTGTAAAGTAGAGCTTTCTTTTTAGTTTGGAGAGACTATGCCATAGTGGCTACGGATTTATAACATATCCAAAGTAATGAGAAAGAACAATCATAAAATTTTTAGTTTTGCACTTGTTGAATACCTTATCATAGCAAAAGTGTCAAAATACACAGTTAATTCAATTCAAAACAGATTCATTCAAGTCCTGATAAGTAATTATTGTGAGCTACATAGTATCCACGTTTAGTTGGAATTAAATCAATAGTGTTTATGCCCAGATAACATAGGCCCTTATAAAGGCAATAAACTCATTACTGTAATAACGGAGTGCCTAAGCTACGTGTTATATAAGATTTGCAAGTGGGGGTTTCTTCCGTGTGCCACCGCTGAAGCAAGGAAACGGCCCGTGAACAAAGTAATTCGCAATGTTCTCGATCACGGCACTAAAATTACTCGTACGTCACGTAAAATACGTATGCATTGTTAGCATTAGTACCTAATAAATTCTTCCTCTACATTGCATGACGAGATACTTTCGTAAATGGGTAGAGACGATATTAAATCAATTTTTAAATGTTCAATTACGCAAAATTATGTTTGCATTTTGCAGCGACACAAATTATTAATCGACCTTCAGAAAATGTACCTATTTCCAAGAAAAACCGCTTTTTGAAAGTTATTTCAACTTTATATGTATAACCAATATTTAACTTTATAAAATTATTGTTTTTATTTTAATTTTTATTGGTGTTCTTTTTTCAGATGTAAGACATGTGGCGGCTTCACCTCACAGACAGACATCTTCGAGTCATGTTATGGTGCATACTGCTGGGTCTACAACCAGCTTTCGCTGGTATACTTGACCCTTTCAATTGGGCACGGTCGGACCGTATCGAGGTCAACATACCGTGGCTACCATGTACGTAGCTACTATGTTGTTATGTGTTATATCAATACATCATAACATAACAGTGATGTAAGAAAATGCATTTGTTTACAGTTGAGAATGAGACAAGGTGCTACGATGAGCTGGGGTGCCTTAATATCACGAGGAGCTGGTATCACCTTATTCATAGACCTTTCAACGTGTTTCCTTTGCCAAGGGTCGTCATTAATACAAGGTGAGCGGAATAAATTAATCGAAGTTTTTATTATCATATTCTAGTTATTATTTATTACCATTTTGTATTTGTTCTCAGGTTTATCCTATACACAAAGAAAAATCCCACCGACGGTCAACTTTTAAACGTGAACTCCAATAAGACTATAGTTAAATCCAACTTTAGCCCACGAAAGCTAACCAAGATGATTATCCACGGTTTCATAGACACTCCTCTTTCCAATTGGGTTAGTAGATATTGGCACTCTAATCAATTGCTTAAATAGGTCACTAATAGGTCCTCTAGTGCTGTGTATATCACAAGTCCTAATATTATATAACTTTTCATCAATAACACTATAAATTGCTTTCGCAAATCAAATTACTTAACGCAAGATAATAAAATTGATAAAACGGTTATAACTATTGATCAAAATGTTGTAATTGCCATAATTCAGGTCAGTGAGATGAAAGATGAGCTCGTGAAAGGTGGTGACTTCAACGTGGTTATCGTGGACTGGGCTGGTGGCAGTCTGCCTCTGTATACGCAAGCCACTGCCAACACGCGGCTGGTCGGACTTGAAGTTGCACATTTCATCAACACTTTACAGGTACAACCACATTTAGTTTCCCTTGTCCTGTTGTCTGTGTATCTGTAAACAAATCTGTAATAAAACAACGCAACCCCATCGAGTTTGGGCTCGTTTGATTCGTCTTGCCAAGGGCTCTGATTCGAGGGTCTGATGATTAAGTTGGTCGACTATTATATAAAAAAGCTTGTTTATAAAAACCATTTTCAACAGAAAGAGCACGGTCTAAATCCACTCGATGTCCATATCATAGGCCATTCGTTAGGCGCTCACACTGCAGGTTATGCAGGGGAAAGAATACAGGCAAGTGTTCATTTTACTATGTAGATATATTACATATCACATATTATATGGTAACCTATTAAGTATACATAATTGTCTTTGATTTAGTGTCTCGTTTCCTAGGGATTAGGAAGGATTACTGGCCTCGATCCTGCCGAGCCCTATTTCCAAGGAATGTCAACGCAAGTTAGACTGGATCCATCTGACGCACAGTTTGTCGACGTCATACACACAGATGGAAAAAGCATTTTCCTTTTAGGTAATACTAAATACGTAACTATAATCGTAAATTCTTCATAATTGCACGATCGCTTTTTATAATTCATACGCACCTTTGTGCTGTGTACAGACGTAACAAACATACTGATATCACTTTTATAAATACAATTTGTGCTTTACTGCTTTTCAATGTATTAATTTACTAACCCTTATATTATTGTATATATATTTGTTTATTTGTAAATGTGTACTATATGCTTTTTTGCTGATCAAATCAATCATTATATTCATTATCATTGTACAGTTTATTATATGTTTTATTATATTTATCGCATTTTTTAACTAATTTTTCGACGTGTTTATTTCACGCGTGCGACAGATTTTGTATTTATGGCAGGATATGGAATGTCGCAACCCGTGGGACATCTAGACTTTTATCCAAACAATGGCAAGGAACAGCCTGGTTGCGACCTCACCGAAGGCCCTCTGGTCCCGCTGACACTCGTCAAACAGGGCCTGGAGGAGGCTTCTAGAGTTTTAGTGGCTTGCAATCACGTGAGAGCCATTAAACTTTTTACAGAATCTATTAATGGAAAATGTCCGTACATAGGTAAGTGAAAGATATCTTATATTCCAAGAAAATGGACTATATGGTACTCATACAGACCTAGTCTTCCTACCTTAAATGACTACCTATTTAATGCTCCGTTCGAAAAATTTTTCAAGAGCTATTGTTTATAGTGTCAAGAGAAAGCTCGAATGAAAACGCCATTACATGTACCCTGTAAAAGTAGAAAGTTAACAATAAATAATTAAGATTGTAAAAAGGTCTGGATTAAAAGAACTTTAATCTAAATATAGTATGTTCGAGTCATGAAAGGTTAGTGGAACATCGCCCAAGTCCCGACTCACACTTATCTTTCTGTGATATATATTTTATGCATAGGTATACTTTAAATTATTTCAGGGCATCAATGTCCGTCCTATCAACATTTCGTGGCCGGAAAATGTTTCCACTGCGGCCATGGCTGTGCAGTAATGGGGTATGTCGTTCTATACATTTTAATTTAGCTTCTGGATTCATAATTATTGACATCTTAATAAGTTCTATATTAATTATACTTTCAGATTCCATGCAGATAGCTCTCCAGGTTTGATAACAAATAAAAATAATCAAACTGAGAATGAAGTGTATCCCTCAGAGGAACATGACACTATTGGTGCCAAATATTTCCTCAGCACAGGGAAGGAACAGCCTTTCTGCCGTATGTATTTATTTATCAACTTTTTTATGCAATGGTGCAGGCAAGTGGAGTTAAGAATCGGCCACCTAAGTAATTGTTTTAAGCAAAGTCGTCATTCATTCTTATTCCCACAAAACCTGAGGGTATAGTAGGTATTGCTTGCAGTCCAGTATCGGATATGGTAGGTCCATACGCCAGTGCCTAAAGGTGGTAGGCACACAAAGCCTAGAAGGGAAATAACTCTTAAGTAGAGCTGAATCATAGGCGTCGCCAAGGGGTGGCAAGAGGGGTAGTTGCCCCCTGCCCCATCCCTCCTAGACATAAAAAATGCCAAATGCAACGCAACCAAAGTCCTAAGTCCACTCACTTGACTTGCCTTTGTCGTTCTTAATATAATTGCCATAGGTAGAGGTAGTAAGATTCGCACTATAAACAAGTGTAAATTTCATGTGCTCTTGCTCCCTCTTGGGCCATCGGCTGGCAAAGACATTGACTGAATCAAGTAGATGTTAGCCGACTGATTTCAAGGGTGACTACTATAAAGTTACCACCGTGCTACGGTTTCCTCGAGATATTTTCCTTGACAGAGAACTGATGCTCATTGTAGGTATAAGTTATCCACGCATGAATTATCCCATGGTGTATGGTCTGACGTCACGGAGCTATCAAAGCCTTATGGATCATTTAACTCGTTAATTTGATGATGATAATGATTGTCTTAGTCGTCTGTAGGTATGTAGGTACTTACATAACATAGTATTTATCTTTATTGACGGCAACTAAGACTATATAAGTAGGTAATTTAATTATTATATTATGTCTATGTCCAACTGTTATATCATGTCATAATTAAATTTCCAGAACGACATTACAAAGTCGCCATACAATTAGCAAATCCGAAAGGTGCCGAGTCATGGGTCCAGGTAATTATTATTTTATAAACTTTGTAGGTATTTAAAAAAACCACTATTTAATATGCGTTAATTTTATAGGGTTTCCTGAAAGTCACATTACTGTCGGATAGAGGAGTTATCCGAGGAATGGACTTAACTCCCAGCAACTACGTAAAGTAAGTTACCCTTTTTTTTCAGATACCTAGAACAGCAACCTTGAGACGAACTTTTTTTTTCTTTTTCAATCAATATTATTGTCTTATTTAAATAAAAGCCCATTGAAATTATAGGCGATACTCGTGCCACTTTCTGAAAAATTAATAATATTAATTGTTACCCATAGCGGCAGCGTGAATTCCGCCTAATATCTGAAAGCTAAAAATAACAACAAATAACTGGCATACATTTTTGGTCTGAATTAAAATCTTTTAAACACCGATATTTTTATTTCAGATTAGAGCACGGCACCACGTATACTACTGTAGTAATTAATCCAATGGATCTAGGAGGGAAAGTGAGGAAGGTAAATATAAAAACAATTGAATAATATACAATTCAAATGAGCTCTGCTAAGTTTTGGGACCCGGGGCGTCATGGTAAAACAATGTCCCAGGGTATTTATACAAATAAGTACCTACTTCATATAAACTGTTTCAGGTGGAACTATCGTGGGAGTACGACATGAATGTACTGGAACCGCGATCTCTATGCATCCTATGGTGTAACGATCGATTGTACGTTAAATCTGTAGTAGTTGACCAGATGGAACTGCCTAGTAGAGGGTAAGTCATCCAATTGCGTAATTAAGTCATTTCCCTATAAAATTCTCTAATATCTGTGGGTTACATTGTGGTCGTAAAAGTTTGTTATGCACTAGATCGCCATTGACACAACTGCCACAGTCATCATGTAGTCAGTCATGTCTCTTTTGATCCCAGTCTCTACTATCATTAAACCAGCACCACATAACTAATTAAAACATAATTTCGTCTATCAACTTTTGCTTGTACCTCGTTGGTTACGTTCCCCGTTGTCTCTTGGACAACTTTTTGAAACCATGATTTTCTATAATATGTTTTCTATGGTTACAATTCACCAAACGTACATTTTTCTCGTAGTTAAAAGCCCATTCATTTATGGACTATCTCCTAAGCACATAAGTAGCATATATAATAACAGTTTTTAAGAAATTTGGTCACTATTGTCTCTTGGACAACGGGACAGAATAACAAACAAAAAAAAAGTAGATTTACCCAATTATACAAATATCACCTAGGTACTCTCAAATCTTGTATTATAAGTACCTAACCATTGAATGAAATATTTTTCAGGAAACGAAATGTAGACTTCAGCAGCAAATTATGCACACCAAAACGTGAATTTGCTGAAATCCCCAACAGGGGCTCTGCCAGTTTCTATGACAACTGTGGAAGGTAGCGATAATATAAAATCGCGTAGGCCTTAAAATGTTACATAGTCTATATAAACATAGGCTCGATGCTTTATGACTAGTGCCCAGACGTGACGCATCAACGTTCTACGACCAAAACCGATGGTCCAAGACCTGGGAGATGGCGTAAAACGCATGCGTTAATTTGTGATGTCTGTACAGGTGAACAGTGATTGTGTTTAAATTATGAAAGTGACTGTAGATTTTTATGTTATTTTGTTGTTCCTATGATCAGCAAAAGGTGTATAACTTTATTCGTTTGAACAGACTTTTTAGATCTGTGGTTATATCTATCAAAGCGTTAATATTATTCCTGTAGGTATACCTAAATTATCAACCACCTATGTAAATTTTTTATACTTAGAGACTTACGTAGTAATAATTTTATTAAAATTCTAGTGACGTAAAGTCGTATTTTATAAGTCTTATAAAATAAGACTAGGACATTGTTATAAAAACTTCAAGCATTCAATAAAATAAGGTTCAATTTCATTCAAGTACAAATCTCGTACTTTTATCGAATAAGATAAGCTATGTATTTTTACATGACATAATGATATGGTTGTAGTAGGTATGATAACACAGTGCAGATAAAATTAATGGAGATATTACCGTACGTTTACTAATGGCCGCACACAGAGACATCAATTAAGTATAATAATTGATTTATCTCTAGACCTGTCCCTTTCTATAACTATTCAATAAACAAAGATGGAGATACATTAATCTCGCATTAAATTTTAATTAACGTCTCTGAGTACGGCAGTCACTGTAGGTATATTATGTTGGATTGCCATTGTGTTGCTTTACGAACGTAGGTAGGTACGCGCCCATTTCATTGATAAAATCATAAAGATTGAAATGGAAAAAACAAGTAATTCATGATTTAAAAAATATAGTTATAAAGCAATACTAGCTTTGTACCTGATTCACTAATAGTAGTAAGGCTATAGAGCTTTACGCTTAAAGTTTGTGAAATGGGCGGGTGCAACCTGAAACCGTGCACTGTGAGGGAGGTCTCTTTTAGGTAGCTACGTAAACACTCATGTCATATATAAATTATTTATTGTAATATAAGGTATATACATGACATAATGTTACATCAAAAAAGATAGCAGACTTTTCAATTTGGCCTAAGCCATGGTTAAAGAAATAAGAAATGTTAGCCAATAAATGAGTTCGAGATCGCTGTACTCGAAGTGTAATTATATTCGACTAGAAGTTTCATGCAAGTGAAAACGACTCAGCTGATTGTTTTTTTTTTTTAAGTTTGACTGAACAATATATAAATTTTATGACTCAGTTCATCTGATTCGTTATTTGTAAATAAATAGTTAGGAACAATTATTAAACTTAACTAAATTCAATACCTATATACCTATCAGTGTTTTACTTCCTCCTGACAAACGTGAAATCCGGCAGTCTTCTTCTTCTTAGTTTTAAGTTAGGCAACCAAATCCAAATTAAGACTTATTTCTGCCAGTGTAGAGTTACAGTTTCCAGTCACAATAAATCACTTTCACATTAGTCCTTAACCAGTCACCATCCATAAAAGTCATATTTTACTACAATGGTGGTAATTGTACTAAAACTCTTCACGGACTTTTTGAGACAACTTGAAATAAGTCATTTTTAATACAAGCTTTTTACGGACACTGTACTTTTTTGTTGATTGTACTTGCATTGTCATCTAATATACTAATATATACCAAATATCAAGTCAATCCAACCACTGGAGGTGGGTGAAATTCAACCTGCAAGATTCCACCCGAACAAACATACATTGCAATTTAAATAAAAGCTTGTAATAAAAAACGGTAACGCAACTACAATATAATCCTCTGTGACGCAACGTCATTCTGCAAGTTCCCGCCAAAAAGTCAATCCGGCAGCAAGAATCTTATATAATATATAAGATTCTTGTCCGGCAGTCACTCAATGGCAGCACTGACTCTGTATTACCCGTATAAAGACTTGCCAGAAGTACGGTAATTAGGCCTCCAAATCGAATAATGTATGATATACGGCCGTCTCCTCAAATTACGGAGAGTCCGTCCATCACACAAATGGTTTGTTGTAAAATGTAGGTAACGTGTCTTGATTATCAAGATCATATCCTGTGATCAAGTAGTTTGATTACTATTATTTCCTCATTATTTCCAACTATCAACTACTATGTGAATTCGATAGTTTCACAAATGAATTTTTGAGCTATAGATAGATCCATTGTTATTAATCCCAGCAAAAGTTGTTCTATTAGCTCTTCCTTTGCGAAATCTGAGGGAATCTTTAGTACTATTTTAATAATGAAAACAATAAAACCAACTTCATAACATCCACCGTCAATGGGGAGCTATTAACGAAAGCTGTCTAACAGACACCCAAAATGTTTTCAAAAACTTAAAACTTATGATATGGTTTTAAGTTTTTGAAAACATTTTGGGTGTGAAACCAAATGAAGATTATTTTTACGGTGTCCCTAAGTAGGTTCGCCGCCATAAGTGCACTTATGGCGAGCGGTTGATTGTCAAACTTATGTAACAGTGGTGTTATTCTTTGAGTATAAACTCAGGTGTTATTGATACGGCAATTGCTGTAATATATTACGACAATCCACGATTTTTATCCAGAAAATACGGTATACGGCAGCTCTCTCATTGCCGTATCACTAAATACGGTAATTGGCTAGATTTGAACCGAAACGTTTTTCATTAGTGTAATGAACGAAATGAAATGCACAATGCACATGGGTTACCACTTTTATGAATGTACAGCCGTGGAAATCTCGATTATAAGCATACAGTTGTAATGCCATATAATATCTTCTCTTTCGCTTTGGTTAAAAATGAATGAAGAGGTTGCAAATGAGTGGACTATGACTGCCTATGAGTCTACGAATTATCCCTAAATTATTCGTAGACCCGACACAGTTGCAAGTGAAATTCAATATTTCGTGTTTGATTGTGGTTGTGTTGTAATCGATACAAAGAGTTAATTCTGAACCTTTGCGGAGAAGAAACAAATGAGGAATAGACTGCATGGCTTAGACCTTTGCCTGCCTTTTGGTGAATATTATAAGCAACAATTATGTCATTCATTCATTCGTTATAAATATGTAGTATTATCTATGCTATGATTCATCTCATTCATCATTCATTGTCTGTCTGTCGTTGACCTTTGATCATGCTTTGACCATTGTCAATGTTTATTTATTAGAAACTTACGTTGTAAAATAACGAATATGAAAATATTTATGTAGTATCCCATAAAGTAGGTTATTATAAACTGTTTATTTATAGAGGTCTGTGATTTAATATTTGTTTTATTGGGAAAATATTTATAAATTCTGAAGAAAAGAACAATCAAATGTCTTCTGGAACGTCTAAACTTGTGCTAGGTTTGTCTTGTGCGATTACAGTTGGTATTGTATCGTATGTTCACGTGAAACAACAAACAGATAGGTAACTATCATTACTTTTGTCCTACACTAGCTATCTTGGTCAGTCTATTATTAACCTGGTGGAGGCTCATAACAGTGCTTCAAGAAGCTGTTATTTTTTTACAATTATTACATGAAGTTCAAATAGCCTTCCACAGACTCTTAAATAGCCTAGAAATTCTAGAGAACATGTCAAGAGGATTCTCTGAAAATGTATTACGTTTGGTCTCATTTTGAATTTATATGATGGGCCAGTCGGCATGGTTGGTTAAGAACAATCACATTGCAAGTTGTGGGTTTGATTCCCACCCAAGACATGCATTTGTGTGCATGAACATGCATGCAATTAAGTATATTACATATGTATGTATTTACAAAAAAAAAAAGTGTATCAGTTATCTGGTTTCCATAATACAAGCTCTACTTAGTTTAGGATCTGATAGCCATGTGTAAAGAATGTCCAAGGATATTTATTTATTTATGTGTCACTACTGTATAGCAATTTGTACAATTTTGCTACAAGAAATGCTTTCATTATATTCTGCTGGAGTGTAAATAAAGCCATACTGGTCTAATTAATACAAGTTTTTATTTAAATCTCTTGGTCAAATGATTGAGGAATGGGTAGCCCGCAATCAAACTGCAGATAAGTTCTTAGCAATTTAACCCATAGTTCATGGTGGGATGCGCTGCCTATATTGCCTTTGACTTCATTTATCACAGATTGCTCAGCTGTCCTGTTCCTTTTGAATTAATGTAAGAATGGAAAGAGCAAAAAATATCTATGCAGTAGTATATAATATGGAAGTGACTGTAACAAGGCGTTTTAACATTACAAAGAAAAAAAACAATTAAATAATTACATACAGGATGCGCATCCCACATGAGAACCTATGGGCTAGTAACAGTTAACTCACATTAGTAGATGTACCTATTCAATAATTAAGGATGTTGACTGCCATAAAATAATAAGATAAAAATCCATTGCCATGATTTGGCAAGTTATGTCTGCTTACCACCTAGAACTAATATACTAGATAGTGGCCAACCACAACAAACACTTTAACTTTAACTGTCCAACTTACAGGGATAAAATGCATGAAGGTGTAGTTAAGGACATAGAGCGCCAGCAAAGGCGAAAAACGGAAAACTTATATTTGCTACAACAACAAAATGAATTGACGAAACAACTAAAGAAGGAATTACAAAATCCATAAAAATCCAATGTATATATTTAAGTATCTATTTATTTTTTACTAAATTAATATAGGTATTAGAACATCAAGCTAGTTTTTTTTCTCCTTTAACCAAACGTCTAACATAACATCCTTGAGGTTCAAATGTATTCCTGTTGGCTTTTTCTTATCAGTTCCATCTATAAAACCATCAAGTTGCAGTTTTTCCTTAGCCACTGCTGCCAAACATTCAAATGTTCGGGGCTCCCAACAAGCCAAGTCTGAGAGTGATTTTTTGTCTAACATAATATTTGCTCTATCCAAGCCTTCCTTCAAGCTATAGAACGTCATATTGTGTTGTTCACAAGCAGCTGTGATACGTGTAGTCCAGAGATCTTTCATATCTCGTTTCTTTAGTTTTCGAGCTTTGGTTGCATACACAAGTGCACGATGTACATTACGAACAGCGATAGAATAGCAGTTTCTTCGACGACCTATGTAGTGAGCAGCCAACCTAAAAATCCGCCTCTTTCTCCAAAATTCATCGGGACCACGACAACGTACCCAATTAATAACAGACAAAAACACCATTGTGTCTGAAATAAAAAAAATTACGTCGATTTTCAAAAATTTCAACTTGTAACTTTCAACAATAAGAATCCTAACCTAAAAATATTTACTTACATTTATTTTTTTGTTCATGGACATGACCATGGATACAAAATCCTTAGTCGCATACATTTTATTTATAATATCACTTTCATACAGTCCGCACATTAACTTTCACATAGTCCGCATGATCAGTCACCATCCAGTCATGTTTTAGTAAAATGGTGGTCATTGTACTAAAACTTATCACGGACTTTTTGAGACAACTTGTAAAGTCACGATACATAATTCATTTCATTTCACTTCACTGGTGCACATGGATTGATCTTTATTGGATAAAATACCACCGATAATATGCAATAAAACTCAAAATACACGAATTTATGCAAATAATAATGAAAACGCAACGTCACTCTGCAAGTTCCCGCCAAAAAGTCAACCTAAATTAGAGTCAGTGCTGCGATTTTATAATTGAGAAAAATGCTCACTTTTCGCCGAAAGTACCTACTAATATAAGAAATTCAAGAACCAATACAATTTAAACTAGATCGAAGAATATTTCAAGTAGGTAAGTAGGGCGATTACGTAACTAAATTTGAATCATTTTCGAATTGAAATCGGTTCAATATAGCGGTTTTCTGATAACTTTTTTACATTCTGATAACTGCAAATACAAACAGTGGTTCATTAGAAATGGAATCATTTCCGATTTTGTAATATTTCTACCGATTCAGAGGTTATTTCAATCTGAATTTCATTGAAATAAAGTTACGTAATCCACATACGCTTGACCACTTTTGACATTGCGTCGCCTCAGAGCAACAAGGTTTTAACTAGCATTTTTAGGAATTTTAACTTATATATGTCATTTGAAAGATGATTTTACGAAGGTTCGATCTGTATTAAAAACACAACAATATAATAAGTAAAAGTCTCGCTAT
This sequence comes from Polyploca ridens, assembly GCA_951394255.1. Taxonomy (NCBI): domain Eukaryota; kingdom Metazoa; phylum Arthropoda; class Insecta; order Lepidoptera; family Drepanidae; genus Polyploca; species Polyploca ridens. Next base: position 8,114,540 of record OX596250.1, read on the forward strand.
CGAAAAGAAATCATAGTTCTATCTACATTTTTAGTACATTTTGCGGGCAACACTATTCTATGTGGTTTGCCTGTGGTAGTTAGAACTTTGTTATCTTTATCTGTCAATAATTGGACTGTTTTACAAAAAACTTAAACCGACTTCAAAGTACACTAAGAAGTAATCAAATCCTGATCTGATGACCATGGGACCAAACGGGCCGTGTACCCTTTCAAATAAAAAAATAATTTTCCAAATCGGTTAATAAATGACGGAGTTATGAGGTAACAAACATAAAAAAAAAAACAAAAAAAATACATTACATTCGAATTGAGAACCTCCTCCTTTTTTTAAAGTCGGTTAAAAATGGCGGTTGAACATGGTGAAAGATTTATAAGCGAAAAGAGAGGAGAAATTCGTTTTAATTTTTTTATTTATACTATTTAGGTACCAAACAAGCATGCCTGATGGTAAGCGGTTACCGCAGCCTATGGACACTTGCAACACCAGGGGTTTTACAGAAAGGTTTTAAAGAACCCCATGCTGTACTCCATTGGATCCGAATCTGAGAGTCCGCGAAAGGAAGCTTCTTTGAGACCGCACAGTTCGAAACAATTCTGGTTTCAATATGTGAGGATGGATTCCTCGTCGACGGCGAGAGTTGCGATGTTAGAAGGTAGCCGTGGGCATCATTGTGAATGCGCCAAGTCTTTAAAGTATGACTAAATACCATACTCAAAAGTTACTTCCTTAAAATTCTCTCAAAATGACTTTCATGTGGGCTACAAAACAAGCTCTGCAACAAGGTTCTATGATATCATAGAACCTCGTTGCCTATTGTTTTTACAATTTCCCGCAGCTACAAAGTTCCATGTATTTTCAAAAAAATATTATATTAGTTGTTTTTTAATATTTGCTCTAAGAAATATACTCTTCTTACTTTAAACAACATCATATTAATTTAATTATCACCAATTTTGAAAAATATATGAAATATAAAACATCAGTTTCAATTGGCTCCCCTGAAAACTATAGACTCTGAAACATAGAACTGTGTTGCCCTAAGGCGACGATTGTCAGGCGAACTTTAACAATAGAGTTTAACAGTTTAACGGTAGATAGAACGTATATATTCTACGGTATAGTCTGGCATACGAAAGTAGAACCTGAAAAAGCGCGGCAAATTAAAAAAAACTAGATGTGGTATCACTAAGTATAGTAGGAATAAATTGTTTTGATACTTATGATAATATTAAGTTATGTTTGATTTTCCTAAGTAATTATTTGCATGTAAATGTGTTAAAATTTTACATAAACTCGTTATATTCAATTTTTATATAGAAAATACTTTTAAATAAATAAATATCCTGGGATATTCCTCACAATCGGTTATATGATCCCAAACTAAGCGTACTTGTATATATTCAAATACAAAAATTGTGGAGATTTTATTTTTTTCTTGTTTATATTTTTTTTACCTTTGTAGAACAATATGGATAGATGTTTCAGTGATTAGCGACCGTAGAAGTTCAATTAGCATATTGTAGAATATTAAGGTGATCGAAAGAATGAGAAGGTGGGCACTATAACACTGATTTAGCTATAAAGCCATTATGAATAAAGGGTAAGTATCAAAACTGGTTCAGTAAACTAGTTGACACTTTTTATGCCGGGTGACGAAAGTGACATTAATAGAATGTTGCCATGTAAAGAGTTTCAATTACAGCCAGGCTCAACTTTCGTTTGCCAGACTCTATCTATTACTATGGCTCCAAAGAAGGATAGTCGCCTCTATGGGAATATGAAATAAACAAGCCTATATATATATTATATAGGCGAATAGGTAGATAGTATTTGACAGTCTGTATAGTTTGCATAGGGTGGATTCAGCATAATACTGCTAACGCACGTTCCGACCGTCGGACTCCTAGGAGGCGGGGCGTCCTGCCGTCGGAGCGTGTGATTATGAATACTGACTGGTCGTTCGCCCTCTGATTGGTCGGTATTGACGACGTAGGTAGGTAAGTAGGAGTCCGACGGTCGAATGATACGTTACGGCTTTAAGGCTCCCGCCGCCGAATCTTGCAAATCTTTTTTTCTTTTATTTTTACTGTGTATAGGCCTGTTTTTGACCGCAATCTCACCATGGTAAGTATGATGTGGTGTGGCCGAAGGTGGTAAGCACACAAAGCCTAGAAGGAACTGTATCTCAAGTGCAGCTTTCAGAACACACCGAAAGGTGCTTGGCGACAGATTTTCAACTTGAGGGGGATCTTTAAGTTCGATGATCAGCATTAATTATTTCCAAGCAAGCAAGCTTATCGATTATTTCCATTAGACATTTCTGTTAATAATCGATTAATCAAAAACCGGCCAAGTGCGAGTCGGACTCGCAAACGGAGGGTTCCGTACAATATTAACTAACTCATTGTGCTATCTATGAAAACAAAATACAAAAAATAAGACGGTTGTTGTATGGGCACCCCCTTTAATTTTGAATATTATTTCATTTTTATTATTTGTTGTTATAGCGGCAATAGTTGACACGCACCGTAGCAAGACTCGACGTAGGCGGAATCACCGTAGAAGGAACGCGACGTAGAGGTAAGCGCGACGTAAACGGAATGAATCGGAACCCTAAAAAAGTCGATATCGTTTACTTTACCTACTGCGATAAATAGGGTCCACTACAATAATGATGAATGTCCAATTTTTTTTTAATCTTAACGAGTCATACCATTCGGTCACATGAAATTATATTTATAAATCTTGTTAGCAAACTTAGCAATATCGCTTGCAGTCCCGTGATCAATATGTTTTAAATATTTTGGCTACACGGCTTATTTTCACCGTTTATAAAAACAAAAACTATTATCTTAATACAAAAGATAAAGGACATTCATCATTATTGCAGTGGACCCTTCATTTGCAATGTACACACGGCAACACATCAAGCTATACATTTCCAGTATAAGCTGATCTCGCATTGTATAGGATTTCCCTACAATGAGAGGTCAGCTTATATTGGAAATGTATAGCTTGATCTGTAGCCGTGCGTACGGTCTAATGGTCAGGTCCACACGGCACAGACATACGCTATGCAGACCGTATTGGTTTGAGTGAGTTAAGTACATCATTCACCTTTTTACAGACCAGTCGTCATTGCTAAAGTTCAAGAGTGATAGAGCGTTGCGTTTATTCGCTCAAAGAGCAGCTCGACTGGGGTAGTGCCACCAACTTACAGTACATCTACCATGAGTTTTCTACACTAACGTAATCTACACTCGCGTGAATATTTTGTATGACGAGCACCGCCTCTAGTGGATACTTTTGGAAGCATTTCATACAAAATGTTTCACCGTAGTCGCTAGCGAGTGTAGAAAACTCATGGGGACGGGAAACATGCTCACCTTCCACACAGTAGGCTGCGACGACTTTTTGATGCAACATTCAAAATTGTTCACATCGGCCCGAACTTCAGTACCTGTACCATGAGTTTTTAACACTAACGTAATCTACACACGCTAGCGACTACGGTGAATTTTTTTTAAGAAAAGCTTCCAACGTTATCGTAGAAAACTCATGGTAGAGGTACAGACTACACGTCTTATTTGCACCAACTTTAGTTTGCAACCGAACCGTTAATAGTAGGTATACTTATATCCTATTATTATGGGTTGATGCCACTCTTCTTTATCTGAAAGTTACTTAATTCTTACAAACGAAACGAGCTTTTTCATGTATAGGTACCTAACAATCACTAATTGTAAAACTGAACTGACGCAATATTCGCAATGGTTTGGTCAAAGTGGATTTATCTCAAAGCGAATATCTAGGTACCTACCAAATTTAAGCGTAATTAGGTACTATTTAGTTCCTTAATTTTACATAGTACGATCTAGGTACCTATATTATTTATTTTTGCAACTTATCATGGGCCCACCCCACTCACTAACAAGATCATCATCATTAAGATAATCATTACATTAATGTATAATAACTAATAAGCTGCGACCAAACAATGCGATCTCTAGTTGAACAAAACTAATTTAGAATAAGTAATAATGATACCCTGTGTAATTCTTCACACACGGCAAACGAATCCCAAACTAAGCAGAGCTTCTAAGGAAACCAAACTCAGGACAAGCATATCTACGTGTTCGTTCATGCACACGCGCTTCACACTTAAATGTTTGTCTCGGGTGGGAATAGAACCCAAGACCTACGGTTTGATAGGTAGTGTAGTGGACCTTAACAACCACGCTTACTGGCCCGTTAAATAATAAAATAAAATGTTAATACATCCTTTAATAAAACAGTAATGTTACTTAATGTGCTCATGTCACAGAATATTCAATAGTAGCTCATGTCAAAGAATAGATGTACCTATTAACATGACATATGACCTACTCATGTCATGGTAAGTATGGTGAATAGACAGAATCATGTAACGGTGCGCAACGAATACCTGGTTTAGGTAAATAAATACTTCCTTAAGAAACAAGGTTCTAGCCATATTTGCCAACTCTATTTAATTTGAATTTTTTTTACTTCCTCCTGAATACTCCTCATTTGGGTTAGCAAAACCCGCTGACCTGCAATTATTACATAAATTATTGTTTATTTTAGGTAATTATATTAAAAGCTAAGATGTAAGCACCTGGGCTGCCTAGATACCTTACTTATATATATCCTTCTTAACATTTTCAACTTGTATACGCCTGGAAGAGTGTTCATCATCATCATCACTTTCTTCAGGGTTGTACTGACAAGAGGCACTGGACACGTCGAAATTATCATTCACCGACATGATGTGTCTCACGTTGTATTTATTACTTTGGAAATTATTATCTTTTGCATCGCCGTCGTTACGAATAATGAACTTGAGGATCAAAATCTGTTTGATGGCATCTGATTAATAAGATATCTTAATCAAAGGTTTGATAAAATTATGAAGGAAGATCGTATCAATCTAATTCATTTAAACATATCCAAAATTCAGCAAAGATTGATAAATTGTAGGTAACTTCTTAAAATAAGGCCTCACCTCTGTCACAATAATCAAAAGAAATACACATAAATGAAGAGCCATAGAAATCATAATAAATTTCTGCATTGTCTCGCCACATCCAACGGTATTGATAGAATATGTACCCAGTTCTGACAGATAGTTGTAAATGCATGATCCACTTTTGCAGCAACTGGTGATTAAAATATAATTTTATCATCCATCGCCTTAATTCAGAATATAAAAAATAAGAAAGTCATCGACAGCTCATTAACGGTCTCATAACAGGGGCACAAAGCTCCCCGTAAGAACGAGGGGATGAAAGTCAAGAGCACACGAACACAACCCCCCTTATTACAAAACATGGTTTAAAGCAAAACCAGGTTTTACTGTCATTCGGTCACTTTCTAACGTCATATAATAAAAAGAGACGAGGCTATTTTAAAACCTGGTTTTACTTTAAACCATGTTTTGTAATAAGGGGGAACATGTTTACCGTAATCGCAAGCGAGTATCGTTACTGCTCTCTGGTATAGTGGTATCTATGGTTACTGCAGCTAATTAATGGTGGCCTAAGTTATACGCTCTGCTATCGTTTTATAGGATTCAATGCGTTTTCCACTAGAGGCGCTGTTCCAATTCCGTAAACGCAATCGGTTATCTCGATATGATCCACTGAGCCGGCGCGAGTTTTTTAAAATTCTTTATTATTACTAAATAAAAAAGTAACTTAAAAAAATTCAATCGACTTCAAAATACACTAAAAAGTATGAAATAACTCTAATCTGACTATGATTTGAAGTCATCTTTTTTAGTTTTTCTTAAATACACTAGAATTTGACCAAGGTTTTGAGACGTTTTTCCTTTGACACCACGTCCGTAGCTCGTATCAATAAGCCAGGCCGTCACACATATTTGTCCATATCATGAAAACTACTGAACCGATTTCGATGAAACTTGCACTGTTCCCTAAGTTTAAGTAAATGTAAACCAATAAAAAAAAATGGTTACAATCCGATTAATATCTTCGGAGATAGGTGTGGACAAACATACATACATACAAACACCTATGAAATTTTATATATTTGTTTGGAAGCCCTAATAGATTATCATATGTGAATATATTGCAGTTCCGATAATATTGCATACATACTTGTCGAATTGACAATCTCCTTTTTTTTGAAGTCGATTAAAAAAACGTATCAAATAATATCGTAACCTTAGGGGCACACTATCCATAACGGGCTTCTCTCTTCCAGTGTTCTTACGGATATTATGCTTATTTGTGTTAGGGTCCCATTCATAATCGCGTATTTTGTCATACCAATCGTGTTTGAACCAATCCTTATAGGAATCTAACTGTAATTGGAATATAATTATAATATAATACAAGTATAATACAACCCCTACCATGAGTACTACAGTAACGTAATCGATACTCGCTAGCGACTACGGAGTACATTTTGTATGACGAGCACCGCCTCTAGCGGACAGTTTTGAAAGTATTTCATACAGAATGTTTCATCGTAGTCGCTAGCGAGTATAGATTACGTAAGGCTAGGAACACCGATATAGATATAACTAGATAACGCAAGTATCATGATCTGTATGAAAAACAAGCGTGCCATTTTTTTAATACTCACTAATTGGTAACGCAAAAGCAACTCTAGAATCGTGCCTTTTTTTGACTACATACTATGACGTCACAAGCACTATTTAGCGACGGGAAAAACCAAATCAATTCATGTGAACCGATGCAATGTGAGCGCAATTGAGGCCAAATCTGGCACGCGAAGTAGGTGCTGTTGCGTTATCTAGTTATATCTATATCTGTGGGTAGGAAACTCATGGTAGGCGTCATTACACCCGACTTCACCCGAGGCAATGAGGGAACCGAGACTGTAATGATCAATGCACACGCGTTTCATACATTACAGGCTGACAACGATTATGAGATATTATGTCTACAAGTGGCGCCCTCATTACAGAAGTATATTTTCTTGTGAGTTTTAAGATTAATAAAATAAATAACTAAAGTACCTACAATACACTAATTTCATATGTACTAAAACCTATCTTATTAACATTCTAAAGTAATCAAAATTTAAAAAAAAAAATTACCCCACAGCATTTCAATGACCACTGCAAATTGTCTATAAAGTGCTTGTACCTTGGTACACTTCTATAGTGTTTTATACAATTTGATATATGTTTAGCAGTTATATCTCCACATGTGCGTATCCTTTGTATGCAGAGTATAGCTGCCACAGCGTTTATAATAATTATCCAGATTATGCACAGCCATAGAGGGCAACATACGACTTTCGATTTGTGACTGCGAATTATTAAAATTATTTACAAATAACTATCTACCATCCATCCATTCGAAATGCTGTAAACAAACTGAATTACTGAATGGACGGTCTCTTTTAACGTCCCAATTTTTCACACTTCCCTGCAGTCCATTTTTAAACTAGGTACTCATGCCAGAATGGGTGGAAAATTGGGACGTTTTTAAAGGATATTAAAACGTTAGGTACTCGATTTTCTTGTTATTTGCTATGTAGTAAAGAATATGGACGTTTGTAGGGAGCATTAAGATCCCTGATAGCAAAAGAAATGCTATAACAATATCAACTGCAGTCGTAAGTAGCATGTCACCAATACCTGAAAAATAACATGAAAATACCTACCTGTATTTTAATAGGTAAAACATTATGCTTTTGTGTATTTACATGTGTATTAAAAGAAATTTGGCATATTATTAGTTACTTATATGTACTTGGTAACCACTAAAAAGTACGTCATTCCTCGGGCTATTTATCACGCTAGTTATCAGAATGAATTTATCTTAAATAACCTTGACAACTTGGCAAATAATATCATCTTGAAACACACGTAGATAACAGAACCTAATAATAATATATTAAGCAATACATTTACTTTATATAATAGATTTAAAACACGTAATACATTTATAGGTACCTAATAATTGATTAGTGTACACAAAGCACCTGCCGGTGTGTTCCAACAGCTGCACTCGAGAGCTAGTTCTAAGCTTTTGTGTGCTTACCACCTTTGGCGACATCGTACATATTTGTTGTATAGTGACAAACAATAGAAATACACATTCTATGAAAATTTCAACTGTCTACCTATCACGGTTAATGAGATACAACCCACTGACAAATGGACGGACGGACTGCGGAGGCTTAGTATATCATATTAAAGGATAGGATTAGGATAAGTCAGTTGCAGGTTAATAGTAATAGTATTATAAGCAGGTAATACCTATATTATAAGTAAGTACTATTTAGCTCTCAGTTTGTACTTACAAAATAATAAAATTAAGGACCATGCTATAGCAAACATTGATATAATCCACAAGAAGCATGACGCCCACACTACGAAAGGATGATTTGGTCCCTTGTGTGTCATTTAAAATTATTGGCTGAAATAAAACTTATGAAATTATACAATATGTTTATTAAAACTCTTTAAAAACTTCAAAAGACCACAAAACAATGAACACGTATTTTCGTGGTATTGGTCGTACATACGTTGACATAAAAATATTTGAAGGATACTCTGACATGCATAATGACAGCTTCCAATTAATTAGAGCACTCCATGAAGGCCCAGAACCATAATAAATCTATGATAATATCACAGATATATAAAATGAGTATAGTTAGCTTAATCTAATAATATATATAAAATGCTTTTGTGGGTACGTAAATACGCAGTTTTCTCAATCACCACCAACTCCAATCAACTTCCCGTTGGGGTGGTAAATACCCCTTGGTCTCCAGGTGGTAGTAAGGTAGTTTGGTCGCGGTGGGTGGAAGGGAGTGGTTGTGGGTGGCGAAAATGTTAAAACATATATTGCTGTCCTTTTCTAACGCATGAGGACTTCTGAAAAGATCTCAAAATTTCTAATGGTCTAGAAAGTTCCAAAATGTGTAAAACGGTTATAATCGATCTGGAATGTTCTAGAAAGTTCAACAAATATCTGGAATGATCTAGAAAATTTTAGAGTGAATGCAAACTATTATAATCGATATAGCATATTTTGAGAAAGTTCTACAAATTTCTGGCTTCATCTAGAAAGTTCCAAAATGTCCAAAACTGTTATTATCGAGTTAGAATGTTCGAGAACGTTCTAGAAATTTCCAGAATGATCTGGAAAGTTCCAAAATGAGTGCAATATATTATTATCGAGTTAGAATGTTCAAGAACGTTCTAGAAATTTTCCGAATGATCTGGAAAGTTACAAAATTTGTGCGATTGATTATGATCGATTTAGAATGTTCGAGATATTTCTTGAATGATCTAGAAAGTTCCAAAATGAGTAAAACGGTTATAATTTATCTGGAGTGTTCTAGAAAGTTCAACAAATATCTGGAATGAATGCAAACTATTATAATCGATATAGAATGTTTGAGAAAGTTCTACAAATTTCTGGCTTCATCTAGAAAGTTCCAAAATGTCCAAAACTGTTATTATCGAGTTAGAATGTTCGAAAACGTTCTAGAAATTTCCAGAATGATTTGGAAAGTTCCAAAATGAGTGCAATTTATTATGATCATTTTAGAATGATCGAGAATGTTCTAGAAATTTTCCGAATGATCTGGAAAGTTCCAAAATGAGTGCAATTGATTATGATCGATTTAGAATGTTCGAGAAATTTCTTGAATGATCTAGAAAGTTCCAAAATGTCCAAAACTGTTATCGAGTTAGAATGTTCAAGAACGTTCTAGAAATTTTCCGAATGATCTGGAAAGTTACAAAATTAGTGCAATTGATTATGATCGATTTAGAATGTTCGAGAAATTTCTTGAATGATCTAGAAAGTTTCAAAATGAGTAAAACGGTTATAATTTAGGTATCTGGAGTGTTCTAGAAAGTTCAACAAATATCTGGAATGATCTAGAAAATTCTAGAATGAATGCAAACTATAATAATCGATATAGAATGTTTGAGAAAGTTCTACAAATTTCTGGCTTCATCTAGAAAGTTCCAAAACGTCCCAAAACTGTTATTATCGAGTAAGAATGTTCGAGAACGTTCTAGAAATTTTCCGAATTATCTGGGAAGTTCATAAATGAGTGCAATTTATTATGATCGAGAATTTTTGGATTGGTCTGGAAAGTTCCAAAATGTGTACGAGTGTTATTATTGATCTATAAAAACCAAATCGAAGTGATGTACATCTAAATATTCTAGAGTGATCTGGTACTGGAAATTTCGGTATATAAATCGAAATTCAGTGACTTTTCGTCAGTTCAATTGTGATTGCAGTCGAGTAAAAAAAAGAACAAACTATTTGAATGTTCTGGAAAGTTTCTCAATATTGAAAATAGAAATCTATAATATGTTAAAAAATGTATCCTTATATATTTTCTATACCATTAAACATGCGATGTATTTTAACCCGAGCAACGCCGGGTTTCGCTGCTAGTTTAATTAAACTTTAAACAATTAAACATCAACAAGGATTTTTTTCTTCCAAAGAACTAGCTAGACCATTTATTTTGAAGATTGTTGTTTTCATACAACAGAAACACAACATTTTACAGAAAAAATACCTTTTCAAACCTCCCCTTATTCAACAAAGCTGTAAAATTTTTATACAATTCACTACATGATAATTGCTAGCACTTGATATCACTTGCTAGCAAAAACCAGCTATACAAAAGTTTCTGCTTGCTAAAATAAGGTAGGTAAGTCAAAATATTGTTAGCTCCCAGTACAGAACAAGTAAATCGTACTACCAACGAAATATATCAACATAAGTAACTTACATACCTACGATAAGAAAAATAAATGCGATAGAAATATAGATATTGGTAGTAATATGTCTTATATTATGTTATTTTTACTTACGTATAATATTAAATATTATTTGCTTTATTTAATAATATTTACAATAATTCGAGCATTACTTTTATTTGACGTAGGCATTGATTGTTATATATTATTATTATTGTTTAATATGTTTGCATTATGAAGAGGTAAACACAATTCGAATATGTAAGACCTTTTCGATTGGTGCGTACTCAGCGTTTACATTCAAACGTTTACAAAATTTATAAAATATACCTTAGATATACATATAACGTGCATATAACGAAACAAAAATTTATTAAATAATTTTATTCAGTAATTTTGTCCGATTGTGTGACATCACCCATTACCTTAATCTTATCAGCGACGGCAAACTCACAGCCTGTACTCACAACTATGTCCTCTACTTTCACACCTTCGGCCAATTCCGTAAGAATCAGGCCTTTTTCTTTGTCCACTTCAAATACACACTGAAAATAAACCTCTGTTATTAAAACTGTGCATGCTCCAATGTTAAATATGAAAAGGACATTGAGAAAAGATCGGATCAGTAACAGTTTAAAGATAAGCTACCTAGTAGGTAGAATTTTAGTAGAACGATTGTACTAGACTCTAGCTGTGACTCTAGTACAATCGCTATACCACAGAGGATTATATTATACAGAGCAACAGCTCCCTACAAACGTCTATTATATTAGCCTATTCTTGTAGGGCTGTCACACTAGGAAATAAATTTAATTAGAAAGCTGGGTAATTTTTTTAATAATTATAAATTATAAGTATAATTTATTGAGGTGCGTCTACGCTAGGCAAGCCGAGCCTAACCGCTTTGCACGTTATCATCGCGGCGTCAAGTTTAGACTTACAACGAGCCTAGTCTTACGACACGCTCGCCCAAACTCGTGGAATTTGCTAGTTCCCAATTTCCCATTGAAGAATTCCACTACCCAAACTCCAAAACTACTACAATTAGGCGTTATAATACCAAGATGACACAAATAATGGCGTTTTGATCACACTAATATGAACTCTTACTCGAAAGTAATGAGGGCGTATTACATTTTTTTTAACATTGGATAAATTATTGAATTAGAATGAAATTCCTTTATTGCACATATGAATGTTATTATTAACGTTTTATATAATGTCCAACTGTACCTAATCATTATTACAACCATTGTGAACAATGAAAATAATGTCACTATCACACACTTGAAAACCTAAAATAACAGTGTCTATATTATTATATAATGTACCTAAATTATAACAGTTTAAATACATATAAGTATTGTAATATATGCATTAAGTAAAAGATATCTTGAACTTGGCTTGACACGCTACTACGTGTCTAGATGACATGAGTCCAATTTCGCCCACCACTAAAAACATTACTCGTACCTACATACCTACCTAGTAAGAAAATTACTTCATTTGGATAAATTATTGGATATATTTATATTCCTCCTGGAATTATTTATAAACGCACTGCGATAAATAATCATTTTGTTTGTAAGTTGTTTTTAAAATTATTAAAAACAAAGTATCGCGGTAACGAGCAGCGAGCGACGACGTACTGCAAGCGATGTAGGTATCAAGGCGTGCCGCTCGGTCGCGAGTCGCCCCCGACTCTCGGACCCTCGGGTTCGCCGGAAACACCCGAAGCGACTTCTCGGCTCTCGTACGTGAGCCCGTCGGTGAGCGCTCACGCACACATCGCTGCGCATGTAGTGAAGTACCTACCATTTCGCGTTCTTAGGAGCTGTTTATCTGTATAGTAATCTGTGGCTATACTCTAGTAACAAGATTATGAACTGTGACACGGGTATGATCAAAACAGCCGCAACACGTACTGCGCGTTCATAGTTTGAACAATTAAAAACATATTATGAATCCCATTTTCTCGTTTTTAGGGATTCGTTCCTCAAAATGTAACAAAAGGAACCCTTATAAGATCACTCTCTTGTCCGTCTGTCTGTCGCGCTCTAGGATACAAGAGGACAAACTTACCTTTTCTGTAATGATCATATCTACGCAATTCTTCCCTGTAAGTGGCAACGTGCACTCAGGAAGTATCTTGTGAGAACCATTTTTGGCTGTGTGCTCCATTGTGATCACAACCTTTGTTTTAGGTGCGGACACTAAATCCATAGCTCCACCCATGCCTTTTACCATTTTACCCTGAAAAAATATAATTTAGGTTTAATTCACTATCATAAGGTATGCAGAGACAGTGCATACAGGTGGACAATATGTCACTTTGAATTTCACTCGACTTGTCGTCCACCACCGTATAATAATTTTCCGTCCCGTTGAGTTTTCCTTCACTAACAGTGGTGATTGAGTTAGACATAAAATTTTAAACTCCAGCGGGGCTATCGCGTAAGAAAATTGTGTAAAGCTTCATTGATACTGGCTCCCATTATCTAGAGTTTTATGATATTTTTAGAACCCACGCGAGGCTCCAGAAAAGTCAATTTACCCGTTTGATATTCGCGTGTATATAGGGTGTAACGGAAAGGGTATATACATCCGAAGGGGGTGAAGACTACATCAGGTACAGACTCTCTATAAAAAGTTTCAGCTCAAAATAAGGTACTCAAAAATTCAAACCAAATTTTTGAATTCAAGTTTATTGAATTAAAATCATAACCAACATGTCACCGGTCAATGAAGATCATTATCATTTTGCGTCCCTTGCTAATATTAATATAAAATTTTATCTTCCGCGATCTGTGCGCCTTGTACCAAAAAGTACACTTTCCGTTACATCCTGTATAATGTAATAAAATTGCAGAAAATGGGAGCCAAATTCAATGAAGTTTATTACCATTTTCTTACGCTGTAACCCCGCAGGTCCCGTGATATTATTTTGCACCCACGTATTATTTCAAGAAGCATTGTTTTCAAAACTAACTAACAAACAAAAAAGATTAATTGATATGGAAACAGTAGCATTGTATTATTAACTTACTGGAATCATCCAATTAGCTAAATCACCGTAACGTGATACTTGCATCGCACCAAGTATCGTCAAATCAATATGGCCACCGCGGATCATTGCGAAACTATCATCAGATGAAAAGAATGACGCACCTGCAAGAAAAATAAATATTTTCGGATTAGTAGCTGAGGAAGGGATGCGCATTTCCTTTCATACACTGCTGTAGGTACTTTTTAGCCACACGGAGTGAAGTTTGACTACATACCCGGTAATACAGTCACTGTTTCTTTGCCAGCATTGATAAGATCAGCATCCACCTGTTCTTCAGTTGGGAACGGACCAAGACCCAAAATCCCATTTTCAGATTGCAGCAACACCTTCACATTCTTAGGTATGTAGTTGCTGGCCAGCATTGGCATACCTGGGAATAATTTTATCGTAAATTAAGTAATATAAAATAAATATAAAATGATAAACTGATTGTTGATATATCAGGCCACAGCCCAAACCGCTGGACCTAGAGATTTGAAATTTTGCACAAAGATACCTTATACAGTGGAGGCATCCACTAAGGAAGGATTTTTGGAAATTCCACCCCTAAGAGTGTAAAATAGGGGATGACAGTTTGTATGCAAGTCCGTCAGTTTTGAAGTTAGGATCTTCAAATTTTGTGTTTAGGCTGACGATTGAAAATTAATGTGTAGTTATCTCAGCGTTTGTGATAATTCTACCACCGAAGGAAGGAAAAGGGGGATGAAGTTGGGTATGCAAGTCCTCCAATTTAAAAATAAACTTCACTAAATGTATTATTATACGGTGTAGGCATCCACTAAGAAAGGATTTTTGGAAATTCCACCCTTAACAGGGTAAAATAAGGGATGAAAGTTTGTATGCAAGTCTGTCAGTTTTGAAGTTAGGATCTTCAAATTTTGTGTTTAGGCTGACGATTGAAAATTAATATATAGTTATCTCAGCGTTTGTAATAATTACACCACCGAAGGGAGGAAAAGGGGGATGAAGTTGTGTATGCAATTCCTTCAATTTCAAGTAAACTTCACTAAATTTAATATTATACAGTGTAGGTATTCAGTAAGGAAGGATTTTTGGAAATTCCACTCCTAGGGGTGTAAAATAGGGGATGAAAGTTGTATGAAAGTTCGTCAGTTTTGAAGTTAGGATCTTCAAATTTTGTATTTAGGCTAACGATTGAAAATTAATTTATACATGTTTCAGCTTTTTTGACAATTCCACCCCCGACAGGGTGAAAAGGTATGGGATGTATGTAAGTCATTCAGTTTCAAAGTAAACGTCACTTAATATATTATTACACAGTGTAGGCAACCACTAAGGATTTTTGTATATTCCATCCTTAAGGGGGTAAAATAGGGGATGCAAGTTTATATGAAAGTCCATCAGTTTCGAAGTTAGGACCTTCAAATTTTGTGTTTAGGTTGACAATTGAAAATTAATTTATATGTGCCTCAACGTTTTTGATAATTCCGATCCCGAAAGGATAAAAAGGGGGATGAATTTGTGTATGGAAGTACACTTTTATTATTTAAGCTTATGGTTATAAACTAACGCAACGAATATCGGTGTTGTTGGAATTTGAACCCTTAAGGAGTGAAAAGGGGGATTAAATTTAGTATATGAAGTTCTTTATTTTCGAGTGAAAATTTCAAAATTTATTATTTCGGCTTATGGTATTGGCGTATTGAAATGACTCGCCTAAACAACATCAGGAAAAAGAGAGGAATCGGTATTAAAACAAAGATCCGGTTAACACGAGCATTGGTATTCCTCATTTTCATGTATGGAGTGGAAGCGTGGCCCGAGAAAGAAAAAGGATTGATGCATTCGAGATGTGGTGCTGGAGACGGATGTTGGAAATACCTTGGACCGCTAAACGCAACAATGCATCAATCCTATCGCAGCTCAAAATTAAAACACGATTGTCCACCATATGCGACCAACGTATTTTTTCGTATTTCGGCCACATGGTGCGCAAAGGCGATGAAAGTTTGGAAATATGATCATAGTTGGGAACACGGAAGGAAAACGACTACGTGGTCGTTCACCAACAAGATGGTCCGATCAAGTAAAAGACTCATCGTCCTCCAAGTTTTACAGAAACCAGAAGACAGAAACCAGTGGAGGCAGATCATTCGCTTTAGAAGCAAACCCGATGTTGACCACGATCCTCAGACATGAGGGAAAGAGAGATAAGTAAGGCCTCCAAAATTGTGCTGTGGAACTACAAGTAACAGCTCTCCGCCGCAATGTTATTGAGGCCAAAATATTTACTGGTTCTGCCAGAGGAGAAACAGTCTTCTTGCCGCGTATACTATTGATCCCAAATCACCTTCCGTTTGAATTTAAAAGATAACAGTTCCTAATTAAGGTTTGTAGTCACAGGGAAAAACTCTGACATTTGCTAGAGTTGATTTGCGGCAGGACTGTTTCAGTTTTATGTGGCATCCTCACATATGAGCTCTTAATCTACCTGAACTTTTGTCAATATCACACGTAGTGGCGGACAATAGCCATGAACAAAGCTCTATATTGTTACAATGATTAATATCTAGAAAAAAGAAATAATCTACGCGGACGAAGTCGCGGGCTATAAAGCTAGTATAAAATAAACAAAGGCTCTTCATTTAAAAAATGACCGTTATAGTACATACCAATTCCAAGATTAGCATGCATTCCATCTTTAAATTCAAGAGCAGCTCTTCTGATAATCTTTTCCCTAGTTGAATCGGATGACTTTTCTTTTTGGATAGGTTTACTTATTGTTTTCCTTTCAATCCTCTTCTCAAACTTGTCACTCTTCACCACCCTGTGTACGTATATTGATGGAATATGCACAAAGTCTGGGTCAATTTCATCAACTATTTCTTCAACTTCAGCTATTGTTATTTTAGCTGCCTTACACATTGCTGGATTGAAGTTACGGGCACTTTTTCTAAATATTAAATTGCCGTGTTTGTCAGCTTTCCATGCTTTGATAAGGGCAAAGTCGCCAGTTATAGCTTCTTCCATTATATAATCTTTGCCGTTAAACTGCTGAACGTTGCGTGCAGAGCTTGGTATGTCTACCTAAAATGATATATATTTATTGTAAACATTATACCTTCTTTGGCAATATTTATTAGACCAGCCATACCTACTCAAAGTGTGCTCCGCCAAAACCTCTGTGGGGGCTCTACGATATTACTGGCCAAAATACATTCAAATAATTTTATTATTTTTAAATACACTAAGGAACACTATATTAATAAATAATAATAAAAATAAAGAATAAACAAAGTCTTTGATTTATATCAAGATATTAGGGTTCCATCAAATATTTCGCAATCTAAAAGGGGTCTGTCGCCTAAAAAGTTTGAGAACCGCTGTATTAGACCATACCATGACTTGGCCTTTCGAAAGAATCCCCATTGGACCACCCAAATAACTCTGTAATGAGACGTTTTAGGACATAGACACCTTTGTAATTGTTTGCTCGTAATGAGAGGATCGATATATAAAGGAAAAAACGTGCGCCGCCATTTTCAAAAAATAAAAACATAATGGCGCCTGATAAGTATGCCAGGCGTATGCCAGGTGTATGCCAGGCGTAAGCCAGGGGTGCGTTCAGTTACTACACACCGTTTGACCGGAGCGATCGCACCACATGCTATCGACACATGCGATCACACGGCGAAGTAACTGAGGGCCTACTACGAAAAACGATACACGATAGTCAGATAATCATTGTCAAATATTAACCAATAGAATTGCAAAACTGACGAGACGTAAATTTTGACCAATTCTATTGGCTGATTGACAACGATGATCGGACTATGGTGTATCGTTTTTCGTAGTAGGCCCTCTGAATGCAGCCCAGGCTCTGAACAAAAATCCTCGAGCCCCTTTCCCTTGTATTTATAAATCTTATCATTTTCTTATAATGTTGACTTTTATTAATTAACTCTTGACTGCCCTGATAAGAAGCAAATAAAAAAATTATTTGCCTTTCCATCTTTGGTGTACTTGATAGGCGATCCACCTTCTTGTATCAAGGTTCCAAAGCCAGTTGGAGTGAAGAAGGCAGGTATGCCAGCTCCACCAGCTCTGATTCTCTCTGCAAGTGTCCCTTGTGGAGTGAGCTCTACCTGTAATAGTATCATTATTATTATTCAATAAAGAAAAGACAAATATTTGCCTTATAATTGATTTTACCTAAGATAACAATATCTTGCTAATTAATATGTACTGATTTGATAGAATAAAAAATATTTAATTGGAATTTAATCTATTCTACTTGTTAGTTAGTACCCAGCAAATTTAAATGCTTACCTCTAATTGACCGTTTAGAAATTGTCTCTCGAATTCTGCATTTTCTCCCACATAAGATGCAATCATTCTCTTTATCTGTTTGCTCTTCAATAAAATGCCTAAACCAAAGCTATCAACACCTAAAACAGGAAATTACTATTAATTAACCCACATTTGCTGAAGTATGAGCTTGTTTTTATTTTAGAAGCCATCTGGTTTTACTTGTTTAAACAAGATAAATATATCATATAATAATAAAATAACTTTATTTCTCTCACAATAAGTTGCAAAATTAATACATATTAACATTTATGTACAATAATTGCAATAGAATACTTATATTGTGAGAGACCATAATATATCCAGGCGGGCACCTGTAGTTCAAGACACCAATCTCTACCCCACGGTTAATGTGATTTATTTCCACCTCCTTAATCCAAGCGTTAGTTTAGCGGTGAAAATGTAAGTAAGCCTCACATTTGCTTTCATAATATAAGTAAATATCTTTACATAGTAGAAGGTACCTGCATTGTTTGAGACAACAGTAAGCCCAGAAACGCCTTTATTGTTAAGGGCCTGAATCAGATTTTCTGGAATCCCACATAAACCGAAACCGCCAACTAAAAGTTTTGATCCATCTTGTATGTCCTTAACTGCCGAGTTTACGTTATCATAAATCTTGCTCTTTTGCGATGCTGTACTGTAGCTGGTATACAATATTATCTGACAAGAAAATAAGTAGGTATTATAAATACTGTTAACAATTTATGAACATTAAGTTATATGAAGATTCTGGAATCTATTCCACTGTAGCTAGCATACTTACCTAAAGTTTTTATTATTATCAGGGTGTAGATATATATTACTTAGTTATAATGGTCTTAATTTGAACAGTCTTGTAATCTTTATAAAAATAAATACTCCACGAGAGATCAAACTTACCTTGCCAATATTGTAATTTTGTTTTGGAAGTGAATAAACTTTGGATTTGAATAAAAATACCCTTCCTAAGGTAGCTGCAGCCATGGTGTATAATTATAACACAATAAAGAGTTAGTACAATCAAATTGGTAGTTTATTTGTTACCACGTTCACTCACAGCACAGTAGTTAAGTTCACAGATTACTTAGAGATACTACGTATGTTAAGTTTAATGAAACTATTATTAAGTCGATGAATCAAACCAACGAAAACAATCGCACGCTCTTCAAATTCAGTCGATCAGCTGATTGTCATTTGTCAAATTCAAAATTTCACAAAGAGTTATTAATTTCCTGTAACTTTTCGGAATAGTATTCTTAAGTCTGTCTAACAAACTGTAATATGTTAGGTACCTAACAACGATAAAATCAAAGAGAATAATAACATGATAAGAAAACTGTGAATATGTTATTTGTGCCGGCCGGTGCTCGAGGTCAACTAGGTTGTCACTTGTCTGGCTGGTTGGTAGGTAGGAGGTAGGTATGTAAAAGTAAAGGTATGCGTCTACTGCTGCGGCCAGACTTGAATGCGAAGATTCGTGTTCGCGTTGTCACGATAAAAGTTCGTGTTCGATCCAAGACGAATTGCTTGGCCACATCAAAAAAAACATCACTACGTCGCGATAATTTATTTCGCGGAAAACATGGAAGAGGCGGTTGCGCTGTATCACATGGCGGCAAATAATTATTTACAAGATGGATTACTTGAACAAAAATAAAAAAGTCAACAAGAGGAATAAAAGGCGATGGTGTATGTCATCTAAACAAAAAAATCTTCTTGTGGTTTGGGTCTTGCGAGTTCTATAAAACTGGTTCAGATTCATAACTTTGTATGAATTCTAATATCCTCTCATTACTCCAATCCATGATTAACAAATTCAATCAAACACGTTCAAACCGCTCGGCGTCTCGCAGTCAACTAAAGCGCGCGAAGTGTAGCCAACTGCACGAACTTTGTCACGACAAAACCCTTTGATGTGCTGCAATTTACCGACAGCGGCGCGAAGGGCATTCGTATTCGAAAAGATGATTCGCGATAGGACGAATTCTTTGGCCAGACATGTCGCGATAACGCAAATCTTCGCGTTATCACGATAGTTGTACATTCTTCTTCATCCGCCAAAACAAGCAACTTAGAATCATATCAACATCAATCAAAATCACAGCTAAACTAAATAGCGTGCCCTGCGTGATTCGTTGCGTGCCGTGTGTGCGTTGCGGCCGGTGCGGACTATTGGACGCGTACCTTTATGTGCGCTGACTAGGGCATGTAATATCGGAAGATTTTTCAATTCCGATATTGATTTCCGATATTAATATCGGAATTAGACATGTTTATTTTAAATTGCACATATTCCTTATTAACTGCACTAATTATCTATCTATACTAATATTATAAAGTGGAAGAGTTTTTTGTTTGGTTAAACTGGCTAATCTGTGGAACTACCGGTCGGATTCGTTTTCTTTTTCACTTATAGGAAACTACGTTATTCCCGAGTATTATAGACTACTTTTGATCCCGGGAACGCGGGTGAAACCTCGGGGGACAACTAGTTCGTTATAAAGTTGGATTCAAAACATCTTCTGCTCAGTCAAGCACTCTTGTCAGAGGGTCGTGGTTGCAATAGATAGTGTATATGGTGGGTCTTCAACGCCAATGTTCTCCTTGACTAGGGTTACAGCTTTCGCAATGCTTTTCCATTTTTTGCGGTTCGTGGCGTTGCGAGTACACCCTCCCACCCTGGACAACAAGTCTCTCCATGAAGTGTTCGTTTCTTGAGAACTTGAGAATTTAAAGCTGCACAGTCGACGAAAACCTATCTGTTATTCAAATCTCCTTCAGGATCGCGTTATTGGTGCGAAAGGCTGTCAACGGAATTTTCAAGAAGCGTCTTCAGCAACACATCTCCAGTGCGTAAATTTTCCTGCTATCTTGTAGGCCAAGTTTCAGCTCCTTAGAGAAAGATCGGAAAAACCAGGCATCTCATAACTCGAATCTTTGTTTTCCTAGTTATCCTTCTGTCTTTCCAAATCTTCCTACTGCTGATCTTGTGATTGCACATCGTCTTCTATCTGATCTCATCTTCACAGTCTCCTGTGTTGGAATTGGTAGAGCCGAGGTAGATGTAGCTTTTTCGCAGTACGTCCAATCTATTAAGTTACGCCCGGTCTATTATTAACATTTTCATCTTATCGTTGATTGCAAGTCCATATCTTCTTTAGTTTGGTTAAGAAGAGAAGTGTCATCAGCGTAGCGTAAATTATTTATCAGTATCAGTGACGAAATATGCTTTACATCTAATTCTTTAATTTGGTACACCACTTAGTTGTTTTATCACATGCATTTACTAAATCACAAATATCGTATTATTATCCTATATTAACTTATTAAACTACCTCAGATTCAAAATTAATAAAACTTAAAATGTGCAAGAAAAATCAACAGTTATGAACAACAATTTATAGGATACTAGCTTTCCCCGCTGTTTCACCCGGGATTAAAATTAGCCTATAATACTAGGGGATTATGTAGCTTTCTATTAGTGAAAAAAAATCTAATCCGACTGGTAATTCCAAAAATAAATGCATTTAAACAATCAAACAAAAAACTCTTCATTTTAATTATATTAAAACTAGCTGTCCCCCGCGGTTTCACCGCCTAAACAAACAAAAAAACAACTAAAAACCCTTTATTATATTAGCATAAATATTAATATATTATGTATAATAATTAATATTATATTATATTAGTGTATATGAAGATAATGGTGCCGATTTTGTTGTAAATCGCACTTAATTAATTTTAGTCGCATCACATCTCTTTCTTACAAACATTATTAAAGGATAGAACATATTTAAAGCTGTCAAATTAGTCTTTGCCGTCTTCATTTCCGTGAATTAACTGCGATAGATGGCGACTAAAGTGTTGAAAACAAGCATTGGAAAGTTTTTTGTAAGAAAGAGATATAGTGAGACTAAATTAGTTTTGTTGTAAACAACAGAATCAGCACCATTGTATGTTTATTTTTTAAACGCTCGTTTTTCTTGCAATTATTTCCTTAAAAACAAAGCGTCAAGTATTTTTCGTATTAGTATTTTGTTGAAAAAATACGCTCATTTTGAACACTGGTAGGCAAAATTTATGTACGATACGTTAATTTTATAGCTCTAGGCGACCGTACCTTGTGGCACGCTTAAAAGCTTTATTTAAAAACTCAAAAAGATAAAATATCTGATTCTGTTATTACGATATTGGATCACTCAATTCCGATATTGTAATATCGGAAATAAAGGTCCGAGATTCCGATATTACGAGATTCCGAGATTCATGCCAGCGCTAACCGCACGACTAGTTATACTAATTAATTTAAATATTCATTGTAGCAAAATTGGGAAAACTAACTAAATGTGTAAAAAAACGCGTCTGGGGCGGCAAATTATCGGGATTTTGGTTTTCAAATCGAGACAACTACAATGGCTACAAAAACCGGGCTAGAGTCTGCATGAGTCTGACTCACGCACCGAAGGTTCCGTTCTTCTTTAGACGTCAGTTTCGTGGGTTGGGTGGGCCATAACTGTATGAAAAACCGGACCGTATAAGTGTGAAAGAGTTTTGATGATTTCGAATAAACTGTGCTACTTAGAAACAGCGTTCTATTTTTCCTGTAATACTTATATCAATTTCTATCTACTGTAATTATTTCAGATAATTGATACCTAATTGATTTTGGCTTTGCGAACTTAGAAGATATTTGGGGGATGTTATTTTTTTGTAATTTTTCATCATAAGTCAAAAACTACATAAAAGAAAATTAATCATGTTTTGAAATGTTTAATTGAACCCCTTTCATATGATACTCCATTTAGACCGGCCGCATACTATAAGAAATTTTCCGTCAGAAATTCGCTTGCTCATACATTTTTGGACGTCAGACACGTCAGAATTTTCGGATAGTATGCGGGGTCTAGAACAAAATGTATGGGGAAAGATCTGTGAATTGGTCAATTAATTTATGTTTTAATTAATTTTAGGAAGCTCCTATTAAGGTCGTATTATGTATCCATTATAAAAAAAAACCTGTCACTTTGTGGATCACTTTCATTTATGATAGTTTCTGTGTAAAGTTATGATATTTAAAGTAAGTATGTTTTATTATAAATTATTTATTATAAATCCAAGACTGTTCTTTGTCGAAATCAATGGAGAACAAAGGCCATATTCAGCAGAGGACATCTCGTGACAGAATATGATGATGATACTACTTTTATAGTGGTTATAGAGTTGGTATACATATTTCAGATGTCTGCGGCTCGGATAAATCATATAATGGGCATCCTTAAATCAGCCAATGATGAAGATATCTTGGAAAAACGTCATCAAGCTCAACAGTTGAGACTTTTGGCGAGTAATTCTTTTTACTATTCTCGTTGAAATAAACATTGATTAAATTGTGCCCAGCACTATAAAAGTCAATGCATTTTTATTTACTGGAAATGCTAAAATTCTTACAAATTCTAGATAGAAGTCTTTGATATCTGGATTATTTTTATTATTCCTTATAAAAAAATACCTCGTCAAATTAGTAGTATGTACCTACATACGAGTATGTTATTAAACATAATTTGTGAAAAAAAGTTAATTATTTAAATATTTTCAAAATATGGGCGCTATATCTAGTTTCTTTTTGTGAAGTTTATGTCCTAAATATTAAGATAAAGTTAAACTACTGAATAGCCCTCATATTAAACCTTTAAAATTGGTATATTCGGTACATTAAGTTTTACTAAAATATGAAATAAAATTTGCCTTTATCTAGTTTCCAGCTGCCCTAAAAACGTAGAGTTACGCAATATTGCTGAAAGGAATTCATTTCCCGAATTCCCAGCAGATCTGACGCAATTCCTATAAATTTTGGTAAAATGGTCACTAATTTCATGCAATTCAATTCATTAGCTGATTCTAATTTGATATTAATGTTACAACACCAAAAATAAAAAACCGTAATTTACCGGTAAGTTTTTCTATTATCATTTTTAAGTCGTAAGAAAGAACTAATAGAGAATTCACGTATTAAAATTATGATCTTAAACATCTGTAACTATAAAACGTTTATAAAACTGCAATTACGTATCTAAAATGGGAATTTATAAATAATTAAGAAAATATTTTCAGCTTCGACTGGTAATAATAAGTTTGCTAGTCTATGGTCGGTCGATGTCACTAAGTTATATATTTTACCTACGTATAGGTAGTAAATAATACTAATATCTTTTGAATTTTATCAAAA
Source organism: Polyploca ridens (assembly GCA_951394255.1). Taxonomy (NCBI): domain Eukaryota; kingdom Metazoa; phylum Arthropoda; class Insecta; order Lepidoptera; family Drepanidae; genus Polyploca; species Polyploca ridens. Next base: position 8,138,903 of record OX596250.1, read on the forward strand.
GTTCTTTAAATAAGATAAATTCTGTCATTATTTAGTCTAAATAATGGATTATTATGAATAAACAATCACGTGAAATGTGCAGGGAAGAAAATTTCTGTGTAGTACAAATAACAAGAAGAAACATTTCGTTCATTCGTTATGGAGACTTTTTAACTAAAAAAAGCCGAGTATTTGCGAAGACAAAGGAGTAATTGCATAAATATCCTCTATACATGATAAATCATTATGAGGACATTTCACCAGAGTTCCATGTTGAAGTTTCTAGTTTTATGAGAGTGAGTTCGTAAATATCATCAATAACAGCATAATGTAGCATATTCCCAACCTAATCTCAACAAAAGAATATACTATTATTTCTATTTATACCATAAATTATTGAATTATAAGCCCCAAATAATATGTTCAACAGAAACTAGGATTTTTTTATATGAAACATACAATGCATGTAAAGTGCATAACTAAGACCATTATTAACTTTCCCTTGTTAGATAGGTGGTAGGTTAGGTAGATGATACCTACTAAGCATGATGTCAAACAATAATATAATCAACAAATAACATTACTTTCAGGTTATAAATTACCCGAAGATAAAGATAATTGTACATGGGATTACCAAAAGGATATTTATATTATAATTACTTTGGCATCTGTCATCATCATGCTGCTAATATGATGGGGAAAGGACCACAGAGAATTTGGGAGTTGGCGTTGCTATTATGCCGTAACATTACCTACACTAAACTATAATGATGATAATACTGTAATAAAAGTTACGCTGATTTATTTACTTTTGTCTTTTATTTACCCTAAACAAACACGCAACCCCTATGTGTATCTCTTTGTGTCACTGTGATTAGTCTTCGGCAATATATACCAATACAGATATATATATACTCTAGTAATACCTTTGATAGAAAGTAGATCTGCGGATATAATTCCTCAAAACGCTAAAGCTTATTTATTCTATCAAAATTTAAGCTGCAGATCTTAAAGCTTTTTGTTATTATTAGTTCTAATCTTTATTAAAAATCAAATGTATAAGAAACTAGTCAGTTGCATGTAGCATGCAGTCGCATGACAGATGCACGCACAGCTCAAACCGCAGAGTACAGAGATACTTGAACTTAACACACATGTTCCTTATAACATAGGCAACTACTAAGGTCTTTTCGAAATTCAACCCCTATGGGGATAAAAGGGGTTTCTGGGTGGAAAAATAGTATAATATTAATCATGTAAAAATTACGATAGTACTATGTTAGGTTATCACAAAATTGATGGTAAAAGAACTTTATTGGTAGCCAATAGCTTTTAACATTCCATAAAATGGTTTATGGGTGTTAGAAAAACCTCGAAATTCCCTCATTATTCATTGATTTTCAACAAAATCTCTAAATTGAATTGTAATAAGTTGCTCCTCGGTATCCTCTTATGATTCTACTGTTTGACACAAAAGCAATTCCTATTTAGTGAGCCATTTTACGAATCTCCATAGAAAACTGTCAAAAAAATGAATTGCAGAATTAGAATCGTATTGAGATCATATCCTGAATTGCCTACTAAGTGACCATTTTACGATTTGTAATTCAATTCCTAATGGGAACTCAATCCGATTCGGCGTTTCCTTCCTTTTTAGCCACCCTGCTGCCCTAAAAACGTAGAGTTACGCAATATTGCTGAAAGGAATTCATTTCCCGAATTCCCAGCAGATCTGACGCAATTCCTATAAATTTTGGTAAAATGGTCACTAATTTCATGCAATTCAATTCATTATACTCTATTTCACATAGGATGAGTCGTCAAGGTCAAGGGTTTTTTACCAATATCTAGTGAAATTCCATTTGATTACTCTGAAATAATATTCACAATATTTCGTGAAACCTAGCTCTATCATAGTATTCCTTTATTATATCGAAATGAACATTAACCATTGAGAAATTTAATAAAATACCATGTGTCACCGAACTCATGTTATTTGAAATAGACTATAGCTGATTCTAATTTGATATTAATGTTACAACACCAAAAATAAAAAACCGTAATTTACCGGTAAGTTTTTCTATTATCATTTTTAAGTCGTAAGAAAGAACTAATAGAGAATTCACGTATTAAAATTATGATCATAAACATTTGTAACTATAAAACGTTTATAAAACTGCAATTACGTATCTAAAATGGGAATTTATAAATGATTAAGAAAATATTTTCAGCTTCGACTGGTAATAATAAGTTTGCTAGTCTATGGTCGGTCGATGTCACTAAGTTATATATTTTACCTACTTAAAGGTGGTAAATAATACTAATATCTTTTGAATTTTATCAAAAGTTCTTTATATAAGATAAATTCCGTCATTATTTAGTCTAAATAATGGATTATTATGAATAAACAATCACGTGAAATGTGCAGGGAAGAAAATTTCTGTGTAGTACAAATAACAAGAAGAAACATTTCGTTCATTCGTTATGAAGACTTTTTAACTAAAAAAAGCCGAGTATTTGCGAAGACAAAGGAGTAATTGCATAAATATCCTCTATACATGATAAATCATTATGAGGACATTTCACCAGAGTTCCATGTTGAAGTTTCTAGTTTTATGAGAGTGAGTTCGTAAATATCATCAATAACAGCATAATGTAGCATATTCCCAACCTAATCTCAACAAAAGAATATACTATTATTTCTATTTATACCATAAATTATTGAATTATAAGCCCCAAATAATATGTTCAACAGAAACTAGGATTTTTTTATATGAAACATGCAATGCATGTAAAGTGCATAACTAAGACCATTATTAACTTTCCCTTGTTAGATAGGTGGTAGGTTAGGTAGATGATACCTACTAAGCATGATGTCAAACAATAATATAATCAACAAATAATATTACTTTCAGGTTATAAATTACCCGAAGATAAAGATAATTGTACATGGGATTACCAAAAGGATATTTATATTATAATTACTTTGGCATCTGTCATCATCATGCTGCTAATATGATGGGGAAAGGACCACAGAGAATTTGGGAGTTGGCGTTGCTATCATGCCGTAACATTACCTACACTAAACTATAATGTTGATAATACTGTAATAAAAGTTACGCTGATTTATTTACTTTTGTCTTTTATTTAACCTAAACAAACACGCAACCCCTATGTGTATCTCTTTGTGTCACTGTGATTAGTCTTCGGCAATATATACCAACACAGATATATATATATACTCTAGTAATACCTTTGATAGAAAGTAGATCTGCGGATATAATTCCTCAAAACGCTAAAGCTTATTCTATCAAAATTTAAGCTGCAGATCTTAAAGCTTTTTGTTATTATTAGTTCTAATCTTTATAAAAAATCAAATGTATAAGAAACTAGTCAGTTGCATGTAGCATGCAGTCGCATGACAGATGCACGCACAGCTCAAACCGCAGAGTACAGAGATACTTGAACTTTTGCACACAGGTTCCTTATAACATAGGCAACTACTAAGGTCTTTTCGAAATTCAACCCCTATGGGGATAAAAGGGGTTTCTGGGTGGAAAAATAGTATAATATTAATCATGTAAAAATTACGATAGTACTATGTTAGGTTATCACAAAATTGATGGTAAAAGAACTTTATTGGTAGCCAATAGCTTTTAACATTCCACAAAATGGTTTATGGGTGTTAGAAAAACCTCGAAATTCCCTCATTATTCATTGATTTTCAACAAAATCTCTAAATTGAATTGTAATAAGTTGCTCCTCGGTATCCTCTTATGATTCTACTGTTTGACACAAAAGCAATTCCTATTTAGTGAGCCATTTTACGAATCTCCATAGAAAACTGTCAAAAAAATGAATTGCAGAATTAGAATCGTATTGAGATCATATCCTGAATTGCCTACTAAGTGACCATTTTACGATTTGTAATTCAATTCCTAATGGGAACTCAATCCGATTCGGCGTTTCCTTCCTTTTTAGCCCCCCTGATCATTAAAATAAATGAAATCCACCCGCAGAGCGCAGTTGATGTTTACAATACACCTTCCAGTCCATTTTAATTCTTTTGACCAATTCAAGTATTCAATTGTTTCGACATGCAATAGTCCGGGAGGTACTGATGCATTTTAGGTAGTATTAATACGCCGATCGATGGCCATCTTTTTCAATAGATCTTGAATGGCTAATAAGTGAACCACGCATCAGCGATGCACCCGCGGTGGGTTTAGGATTGGAAGATTACGGAAGGGGTAAACTTTTTTTAAAAAAAAATTCATGCGAGCAGCTGACGCGTGTTCCCCCCTCCACCATGCAGCAGACGATTTTTTTTTCAGCTCAGTATGATGTCAAATACTTATGAAACAAGTTTGAGCCGGCGTACTATGTCTTTTTTTTACTGGGAGTGGCTGACGACGGATGTGGTAGACTTGAGCACTTACTTGAGCAGACGGTCGGTTCACTTATTAGTCATATAAGATCAACTATACATTTCAACGTCAGCCGGCTTACTATGACTTTTGTGTTTGCAACGCTACCTCCCGGACTAACCGTCACAACGGAATACGTCATGTGTTGTCGTCGGTTGCCGTCAAAAACGTTTCAGAATACCAAAGCAGATTTGAGGATAAATATTAGGCTTAGCTGTACTGCAAACTGTAACTGCTGCAACTTTGCCAACCAGCCTCTTTTCTTATTTTCTACTAATTTTACATTATTATCCTAATTATTGGATATGATAAATATTATAAATGCGAAAGTGAGTTTGTTTGATTGTTTGTTACGCCTTCACGCCTCAATTACTCAACGGATCATTATGAAATTTGGCATGCATATAGCTTATGGTATGGAAAAGGGCATAGGCTACTTTTTATCCCGGGACGCGGGTGCAACCGCGGAGGACAGCTAGTAAATAATAAATATCTTGGGACATGGCACCATATTTTTCATTTTTTTAATGGTACCTATCTCCATTGTTGTTCTGTCAGCTGTGCGTTAAAACGCAGTGTGCGTGATACATATTTTTAGATAGGTAAGTTTCATCCACAAAAAAGGTGTTTTCTAGCATTGATAAAGTCGTTTCGTATTGTTTGGTAGTTTTATGAATAGGACGCGATTTCATCAAAATAACTTAAGTAGTTGGCAATATTGTAAAGTGAAACTAAAGTGACACAATTTTGCCTTCACATTTCGATAAACAAAATAAATAATTTGGTGATTGAGAGGTAACTATTTTTCGTCCATATTATTATCGTCTGAATTATATTTTTTGTGGCTGAAACTGGAAGTGAATTGCCTATTTTACGTCCACAAAAAACTGGTCGAGAAATGCAGTGTTTTTAATACTATAGCATTGAGATTTAAGTCAGTCTTAGTATTTCATTATAGACTCTAGGTATGTAATAGGTATAGGCCTTAATAAAATACTTTAAGGTGGATGCTCAGCATGAGGCGGGAAATTTGAATTTTATCAAGTTTTTATTGATTTTTACCTTCATAGTAGAACAATATAATATACCTATTTCAACTTTTACTTAGTTTGCTTACTTACCTGCCGAGAAAAAAAGAAGGCTGACACGCATTTAATGTAAGAAAGTACAAAAAAAAACAAAATTCTGAAAAATATATATTATTAATGTATCTCCATTCATAGGACTTTAATACAAATACGCCATTGGTGTTCAACTCATTAATTAATAATAAACAATTTGGAAAGTTATCCTATTAATAACTTACTTTCGCACCTTTCTAATAATTATCTATTTTAACATAGGTAGTTACCTAACTACCTATTTATGTAGGTACATCTAAAAGGTTAGCACCTTGTACTCTAGCTAGTGACTACATGATAAAAAGCAAATTACATACATAAATGCACCTTTCCTTATTTTAAAATAAATCTAAAGGCTATGATAAATATGTAGGTTTTTACATTGTCAAGTCAGGTATATAAGATGACTGGTAATTAGTAAATGGTACTCACACATGATTGTACTCATGATAACAAACAACTTTCCCAAAGAAACAAATAAATAAATAACTAAATTATATAAAAGCTGATGGTGTATTCTTATTCTTGTTAGGTACTAAATATTATGGGCTCATGTACTAAGTAAATAAAAATGTCTTTGGTAAAGTAAGTAGTTTGTTATCATAGGTATAATCATGTGTTTAAGTATCATTTACTAATTACCAGTCACTCTATATACTGATCGTCCATTCTAGGTATGGCTATTGGCTATGCAGTTAGGTACAGGTATAATATATTGATATTTGCAATGCGTAGACATTTTGCGATTATTGTAAGTCCTAGGAATGGAAGGAATGCCCAATTCATCCCCTTGCTTTGCTTATTTTACACCCATAAAATAGGTACCTAGGTAAGGTATCAATGCTACTGCGCAATCATTGGCAGATAGCTTCACAGCCGTAAACTTAGAATGGATGACCTTTACTTAACTACGACCTTTAGGAATGTACCCATTCGCTTCCATGGTGCCTACTATTTAGGGCCATCTACCTAAAATGGCACCATGTCAACTTACGTGCAGAGATACCTACGGAATAGGTATTAGTTTCATAATATTCTAAAATATTTTTAATCATTTGGATTTGTATAACTTGTATACATTTTGTATACATACATTTTCATCGTTTCATGTCATAAGTCATAAGTTAGGTACCTATCATTTTATGTGTAGGTATCTTTACCTACATCGCTAATCATCTATCCAATCACATCGCAATCTAACTAACTAATAGGTAGGTACATCAAAATCAAATAAAACATGAACATTATTTTTGTCATCGCACATTTCTTTTCTGCCTAGGTACCTTTATAAAATTACGAAACAATATACTTAACCAAAAAATGATTATTATATTCTACTTACCTACTGAATTGAACTGCAGATAAACAAAGGTAAATACATTGAATTATTACGCTTAGAAGCGAAGTATCGAACAAAAATCCTCGCGACTCGTAGGCCACTTGATAACCAATGTGTGCGTGAGTACCATATAATTACACTCGCTGACACGCACACAAGCGCACGAGTAATGTTGCAAGCTAAACGAAATTTTTCGGTAAAATTAACCTTCCGATACTAGTGAATGAAATTGGAAGTAAGTATTCATAAAATTAATTAAATAGTTTAAAATGTTCTGCGTCTTAGATAATTTATCATAGACACAGGTTATTTATTTATTACTAGTTTAATGGTTATGTTTCATAGTACTTATGTCGGGTATTTTAACATAGTAAACCAAGACAATGTGGAAAGCTATGAACGATCGTACAATTTGTAGTAGGTATTGTTGGTAATGATAAGTTTCATATAATTATACCTATTATAACCTATTATAACCTATTATTATAGGTTGATAATATAGAAAAAGAAGATTAAGAAGTATGGAGGTATTTAATTATCATTATCGTATAAAAGACGAATAGCTATACATTCTTATAATATCTAACTGAATCTATACTAATATAATATTAATATTTATAATACAATAAACCGGAAGAGATTTTTGTTTGTTTGTTTAAACGGGTCAATCTCTGTAAAAAAAACTACCAGTCTGATTCGAAATTATTTCACTAATATGAAGCTACATTATCCCGAGTATTATAGGCTACTTATCCCAAGAACGCGGGTGAAACCGCGGGGGACAGCTAGTCAGTTATAATAGCTATAAGTAAAAGAAACAACTTATCGGACTCAATTACTTACTCTACTTCCTACTCTAACAAAATCAGTATCAATTACGTAAAACAACACAAATTCGCACACAAACAGCTGGCAACACTTTGCTCGAAATCTGAGTGAAGTATTTTTATTTTTGAATTTTGTTATTTTAGATGAATTACGCAATAAAATTAGTGGCTTATCTGTGGAATATTACAACAGAATTCTAATCTTTCTTCCCTGATGAATTATGACACAACTTTACTGCACAAACCGTCATATTTATTATTTTTCTGAGAGCTCCACTCACTAAAACGCCAGTCAGTACACTGACAGCGCGGCGGTCATTTGGAGCCATTATGGCTCCAATTGAATGGATTATGTTTCGCGCGTGTACTTTGTTTCTATGTGTAATAATTCAATGGGTAAATAGTTACGGGAGTCAAACACACTTTCCAAACTACCTAGTTGTTTCCTATTTTTCGGTATGCCGCCGCCGGTATTATAATATGTAAAATAGGTACTCAATTTGTATTTAACCTAACTATACAGTTTTAGAAAGTCAGATTAAAAATCTAGCAGTGCGCGGCTGGAGTATGTAATTATAGGTACCTATGTCCTATATATCCCATTCAGCGTCTGCGCTGACTACTAAATATTTATAAACCCCAAACCAGGGAGTATAACGCACTAATATATTCCACTATGAAAGTAACAGATTTTGGTCTCGGTTCGAAATTACTTAGAGTACTTATACAAATGTTTAGTCTTTTGTATGTATAAGTAGGTACACACGGCTCCACATCAAGCTCAGCGTTGCCAGATTTTTTTTCGGGCAAAGCGGGATTTTGTAACCTCTTGAGTAAAAAAAGCGGGATTCTATGGCCGAAAGCGGGACATACTAAAAATCCGGCTAAGTGGGCTAAAAATCGGGACTAAAAATCGGGACGTCCCGCCAAAATCGGGACGTCTGGCAACGCTGATCAAGCTATACATTTCTGGTATAAGCTGATCTCGCATTGTATAGGATTTCCGTAAAATGAGAGGTCAGCTTATATTGGAAATGTATAGCTTGATCTGTAGCCGTGTGTACCTATAATATTTACAGAGAATTTCATAGGGGTTCTAAAAATATTATAAATAGGTACCTCAAGTTATTTTGCACAATGAACTAAGGATCAATTGTAGCGCTAAAAACGGTTTATTTGATCATGAGCTGTTTATCCTTTTAAAATAATTAATGTATCTTCTGCCTTCATTATAAATCATAGTAGCGTAGAATTAACCCTAGGCAGCCTGTGACTAACTATGTATTACCACTAGTGTTGCCAGGTCCCGTGTGTCAAATTTCGGAACGTAAGGATAAAATAATCGGGATTTTGGGTTTCAAATCGGGACAGCTGCAAATTTTTTTTTCATAATCATTCATTTTAATTTTTTCCATGAAAGTCTGATTTTGGTGAGAAAATTTGAAAACAAAAATATTTTTATAACGTAACAGCTAGCGTTAGCTATTTTCATTTTTCCTGTCAAAATTATCGAATATAGTAAAGACTCATGAGGTTGGTGAAAAATCGGGACATTTGGCGTCCCGATCAAGGGTTAATCGGGACGTGTCACCAGACCCCTGAAAATCGGGACGTCCCGCGCAAATCGGGACACCTGGCAACACTAATTACCACTCTACTCATTTAGCTACATGCAGGTACTTATTTCATATTTTGAATAATACAATAAATCTGTGCCTACATAATATGTATAATAAAACTGTACATTTTGAATAGGTATATTTATCAAAAACATCTCACGCTCTTCTCCAAAACCACTAAACAGATTTTCCCTAATTAAAAATAATATTTTTGGTAAATAATTAATTTATCAATTTTAGTATCATCACCTACTGGGTACTTAACCTATTACGTTATCTGTAACTCCCAAGTACCTACTACCTATCATCATTATCACTGATAGTGATAACTGAGTCAAACATAAAAGTAAGGACATAAGAAGAACCTACATTTCGTCAAGCAATAGCAATTTAGAAGAGTAAAATAGTGAACAATGAACATAGATACAAGTTGTTAATCAATTTGTAGAAAATAAGTGATTCGAAGATTATGGCATACTTTTCGGTAACCATTTTGTTTTTTTTTTGCAACTCGCGGAGCGGCGATAAAACCTATATATACATTCATTGGGGACAATCATACAAACAAAAAATACTAGAAAAATACGGTGCTAAAATAGCTAGACAGATTGATTAATTATCATCTCTTAATATTGTAAATGCGAAACTTTGTTGTGAAAAAGAACAAAATGGCGCTTGATGAGTATGCCAGGCTCCGAACAAAAATCTTCGAATCCTTTGACTACATATAAGTCAGTAGGAAGGCTACCAACTGAACCAACAACTTATTATAATTTACCACGTCTAGGTAAGATAGCTAACTTTGCCTAATTTGTTTTCTTGTTATTTTACCTAAGGTAAGTCAATCTAAAAAAACAAAATAATTAGTAAAAATCATGTTAAATACTTATCTTTTGCCAGAAAAGATAATAATATAACCATGTATACATTATCTTTTCCCCGAACTTTATCTATTTATCAAAGTGGAAAAACTTGGGCAGTAGTATCCGGAGTCGGTACTTATACATAATTTTACACCATTAATGTAGTTATTTAACACTAAGTTAACATTTTCTAATAAATATATTTTTGACTTCTTTAACATATCTTCGATTTTCAAATATATTACACAAAACGCACATATGCAAGTTTCATTGAAGGATTGAGTGACTTTTTTAAATACTTATCTATATCTAAGTATCGTATGTACCTATAACAATATCATATCACAATCCGTCTATTTGTACAAAATTTTACAGCTTGCCATCAGCCATGTATGTACCTAATAATTTAGGTAGTTGAATAAATATTTATAATATAAGTAGTCACATCATAAAAATACTTTGAGAGAAAAAACGTTATCTTTCTTAGCTGAGTCTACCAGATCTAGCGTCAGTAATGACACCCCACAGTTCAATGATGAACTCATCCGTAAATCCAAATTCTTGAAGGTCGCTGTTGTCGATGGCCTCTGCCAACTGCATAGAGTTGGTCTTGCCTTCTGAGACGTCCCACATCTGTGACGCTAACTCCGAGTCATTGATGCCCATAAATGATTCTAGCAGTCCATTAATTTTTTCGATACCCGCTTTTGACTTCTCGTCGTGCTGAAATTAAAAATAAAACGTGGGATTAGCACAGTTTTATTCACAATCATAAATTATACCTAGTAGCTTTCCGCTCCACAATTTCACTCGCAATACCCTAACCTGCGGTAAAATATAAATATACAGGTTTTTGTTTTGGTCAGCGACGAGCGACTCAGGGTCGATAATACAAATATTATATGATACTGGTGCTAAAAAAAATATAAAAAAAATACTTTTTTTTTTAATAATAAAAATAAAAAAAATAAAAATTTTGAAAATCATGTAATAAGCTAAAGTGTAGACATAATACTCTCAACGGGAGTACGAGGGAGTAAAGGGGTGGGGCGATGGCGGCTTGCGCCTAGCTCTAGTCTGTGCACGTGCTTAGTAACCATACTTTGCGGTAATTTTATTTCAAATTGAATAAGGTATTTCTCAACATATTTACAGTATTTAATGGAATTAAGTCCGTTTTTGGGGAATATATATTTTGTACTACCGCTCCTGGGTCGCTTGTCGCCGACCAAAACAACACCCTGTATGATAGAATTTCGAAAATCTTCCTTAATAGTTGTCAACGATTTTTGAGGAACTTGTTTGCACAATTTCATGTTTCTAGACCCTGCGGTTTGAGCTGTGTCTTGATCCTACATCAGACAGTTGTAGGTGGTAGGTAATTCCCTCTATATTATTCTCTGGTATTAGTAAGCAAGCATTTTAAAATAATTTAATTCGTCCTAAATGACCCACTGCAACCTGCAGAACAACCATAACCGTTATAAAAAGAATTAATGTATGTATGTATTTACATACCTCATTCTCTATAGTTGCTTGACCGTTTGATTTAAATCTTAGAGTTTCTTTTCCGGAACCATAGGCTTGTTTTTTTCCTGATTTGGCACCACTTGATTTTGGACCAATACTTCCAAAACCACTTTTTAATGGTTCTACAAGTCGAATTATGAATGTAGTTCCTTTAGGAATGTCTTTCAATATCTTGGCCACTTCATAATGACGCTTACCGACCATATTTTCTCCGTCCAATTTCTCAATGTGATCCCCAACCTGCATCAGAATGTGTAGCTTAATAACTTGATTGGTTATTTCCTGTTCTCTTAACAAGGCAAACCAGCAACGGAAACTTTAAGATTTGAATTGAAAAGGATAAAGTAGACTAGGTAGTCCTGCATGATGAAGTGTAGTGTATCGAAATCTTAAAAAAGGGAAGACCAAAGACAGTCTGGTAAGACTTATGATTGTATAAATTAGGATATGCGAGACTGGTGTGAGAGGTAGAAATCTCCATCCTTGACTTTTTTTTTTTACTGTTTATAGGCCTGTGTTTGACCGCAATCTCACCATGGTAAGTGATGATGCGGCCGAAGGTGGTAAGCACACAAAGCCTAGAAGGAGCTGGCTCTCAAGTGCAGCTGTCGGAACACACCGAAAGGTGCTTGGCGACAGATTTTCAACTTGAGGGTGGTAGCCAGCCAGACGGGTACTACAAAGTACCCTACCACCGTGCTATGGTTTCCTCACGGTGTTTTCCTTCACCGAAAGCTCAAGCTCCTTGTAGGATTCGAATCCGGGACCTTCGTCTCGGTATCCGACGTCACTACCACTGAGCTATCATCGCCTTGAAAACGATGACTTGACATGATGGGAAAAGAATAAAAATGAAGCAACACAAACTTCGTTGGTGCATTGGTTGGTATAGGTATCTACATCGCTACAATTACACAGTTTTAATACAAAAGCACACATTATTTAATTTTTCTAGATAAGGAAACATGTGATGATAAGCGACACATTGGCGACGAACAACAAACAAGCATCAATCTAAATCCGACAAATTTATTTAAAGCAGCATTCCTAATAAGTAATTAATAGTTAATATTGTATACATAATCAAATTTTAATTTAATTCACATCTTTTCATTCATTATTAATCATGCAAATATACCTAATGAATCATGGCTACAACACAATGAGCTAACCGAACCACACCGAAGCAAACTCAAGGAAAATATAACTTGGAATCCGATGTTGGACTCATAACAATAGTTAGGTACCTATGTGCGTACAGTCGAGGACATAATATGTATACATACTCTTAATGAAATTCAGCATTTTTCTCTCAAGTTATTGATTAGTATGAAATATTATGGAGGCAGAATATTTTAACAACTTCACTGAAGTTGGCAGGACCATTTTAACATAGATTGAATTTGACAAACGTAACAATTTGCCGTAAATTATCCGTGAAAGCTAAATATTTGCCTCGATTCGGAGAACGGGTACGGAAATCTCTGCATGGCCATGGGCTTATATGCCATATTTTTGCCAAAAACAAATGCATTACTTTTTCAAGAGAGGTAGAGCATAGCGCATTTTAAGCTAATGTAGAGCATGCCCACCTGTTTTTAAAAAATGCTTGCGGCAATCTATGATGAGGACTCGCTTACGGTTAATTCACCTAATACAGAGAACTCTATGAGCTCCTGTTCACCTCGTATGCTAATGGTACTGCTAGTTTCTTGTGAAGTTAGTAGTGCCGGTTTTTTTACAGAAACTATAAAATATTCGCGGCAATTTTTTGGCTTTCTTGGGTAGTTTAAAATGGTCGATTTGTGTAATATTTCAACATTTGAATCTATACAGTGCGAGAAAATTAGGCTACACCTAGTTTTAGCCGTGAATAAATAAAATACACCAAAATTTAACCAACTGCAACTGGCTGCACCTAGTTCTAGCCGGTTAACTAAATCTAGGTATAGCTCACTTCGGCTTTTAGCCGTAACATTTACATATATATACATATTTATCTACGTCCTCGACTGTACATTTAATTCCATTATGTTCATTATAGCCAGAGCGTAGTACGATCACGTTATGCTTACCTCTATATGTGGTATCCTCGCAACTATAGAACCCTCTTTTATCCTCTTGATGAAAGCGTAACCGGCTCCATTGTCTGTAATTGTTAATCCTAGAGCGTCTTCAGTCTTCACAATTTCTATCTCTTTGGGACGACCTTTCCTGTGTGCGAATATGAAATCTTCTAGTCCTATTTGTCCGCCAAGAAGTTTTTTCATATCCACTTTGTGTGTGTTAAGCGTGCAAAAGAGAATCTGAAAGCACACAAACAAATTGTTTTCATTATAAATGAATAAAACATCGTGTGGGCAACTAGTAATAACATTTTAGGCCGCAATATCTTCATCATACATCATCCAACTTAGGATATTATGTTAATAATATGGCAAAATATTTGTAACAGTAAGAGAATAAATCATTTCGATCCACATTATTTGTAAATGTTTTGGCACCGTTCCCAGTAGGTTATCCTTCAACTTTTACTTTCAGGGTTCTGAGGTCAAATAAGGATAGGAAATCTTATAGTTTTTACCCGACAGATCCGGAAGGAGGGGTTATGTTGAACCATGTAAGGTATGATTAGATACTCAAAGACGCAAACGCATTATAAGTACTTAAGCGTTTACTATAATAACGTCAATTCTTTACACTCTGGTACTGTATTTGACTACAATCTCACCATGGTAAGTAATGATGTAGCCGAAGGTGGTAAGCACACAAAGCCTAGAAAGCCCTCAAGCACAGATTAAAGACGTGTTTTGCACTTACTTAATTAGAACCACGCCTGATGGTGTGCGTGACCAAACTAAATAGGTATTATATTTTCGTCCAAATCTTACCTATTCATTAAGTAGGTAATTTACTGTAGCTGAATTATTAGGTAGGTCACCTCACCTTACCTTACCGAATCGGAATGAACCAAAGAAAATACAGGACATTTTGGAAATTTCATAAAAATCAATATAAGGCATTTTTGCTATCTCTCACATGGCTATGTTTCACCTATCCCACTTGCAATGTACCTACGTTAGTTGCACAGTTAAGAACCTACATGCTTACATGTATGGCATGCGTGTAAAGGTGTATCTACATACAGGTTTACAGCCTATAGTCGCGCGGCACCCGGCATGTGGGTCTGATATTGACATCACATCGACTGGTCCGGTCCTTGACCCACGTATAGTAGGTCATCGCATCGTACCGGCATGGCAGCCATACATACGGCAGCGAAGCGTATCTGCAGTCACTTGCCTGCCTGACACGTTTATATCATACGAGAGACTGCGCCCCTGGGCCGATCCACTTCCTGGCTGCTCAGCCGTGCATGAATCCGCACATAACATTTTAGACTTAGTTTGGTTAACTAGGTAAGTGTACGTTACTTTTGGTTAACACCACTAAATAAAATATTTGCATGCTGATTCTTTTATTTGCAAATTAATTTTAGTGTATCTCTTTATCCAAGTAAAATAAAAGTTATTTGTCTCGATGTACCCTACAAAAGGTGAAAAGATGACATTTGAAAATATCCACTTAAGTACAGGTAGGTTCAGTACCTAGCTAAGTAGTTTTATCTACTGCCCGCATAGAACTAGGTAGGTATACAGAGGTAGATCAAACGGTGGTATGTAGGTAGGTAGGCACTCTGTTATTCACGAAAGCCTTGACAACAAGCTAACTTGGAGCGTTTCACAAGGCGTGAAATATCAGGAAATTATAGTGTCCGTGTTATTTTCACTGGTGACCTTTACGCCACGATCAGACACTGGTGACGTGACAAGCATTCAAGGACAGACATCTATTGAAATCGCGATCATACATACCTAATATCGTTAATGAGTTACTTATTATTTTTATAATGAACCTGCAGTAGGTAGAATTCTTGATTATTTTTGAAATTTTCTCTGCTTTAAATGGGTTTTGTTTTTCGTTCAAAGTTACAAAATTGTAACTTTGAGATCACTGAAAGTAAATAGGTGTACTTTACTGCTGTTATTTTGTGACCAAATTAAGAAACCAAGAGGGGGCACTAATTAAGGTTTTGTGGTCAGAAGAATGTCTATCTCGATTTGTGAGAAGTTCTTTGGTAAATGAAATCAATAAAGACATCATGTTTATTTACAAAAATACATATATTATCCTATAAAATACATATATTATTTAACCATAGTTTTGCAAACAAACATCAAACCATACAGAAGATACCTGTTTATGTGGAAAATCAATGGAAAAAGAATAAAGCAGCTGACTATAGTTCCGATTTGGCCACGTACTATAAAAGGAATTATGATTTCACTTTTATACATATATACCTAGATGAGTGACTACGTAAATATCCAACTCAAGCAGCCCCGCAAGCAGCACATGTGAGCGAGCAATTTGATTATAGTAGTTACAATTTTAGATTTTGTCTGAACAATCAAGAAATTGTGGCACTTTGTGGCACTGTTCGATAACTTATTAGTAGGTAGGTAGGTATCAAATCAACATATTATCACACCTATTTTTAGGTAAATACATAACTGTTAAGTTTTTAGGGTTCCGTGACAAAATTTTAATTGGGAAAAAAGGTTTAGTCATGTCCGTTTGTCATGCCAGTAATTTTATTGAGACTATAACTTGTCTTTGGGAGTCATCGAACAATTAACCCATTTTTCATCGATGTTAGCCTTCCCTAAAATAATGTAGCTCCAAGCTTATGAAAATAAAATGAAAATGGGTAGGTAATATTGTTTCTATTTGTACCTATTTTTGTATATAACATTAAAATTCATAAATGCCCTTCAGGGGCCTATATTTTTATTTCGGTAAAGGTTTGAGATCTGAAAGTCGTGAACAATAAATAATATAAATAAATAATGTACCTGCTAACTCCTCAGTCCTCTGTAACTACTAAACGTGGCATCAAATTAGGTATATTAAAAAAATCTGGCTTTTAGCATTTATTAACACATTTACACTTTCAGCGAAAAATATTTTTAACAAGACGCATTACCTACTCGTTATTCTTTATTTTTACATCAGACAGCAAAAATAAAACTATACCTAGATGGAATCCGAAACGGTGCATTTTCCGACGGGCACTTGGCTTTTTTTATCATTTATGAATCTTGGCACGATAAATTTTACTCAATTTTGATTCCTATCTCAGAATACTTTAAATGTACATTAAGATAATACATCAACCTTTTTTATCACTTTATTAATCGTATTATAATTATTATGCATAACAGAATCGACAAACTAGAGATACCTACCTAAATAAAATTGAGCCTGTAGTCTGCCCACGGACTCCAAGGTAGATATCCACCGGTATGCTAGGGTAAAGTGGGTGAAACTTCGCTTACCTGAATTTACCCGATTAATAAAACTGAAATAATGCAAAACGGGACCTTAAAAAAAGATGATTGAGCATGAAAACGCGTGTTGAAAATATGTAAACGCTGACTGAGGATAGCCGATTAACCAACGAACAAGAAACACTGAAATACGGTCTGCAAATCCACGGTTTTAGCGAGGTAGGTACCTACATCGAAATTGATTCGAGAACAGGGAACGCTACAGGGGCAAGTACCACACATTTTTTTACACTGGAAAGAAAGGTGAAGAAGACGTCTGTAAAATAAAGCGTAGGATTCCTTTTAGATGTGGCGAAGAGACCCTTGGACTGGGAACCAATCTCAGACTGAACCAGTTTCAACACCAGGATCCGGACGATTACAAAAGTGAAGAGGTATGCGCTAGACCGGCGCAATGGATGAATTCAAACCATACTCCAGTAGCGCACTTAACTTCCGGTTTTCCAGAGACCTAACGGATGAATTCAAACCGTACTCCAGCAGGGCTATTTTAAAACGCTCGGATTCGATATCGGAAACGGATTCAAAAACGACCGAGGCGATCTTCCGCAATTGCTATTTTAATTTCCGAATTCGAATATTTTTTTATGTTTCTTTACGGAAATATCAATTCGATTCAGTGAAAAGTTTTCGGAAATTAAAATAGCAATTGCTTAAATTCGCCTCGGAAATTTTTGAATCTGATTCCGATATCGAATCCGACGTTTTAAAATAGCCCTGCAGTAGCACACTTAACTTCCGATTTTCCGAAGACCTACTGGTTTTATAACAAGGGGTGTTCTTATTTGTTGGATCTTGAATTATCATTAGCGGGCTTTAATGAGTAATCGGTTACTTTACTGTTACACACTTTATTTTGGTAAAACAATGAGATACAAATTGAATACATAAAATATACTAGGAGCAAAGCACTGCACATTCACTGAGGTTAGAAAAAATTAATGTCACCGGCACAGACCGGAAACAGTGTTTTATTCGGGGTTCGCACTAGGACGTCTTCACTTCCTGTTAGCTAGTGTGGGGCTCGTGCCATTCCAACACTCCTCCTCACGAGTACTGCACTCACGATAGTCCAAGCCATCCTCGTAACATCAGGTGTCTCGGTCCAGGGATACCTTTAGTCAGGATGTCAGCCTCCATTTCTTGGGTTGGTTTGTAGTGGACACTGACTATCCCTTGTTGCACGCATTCCTTAATGAAATGCTGTTTAATTTCGATGTGTTTGGACTTCCCACTGATGACTGGGTTGTGGGAAAGTGTCTGGGCAGCCTGATTGTCACTGTAAATAACAACATTTTTAGTATTAATGCCTAGATCACTAAACAACATTTTTAAATGTATAGCCTCCTTAGCGGCTTCAGTTAGTGCTATATATTCAGCTTCTGCTGTTGATAGGGCCACACATCTTTGTTTCTTGGATTCCCAACTGATGCAACCGTTTGCATACTTGAAACAATAGCCAGAATATGACCTTCTGTCTATTCTGCAACCAGCCCAGTCTGCATCAGCCATTCCATACATTTCTTGATTTGACTTGGTGTAACAAATACCAATATTCATTGTGCCTTTTAAGTACCTTAAAATGCGTTTTGCACACTTGAAATGTTCTTCATTATAAGCATTATTGAACTGTGACAGGTAGCTCACTGAATAAGCTATATCTGGGCGGCTTGCTACTGACAGATACATCAATGTCCCAATTAAATTTTGGTATGGGATATTCTTGTCACATTGTTCAGATTTTTCAAGCTTTAAGTATGGTTCAATTGGTGTACTCACTGGTTTGCAGTTTTCCATATTAAATTTTTGTAATGCCTTTTGAATATATCTTTGCTGAGTTATTTTTAATTTATTATTTTCATAATTTATTTCAAGGCCAAGTATATATTTTAATTTTCCAATATCTTTCATTTCAAAACATTTATTTAGTTGCTTCTTTAATTTATTTAAAAAGTTTTCATTTGAATAAGCTATGACTAGGTCATCCACATATACAGCAAGTATCATTTTATCCATGCCTTGTGTCATTGTATAAATACATGGATCAGCTGTTGATGCTTTGAAATTCATTTTCTTGAGTTCATGGTCTAATCTGTAGAACCATTGACGACCAGCTTGCTTCAAACCATATAGGGCCTTTTTTAATAAGCAAACTTTTTCACCATTTATCATATTTATATCTTGTAGCATACTTCTGGCTTTGTTAAATAACTCTAAGTTTTCATTTTCACTTTCATCTAGCATTATCTTTGTGATATATTCTTCTAGATTTTCAGGCTTTTTCATTATGATTTTTTCATTTAAGTCTCCATTTAAATAAGCAGTAGTAACATCCATTTGATGAAGTTTTAAATCATGTTCAACCGCATATGCTAATAATGCTCTGATTGAACTTGGTTTTGCTACTGGAGCATATGTTTCATTGTAATCGATTCCAGGTCTCTGGGTGAATCCACGAGCCACCAATCGTGCCTTTTTGGTTACCTTGTCATCTGAGCCCAATTTTTCTTTCAATATTATTTTATAGTCCACTATATTTTTTGAGTTCTCCTCCTTTCTTTGTATTTTCCATGTACCATTTTTTATATGTGCTTTTATTTCAGCTTTTATTGCCTCTTGCCATTCATCACTGTGAACATCGCTGTCTTCTACTTCTTCACATAAATAAGAGCATTCATCTGTACCTTTTAAATCATAATCCTTGGACCATACAGGAGGTTTTATTGTTCTAACTGGACGGCTACTTGTGCTTGCCTCCATTTGCTCAATGTTGCATTTATTTGGCTCTTCTTGATGATGTATAATTATATTTTGTGGATTTGTTGTTCCAGGTGTGACAACATCACCGTCATCATCATATTCACTAAATGAGTGCATACTATCATCATCACTTTTCTCAGTTTGCTGAGAAGTATAAGGCTGAAAAGAAGGATGCTGAAAAGATATGTTATTAGTAGTTATCTTCTTTTGTAGTGATTTGTTTTTATTTTTATTAACATTTTGTTTTTCTGTTTCAGGTTGCTTGGTGGGCAGGTTCAGGTAATCTGTTACATTGTCTTTTTGATAATACATTTTTTCATCAAGAACTTTTACATCACGGCGCACAATAACAGTATTTTTCTTTGGTAAGTATATTCTATATGCTTTACTATACTTTGCATAACCAACAAACACACCTTCACTTGCTTTTGGTGAAAATTTACTGTGCTTTTTCTGTTTGTTGAGTGTGTATACTTTTGATCCAAATATGTGTAAATGTTTTACAGATGGTGTGCGGCCAACCCATCTCATGTATGGTGTCTCTCCATTTAAGGCCTTTGCGGGACATCTATTCACAATATAATTTGTAGTGGCTATGGCTTCAGCCCACAATATTTCAGGAACTTTTGATTCAATCATCATACATCTGGCTTTTTCAACTAAAGTTCGGTTTTTCCTTTCTGCAAGGCCATTTTGTTGTGCTGTGTATATAACAGCCAATCTCCTTTGAATGCCATTTTCTTTTAAATATTGATCAAAATCTTTATTGCAGTATTCTGTACCATTATCTGACTGTATGTACTTTATTTTCTTTTCAGTAAGCCGTTCAACTTCCTTTTTAAATTCCTGAAATTTTTCCAATGTTTCAGATTTATTTTGTAAAAAATATACATAGCAATATCGGCTGAAATCATCAATAAAGGTTAGGATGTATCTTGAGCCACCAATGGTTGCCTGCGGCATGGGTCCACACAAATCAGTATGTATAACCTCCAAGACTTGTTTTGTTTTTATTCCTTGATTTTTAGGAAAAGGCAATCGTGACATTTTTCCTTGAATGCAGCTTTCACAATTGTCTAAAACATCATTTTTATTCAAGTCTAAACCTGACACTAGGTTGTTTGATGACAATATTTTGATGTCTTTTTCATTCAAATGAGCTAGTTTTTTATGCCATTTCATTATATTATTTATTGAAACATTATTTGCCTGCTCTTTTTGCATGCCTTGAAATTTTGTCAGATAGATGCCATCCTTTTCATCTGCTGTCATTATGGTTTTTCCATATTCATCTTTAATATAGGCTTTATTTTTTGTGAATAAAACAGTATGGTCTCTCTCAGTTATGCGAGCAACTGACAACAAATTTGTTGATAACTCTGGTACATAAAGAGTATTATTTAATTTTATTTCAGTATTACTGTGATATAAAGTAACTGTTCCTGTACCTTTTATTTGGGCACTGTGATCCGATGCCAATTTCAGCTTTCCTTGTCCTGGTTCAATGTGCTGGAATTTTTCAGAAGATCCAGTCATGTGCGATGTGCACCCACTGTCCAGACACCATACGTTATCTGCAGTAGCATGAACCATGTTAGCTGATTGCTCTGAAATGAAGAAATTTCTGTATGAACTATTCTTTTTATCATTAAAAGAACTTGAACTTTGGTTCTTGTTCCGAGACCAGCACTTGGACGCTTGATGTCCTATTTTATTACACACTGTGCACTTTTGCTTCTTTTTAGAATAATATGCGCTTTCAGTTGGTGCATTATTTTTAGTATCTCGTGTTCTTGCTTGGCTTTCTTCTATGATTTTTATTTTAAGCTCTTCCGGTGAAGGTAATTTATCCCGTGTTTCAATGGCTATCCTGAAATTTTCATATGACATTGGTAGGCTGTAGAGAATGATGATGCTAAGCAACTCATTGTTTACATTCACCTCCATATTTTGTAGCCTGTCGACACAGTCGAAAATGGCTGACATGTGATCCAGAATATCATCTCCATCGGACATTTTCTTTAGGATCAATTGTTTTAACAATGCCGCCTTTCTGGCGGGACCTTCACTCTGATATATTGTTTTTAATTTTTTCCATATTTCGGATGCTGATGTGCAACATTTTACTTGCCGTAATTCCGTAGGCGATATCAAAAGGAAGAGCTCCGAGCGCGCAAGCATGTCCTTTTCTTTATCCGGACTTGTTTCATGTATCGTTGCCCATAATCCATTTTTAACTAAAACAGCCTGGGCTTGTATGACCCATGTGTCGTAATTATGGCGGCTGAGCAATTCGATACGATATTGTGAAGTAACCGAGGTCATAGTGATAACCACGCTCTGCTACCAATTGTTGGATCTTGAATTATCATTAGCGGGCTTTAATGAGTAATCGGTTACTTTACTGTTACACACTTTATTTTGGTAAAACAATGAGATACAAATTGAATACATAAAATATACTAGGAGCAAAGCACTGCACATTCACTGAGGTTAGAAAAAATTAATGTCACCGGCACAGACCGGAAACAGTGTTTTATTCGGGGTTCGCACTAGGACGTCTTCACTTCCTGTTAGCTAGTGTGGGGCTCGTGCCATTCCAACATTATTACAGTGGAGAAAATGGATAAGTCAATTAGGGCTATCGTTTCTATGACTCACCAATTGGCGCCACTATCGAGTATGGGCTATCGCTGTCGTTGAAAAAGTATTTGTTAGCGCGGCAGGGCCAATAAATTGATAAGAGGAGGGGGGACAAAATGCCAGAAACATATGGCCTTTATCAATATACTAAACAAGCACTTTTTTTTGCCACAAAGATGATGCGTCCAACACTGTCACACAACAACACTACTGGTGTCTTATCCATTACACCGGTATCACGGTTCCCTCGCGCAATTTTCCTTCACTAAAGAGCAAATATAGAATTCGAAAACATGACCTTGGCCGTGGCGTCTGACGTCACTAGCATTGAGTTATAACCGCATCCAGCAGCTCCTAGCAACTCTAATCAGTCATTGATTTACTTGGTGTGGACCGTTCCGCTCGACTCGACACACGCTGGCATGTGGTCACGTTACACTTAGTTGTTCTTTCACATAAGTTATCGGTTTTTCGGTAGTCGGTTATGGCTTACCCATTGCCGCTTCGGTTAAAGTTTACTATATCGGAAACTTTGACGGGTCAGTTCAGGAGGTTATAGATACCCTCGCTACTATGCCGTGGTTCGTTTGTCAGCGAGTACAAACATTTGGAAGAACATACCTACGTATGATTGTTCGGAGACTGTAAGTTATATATTTATGTACAAGTACATAAATATATAATCATAGCCGTATAGATATAATTTTTGGTCGAAGTTATAATAAATTATCTGGTTTTCATGTAAAAGATCTGCTTAGTATGTTTGCAATACGAGTACGAGTATATAAGACGGCTGTGTGTGAAGAATGTCCCTGGATATTATTATCAACATTTCTATTCTCCTATGAATAGTATAAAACTATAAATACCTACTGTGCGGGGTCGATAAGAGGCTAATATGTTGTCCCAATCTAAGGTAGGTATAGGGTCCTTGACAGTGTGAAAAATAAATGATAAAACACTATCCAGTGTATAAGACATCAATAATTGGACTGTTTTACAAAAACCTTAAACCGACTTCAAAGTACACTACGAAGTAATCAAATCCTGATCTGATGACAATGGGACCAAACGGGAAGCGTACCCTTTCAAATAAAAAAAGAATTTTCCAAATCGGTTAATAAATGACGGAGTTATGAGGTAACAAACATAAAAAAAAAA
Organism: Polyploca ridens; assembly: GCA_951394255.1. NCBI lineage: Eukaryota > Metazoa > Arthropoda > Insecta > Lepidoptera > Drepanidae > Polyploca > Polyploca ridens. The sequence continues at coordinate 8,162,583 of OX596250.1, forward strand.
TAAAAAAAAAAGTTTTCCAATTGAGAACCTCCTCCTTTTTTTGAAGTCAGTTAAAAAATACACCGAAACGTCATATAAGTTGTACATTTTAAGCTTTTAATGTTTTTTTTTTTACCAGTTAAACCATTTAGAGTAAGTCAGTTGACGCTGTAAAATTGTGACGTCACCTGCTTGTATTTCGTACAAACTTAACTACCGTTTTTAACATTTAATTAAAAGTTGCTGATTTGAACTGTCGTCAAATACCCTATTGTGGAAGATTCTTTCGCCCAGCTGGTACAAGACAGACCTCCTGCCAGGACCACCACGGACTTAAATTCTGAATGGGCTAAAAAAGAAGAAAAAAAGTCGGTCTCTGATTTCAAATTCCATTTTACATGTGGCTACGCTAAAACGGTTTAATTTGTAACAGGTTACTTTGATATTGTCTCGTAAAGTATTAATCAAAATTAAAATATGTATGAGAACACCTGTAAGTACAGATACGTAGTATGAAAAATGTACCTTCCTACCTACTTACATAACCGACTGTAACAATTAAGTTTCTCACGCAATTAAGTTCCTATTGTTTAATTATTATGACCACGTAATAAAAAGAAAAAGTTAGCTTTAATCTAGTTTAAGGTTTACCTGGAGACTGGGCTACTGCTGGGTTTTTTTTTAAAAGCTCGCATTTTATTGCACTTATCTAGGTAGGGACCTAATTAGTTGAGCATTACAGGAACTATGTGAAAAATCCGAATACCGAAATTATTGTAAAATTACTTAGATTATTCTTTGCTGAGTAGCATTAGCTATTTTTTTCTTATCGCAGTTTGCTTTATGTTCGTCCGTGAAACCTTATGTCAGCAAGGCGCTGTCACCTTAAACAAGTAAATACACATACTGATAATGATTTTAATCCAACAATATTATACTATGTGCGGAGCACACCACTTTTAAAACTGACACTTTCACTCCTTCCTTCTACATTCTGCATAAGTATCTCTGGTTTTCGTCTTACGCAGTTACTTCCACTTAGGCCAAATAAAGACATCCTCTCTCGCGTACGGAAGTAGTTTCTTTTTTATATAATACTAAGGTAAACAAGCATAGGCCCTGATGGTAAGCGGTTACCGTAGACTATGGACGCCTGCAACACCAGGGTCACTGGCGCGTTGCAAACTCTACAAAAATCTCTTCACACCCTTTTTGAAGGACCTTATTTTATTCCCTTGTGAAAACCACTTAGCGTAATAATTCAATGACTTTACTCGTTGTCTTTGGTGAAGATTAGATCCTGACGCAGGACGATATGATCTTAGATGTATTTCTTATTGATCTCCTTCTCATTAACCACCCACTAACGCGAACTCTCTTACATTTATAAAACGGCAGTAAGATGGCGGTTTCGAATAACACAGGACACACATGTGTGTGCATGAACATGTCTGTATGTCCTGAGTCTGGGTGTAACTATCTATAATAATTATGTATTTACAAACAAAGTGACCTATGTGGTATATCAGTTATCTGGTTTCCATAGTAAAAGCTCTGCTTAGTTTGGGATCAGTAAGCCGCGTATGAGGAATGTCCCAGGATATATTTTCTTCTTAGTTTTAAGTTTGGCAACCAAATCCAATTTAGGGCTTATTTCTGCCAGTGTCAAGTTATATTATAATTTCCAGTCACAATAAATCACGTTCACATAGTCCTCAGTCAGTCACCGTCCATGAAAGTCATGTTTTACTACAATGGTGGTCATTATACTAAAACTCTTTACGGACTTTTTGACATTTCATTTCACTTCACTGGTGCACATGGATTGATCTTTATTGGATAAAATACCACCGATAATATGCAATAAAACTCAAAACCCACGAATTTATGAAAATTAACACGAATACGCAACGTCACTCTGCAAGTTGCCGCCATAAAGTCCCCCAGAATATTTAATTTTATAAGTATGTGTATTCTGCCAATGTCGAGTTATAGTTATCTACTTAGTCATAATTAATCACTTCCACATAGTCCGCACTGTCAGACACTATCCATAAAAGTTAGGTTTTACTAAAATGGTGGTGATTGTACCTACTAAATCTTTTCATGGACTTTTTGAGACAACTTGAAAAGTCGCGATACACGTAATTCATTTCATTTCATATCACTGCTGCGTATGGATATCACACCACCGACAATATGCAATAAAACTCAAAATAAGTAGGTACACAAATTTTAAACAACGTCACTTTGCAAGTTCCCGCCAGAAAGTCCTAGGTTAGACTCATTCATTATATACGAAACCCGGCATGGGTTTAACCGTGTTTTAACTTTCGAGATTGTTATATGAATCACAGAAAGAAGTATCAACCATTTACTTAACGATATTTTATGAAAATATTTGTAAGAAAAGCAGGGGTACTAAAAAGGAATCTAAAGCAATATTCGATGGCAATATTGCTAATGGAATTCATTTTTGAGTATTCTCTGCAGATCTTACGTAATTCTCACTTCTAATATTTTTTCATAAAATTCATGAATTCGAAGAAATGAATTTTATTAGCATTGCTGCTTTAGGTTCTTTTTAAGCCCCCCATAGATATATTTATAAATTAAGAACCTATTACTAAAGTTTACCATGAGAATTCACAGTAAATACCTATTTTTTATTCTTTTGGTTCTACTAAGTTATCAACAACATTTGCTGAATCATAGTAGATATATGGATGTATGGATGTATGTATGAATACGTGCATATGTGGGTAGATAGATAGATATGTACAATGAACTTCAGTGATGTAAGGTTTTGAAATAAATAGCTAAAGAATTTTAGTACGTAAGTTTAGTTCAAAAAAGGAGGAGGTTCTACGATCGACGCTTGGTAGGTCTGCGATGATTGTTCATTGTCGCAGGGGCGTAGCTATATACCACCGTATCAGGGGTACGTTTAAGTAAGCCGATAAATGTTCGCCGGATAAAAATTATACGAGCGAGGGTTCGCTGAACGGAGTCATAAGGTGCGTTCGAATTGGGGTACGGTAGCAAAAATAACAGCCAAAAATGCTAAAAACGATCACATGTGGCGTTCGATTTGGAATGTTGTCGTTCTGAACTGTTTTCGTTCACCGTTCGTTTTGCTTGGAAACAGTTAAAAACGACATCGTGAACTGCAAATTTTGACCCACCTCCGAGGCAGGGTCGTTTGTGATCATATTTTGACATGCTTGAATCTGACAGATAAGTTTTGGCTGACAATTCAAACGGGAAGCGAAAATTTTAATTTTTAAATGAAAATTTGATAGAAACTAACAGGCAAGAGAAAAAATTCTCAGATTAACTTTGTTTATATATTAACTGAAGGAAAAAGGTAGGTTGAGACAAGTGACAAGCAGGCGATGAGCATGCAAATGTCATTTTTGTATCTAATCGTTCGATTTGGGAAATATCGTTTGTGGCAAAAGTTGCAAAATTGTTGAAATTTACATGAACAAAAATGCCCATTTTAAAACTGTTAAAAACGACATCTCTCCAATTCGAACGCACCTATAGTTAGAGTCTGTCAAATTCAATTGACAGCTTGTAAATAACTATCAATTCGACTCAAAATTGTATTGTAATCTCCGTAAAGTTAGGATTTCGCTTGTGATCTCGAAATTATTACATATTAAAAATGAGAACATGAGAAATCAATTTTCCGATGCAAAACAACTAACAGCTGTCAATCTGACAGCAGGATAAAAATCGCCTCGCGGTGTGCTTGAACGGGGTGTTTGACGTTTAGTCAGTTTAAATTTTATAATGGATAATTGACTAAAACGCAGCCCAGCCGTATCAATGATTCAGGTGATAGGGCCGTAAGGCCGTATGTAAGTGTGTATGTACGGTTGATGTGAGGTGGTACGCCGCAGTCAGGTAGAAGGGCCCCCCAACAAATTTTGATACAGGGCCCGTCTAAGGCAAGCTACGCCACTGCATTGTCCACATTAACTGCTGAAGTTGAGACTAGTATATAATAATTCATAGAACTGACGTATGTAGTGGGTGGCACCCACCCAAGAGATCGATTAAAATTTATTAGGAATTAGCTTGTAATAGTAGTTATTCTGTGGTATTAGTTAGCCTATGCCAGCGTCAACTTATTTTTGACTCAGACTTGATACATGCACTAAAACGGTCACTGCTCAGCTCCCTTTGGTGACACAAAGCCCAATCATACATAGCCGTAAACCTTTTTCAAGGAACTCTCTATACATAAGTATCTAACAGCGAAAACCGCATCATCGACGTTGCATTTAAGACTAGTAGGTATGTGTGTAAGGTACTCTGAGTTTGCAAAGACTAACGTAACTATCGAGTTTACGTATTTATATGAGAACGTGTACTAAAAACACAACAAAGTAGGTACGATAGTTAGTTAAGAGGGCGTCGTGCGAAGGCAGCGCGCGGCAAATAGGTGTTTTACTGCGGGTTAGCGTTGTGTGTGTCGACACGCACACAACAGTCAGTACTCTCAGCTCGGTTGGCCGTTTGCACCCGCACGATATAAGTAAGTAAATTAAAATTTTAAAATAATAATATTTAGTGTTGATTGACATCAGTTACAATGAGAGGACATTGTATTATGTATAGCTAATTACTAGTATGGAATACTAATTAATGTATCCATATTCTATTCATATATTATGTAAACGCAATTGTCATCAAAATAATATATTTGTTTAAAATACCTAATAAATATCATGTTTTGTTGCAGTTAGTTTAACTCTTTAGATACTGGTCCGATTGCTCTCAAAATTTATATTTGTGAGTCTTTGGGGTCACAAAACAAGAATCTTTTCTCAAAATTTTGAAAAAATGTCCGCCATGTTGAACTTTTTAGATACTGGTCCGATTGCTCTCAAAATCGATATTTGTGAGTCCTTGGGGTCACAAAACAAGAATCTTATCTCAGAATTTTGAAAAAGTGTCCGCCATGTTGAACTTTTTAGATACTGGTCCGATTGCTCTCAAAATCGATATTTGTTAGTCCTTGGGGTCACAAAACAAGAATCTTTTCTCAAAATGTTGAAAAAATATCCGCCATGTTGAACTTTTTAGATACTGGTCCGATTGCTCTCAAAATCGATATTTGTGAGTCCTTGGGGTCACAAAACAAGAATCTATTCTCAAAATGATGAAAAAGTGTCCGCCATGTTGAACTTTTTAGAACCCCAAGGACTCACAAATATCGATTTTGAGAGCAATCGGACCAGCACCTAAAAAGTTCAACATGGCGGACACTTTTTCATCATTTTGAGAATAGATTCTTGTTTTGTGACCCCAAGGACTCACAAATATCGATTTTGAGAGCAATCGGACCAGTATCTAAAAAGTTCAACATGGCGGATATTTTTTCAACATTTTGAGAATAGATTCTTGTTTTGTGACCCCAAGGACTAACAAATATCGATTTTGAGAGCAATCGGAGCAGCACATAAAAAGTTCAACATGGCGGACACTTTTTCAACATTTTGAGAAAAGATTCCTGTTTTGTGACCCCAAGGACTAACAAATATCGATTTTGAGAGCAATCGGAGCAGCACCTAAAAAGTTCAACATGGCGGACACTTTTTCAAGATTTTGAGAAAAGATTCTTGTTTTGTGACCCCAAGGACTAACAAATATCGATTTTGAGAGCAATCGGAGCAGCACCTAAAAAGTTCAACATGGCGGACACTTTTTCAAGATTTTGAGAAATGATTCTTGTTTTGTGACCCCAAGGACTCACAAATATCGATTTTGAGAGCAATCGGACCAGTATCTAAAAAGTTCAACATAGCGGATATTTTTTCAACATTTTGAGAATAGTTCTTGTTTTGTGACCCCAAGGACTAACAAATATCGATTTTGAGAGCAATCGGAGCAGCACCTAAAAAGTTCAACATGGCGGACACTTTTTCAACATTTTGAGAAAAGATTCTTGTTTTGTGACCCCAAGGACTCACAAATATCGATTTTGAGAGCAATCGGACCAGTATCTAAAAAGTTCAACATGGCGGACACTTTTTCAACATTTTGAGAAAAGATTCTTGTTTTGTGACCCCAAGGACTCACAAATATCGATTTTGAGAGCAATCGGACCAGTATCTAAAAAGTTCAACATGGCGGACACTTTTTCAACATTCTGAGAAAATATTCTTGTTTTGTGATCTCAAGGACTCACAAATATCGATTTTGAGAGCAATCGGACCAGTACCTAAAAAGTTCAACATGGCGGACACTTTTTCAAAATTCTGAGAAAAGATTCAGCTTGCAAGATTTGACCTAAGCAAACTAACTGATTAACATTGCAAATTAAACAAAAGTAATAAAAATAATATTATATTATCCTCAAAAAACGAAAAACTAAAGTTATGTCGTTATGCTGTTTGATTTAGAGTGTACGTACACGTTAGATCGCGATCGAGTGTTCCTAAGCAGTCGTTCCGCAAAGAGACGTGGTCTCTCTCTGAGCTCTCGTGGTCGACTAAATTTTCGAGCGCCGTATCTCACGTATATATTTAACGTCGCGCGCCCATAGTAAAAATGTATGGCGAATTCGGAGCGCATTTTGAATAAAATCATAATAAATCTTCTAGACAATATAATGAAAATATCAGTCGCAAAACTGCAAGATTACATATTAGAGAATTAACTGACTACATTTCTACAGAATATTTCTAAGGAAAAATATACGAAATCTTTTGAATCCCAGCACGCATTATTGTAGACTTTTGCTCAACTTCATATGAGTCCATTAAAAAACCTAAACCATATTTCATATGTTTGCCTCACAAACATTGTAAATACATTATCTATTGTAACATTTATGTAGATTTTCACTGTATAAACAAATTATTTTCGTTAATATCAACTTAACCGTAACTGCCCTTTTTTCACTTTTTGCTCGACGCAGTCTTAAGTAGCTACTTACGTTAATTTTTGCAAACTTTACACTCGGGCAGACCTGTCTCACTCCCATGTTTAGGTACGATTTCGCGCCAACAGTCTACCGGAATAACGCTAGTCGGTTGCAACGCGCCCGCACCGAAAGACGCGTGTGGGTATAAATACCTACGTACTTATATAAAGTGTTTATTGTTCTTATTTTAACACTGTTTTGTGTTGGTTTTCATAGTACTAGATTTTTTGTTGTTGTTTCATTGTATTGTCCTAATTTCCTTTCTGACTTTATTAAGGTCGGGAAGATCTAATAGGTTCGTTTTGATAGCATACCAGTGTGTCAAAAAGGGACAAAGATAGTGCGACCTGAAGAGACCTTCGTCGTTTATGAACCGATATTGATGTTTTTTTTTTAGAAACTGTTAGTAGTTCCATCCAGAATAGAGAGTGTTCCCTCTTCAAATATACAAACAAACCAATGTTACGTCTTTATAATACTAGTATTATTATACACTAATGAATATACATTAGTGTAGATTTTACTTCTACCTTTTTAGAATAACTAAGATTTAACAAACCAATATTTCAAAAATCAGTAGAATAATATTCAGAAAAATTTAACAATTCTAATTGTTATTACTTACTTGGTATATCCTTTTTTAAATAATTCTTAACTTTATTATTTTTTATATAACAAACTTAAAGATTATTAATAACAAACGTTGTGAATTTCGGCTGACGGCCCTGGACTAGGTAGTCGTGCCGTTTCTTGTCCCGTCGTCAGTCATTCCAGATTTTATATACATGTATGTTACTAAAACCCTTCCCCAAAATAGTTGTATTCGGTTTCGTAGACAGAATACACATTCAGTATACAAAGTATCAGTATAGGCCTAACAACTTAGATTAAAATATGCAGACATTTAAAAATAACTTTCTGCTCTAACACTAGTTAGCTAGGATATTTTAAATGTCATTATTCACGAAAGGAGTAAGAATAGGTACATACATAACCGATAAAGAAATATTGAAGATTCATAATACGTCTTTAGACAACCCTATCGTAACACGTGCCGCGTCATACAGGATAGAGCTATATGATAGAAAGAGAGGGAAGTTGTAGGTGAATATAATTTTAGCCGCGCAGCGCTGCGCGAGCTGGATTGCGCCTTATTACGTCGTTCCAAGAGTCGCTTTTTATTTAAATGTCGTTTTCGAAGTGGGTTTTCTGTACGTAGTACTATTGAATATTCTGTGACTCGGGGTAAGGTAATAGTTTCGGTATATACCTTGACAGCTCCTAAATGGGAATTCAAAATTAAGAGAATAATTCGAATTTCGTCAAAGAATATAGGTAAGTACTTAAATCGCAATTAGATAGGTACCTAATTACCTAACTACCGACAACCTATTACTTAAATATAGATAGGTACCGTAATAAGATCCAGTAAAACGAGTTGCATGATAAGAAATATCACTTACATCTTCTGGTGGAAAGTCGTAACATTCCGCTATCTTTTGGTATAGCTCCTTAACATTTGAAAATCCGGAGATAAGACCGAGGGGACTGCCGTGGGCCTGCTGGCAATGGAACACCAACTGCGACTTCTGTGACCCATTGTTGTTGTCCAATCCATTAGACGGTGGATGTGTTTCCTCCGCTGGTACCGGCGGAACTGGCGGCGCGGTATATTTCGGCCCCTTCTTCTTAAATAACGACATTGTAAAAGAGCACTACGTAACGGTAATAAGTTTTCCTTAGCAAGAACGTCAGAACGAACACATTCTCCACAGTGCACAATAAAATTTTAATCACTACACAGCCGCTTATCTTCGTGGAACTTTAAAATACAGCGACGCGTCATAGTACACGATAACTTATCACTCAATCGCGATATCGGTTAGATTATGCGATGTTATTTGATGAAGGTATGCAATGTGCTGGAATCGTTGCTGCTAATATAATATATAGAACGCGTATACATTCACGAACCGAAAGCCGTCGACTGACTAACTTGCTTTGCTTGACTAACTGAATGACTGCCGCACCGCACGCAGCGAGCGACCGGGCGGGGCTGACTGCTGACGGGCGTACGTAGTGGCCACGAAAACTGTGTCCTCCGAACAAGACAACGAGTGCACGCCCGCGCGCCTCCCTTGCCTGCCTGGCTTTTAGTTCTGCCTGCACGTCATCGGTTAATTGGATTGCGTTATGCATTCCATTGTTTATTAAGAGACTTCACACTATATCAGTACTACCGCGTAAAAAAATGGTAATGAATGAACTTCATTGAAACGGGCTTTCATATTCAGCAGTTTTATTTATGGAACACGTGAATATCCAGAAAGCTATCCATTGACCCGCTTGAGAGCTCAAAATTTTATAGAACTCCAGAAATGGGATTTCAATTAAGCATAAAGGGTTCTCCCGTTCAAAATTCGGAGCAGCCTAATTGGGCAAGAAGCGGTATGTAAGTACCACCACTTTACAAAAGATTGCAGCCAAATAACATTGATGTGGTGTTGTGTTCCTGTGGTGAGGAAGGTCGCTCCATGACGCTTGTAGCTGTAGACTACGGTAATAACCGCTTACCATCAAGCGGTCAGTATGCTTGTTTGCCACCTTAAAAATAATTACCTACCCAAACATCGACTGAGCATGTCATCGATGAGAGAAGTATTATACCTGAAGAACTTCATTGTTCTTGCGTTAATTCGACCAAGGGTCTAAACGGAGTCACACCCTAGGCACGGTAATAGTATCTACACCCTAGGCACTTCATATAAAAGCTAATTAACTATGTAATTTAAATACCTATACTTTGAATCACACACATGCAGCGAGCAGTGACACCATTGCATTGGTCGATGGGTGGGGTAATATACTATCAGGAGTACTGTCAAACATTTAAGTTGCGGTGGGCGACGAAAATTCGCGGGTGTTACTCGCACGAGTTCCGATTTGTGGGATAACAAAAATAGCACGTAACTTGGGGACTAAAAAGGGAAGCTAAATTAATACTAGCGGATCCAAGGGGGCTAAGGGGCTCAAGCCCTCCCCCAAAAGCATCTTCATCTTCGGCTTGTACTATGGAAACCAGATAACTGATAACCTACTACTTTTTGTTTGTAAATTATACATAATTACACCCAACTCAGGACATACAGACATGTTCATGCGCACAAATGCATGACCTGTGTGGGAATCGAACCCACGACCTGCGCACGTTATATATTATGTATAGTATAAGATTCTTGTGAGGGATCTAAATATACTCTGCCGAGAATTCTAATAAAATTATTAAAAGAAAAAAAAACCGACTACGTAAAACAAAAAAAACTGAAAAGAGAAAAACAAGCTCTTTCATCTATAGAATTTTGAATATAACTTGAATTTTATAAGGTATTGCAGTAGGGTGGGTAATATTTGTTTATCCCCGACTTTTTAGTCGTAGATGTCGTATATTACAATAAAAATAATATACCCTATGACACTCCCACAGAACGACACCTATGTTAAAATCCATCAAGCCGTTTAGGCTGTAGAGCGTGCCAAAGAAATAGACATACATACACTCGAAAAACATAACACTCCTTCCGGGTCAGTTGGGTAAAAATAAATTATATTAATATTGCTTTAGCTACATAGTAGAGATCTGCTGTGAAAGAAGTGTTGGAAGAAATTAATTCCATATCGCTTTAGCTTCCTTTTTATACGTTAGGGCCTAACGTATGAAAAGGAAACGAACGGTTCGGCACATAGGAAGCGGAACACTTCCTATGCCTACATGCTAACTTCACCACGTGTGGCAAATCTGTGAGCTATCTTCAAGGCCTGAATATTTTGTTAAGAGATTAAAACCAACTTTCCTCAAAAACTAGTTAAGTACTTAATGGAAGACATGTCTTCTTTGATTTTTGTTCGGAGCTGCATTCTCATTAGCTGTTCTAGTACGTACCATAAAATGCGTACTAACATATAACTGCATTTAATGAGTAATTATTTCATTGTTATTGAAGTTCTCATGGATTGAGTTCTTTTCTTGCAAATAACTCTGTGTAGTACCCAATTAATATGGCTTACCGATGTACCTGCGCAGAAAATACATTTTCAAAGCGCGGGAAACGCTATTGGCCGAATGCTGCCGTCATGTTAGCGCGCGCCGTGAGGAGGGGCGTGACTTGCGAGTGAGACGGAACTAACAGCTGCAGTGTATTATGAACCTTATAGTAGTGATCTAAGGTTGATTGTAAGTTTTAAGCATTCTTTCGTTAATCTTCGGGGCCATACTTTCTTTTCTGTGCGAACGAAGATTCACGACGCGCCATATAAGTTGGGTAATACCTCAGAGTATATAAATACTACGTACAAGGCGTTTTAGGCGATCGGCCATAGACACCCTAATAATGTTTTGTTTGTCTCTCCAATCGATGTAGGTATATAGGTATTACAAGGCGCCGCCATTTCAAAAAAATAAAATGGTGGCCGAAATGTATGGCCTATATCTTCGAACTCCTTTTCGACTAAATAAGTGCCGTGAACGCAATGGTCCATCTACATTTGAAAAAAATCCCAGATGTTGTACATACATAGCAATATACCTACTACCACCTAAATATTCCTTTTTTATTATTTAAAAATAATCTTTCTTTTGAGAAATCTTGTATACTGTAATTTTAGAAAAAGGAAGACCTTTTGTAATGAAGTTAATTACCATAGAATTACACAGTAGACCCACTGGTCATGATCACATTCATTTTGGGTAACTTTTTACACCTCGTGAGTTTATTTATAAGGGTTTTTGCTTGGCCCTGCAGGAACAGGCCCATCCTGCCAGAGCCACCTATAGTTCTTGAGAAACCTTGTGACCCCTATTACTTTAACACACTTCAAAACCATAAAAAAGTGGTCTTCAGGTTTGAGGGAAGGATTTATCAAACTTTTCAATTCTCATAAAAATTGGCTGAGCCTAGAAAACTAAACTGAATTTCACTTTTATGAAAATAAGGATTAGTAAGTAGTAATTATTTAATTAGTAATAGTAATAAGTACTTAAAAAATGGAAGAAATTAATAAAAAATTTGTACTTTTAAAGTTTTTAATTTGATGGTGTGTAAATCTACGATGAGGCTACAGCTTTTTTGGGTGTAGGTAGGCCTTCTTTGAATCCATTGCGGAAACGCCTCCTCACAATCTTCAGGTGACGCATGCGGCCAGTTCCAGTGGTCTTCCTGCGCTTAGCTTTCACTGACCAGTGATCTGGAATAAAACAAATAGAAAATATATTAAATTATAAATAATCATAACTTTACTACTTTCTCCCATATACTCTAATTCAGTGTCAGGTGTGTAGCAATGCTTTTTTTTACCGTTATGTCATGAAAAAAATATCATAGAAACTCTCCTTTATAATATAGAAATAAGCATTTACACATCTTACAAAACAGCTATAATATCTTAATTATTTTATTCATTACCATCAATAGCTCATTGAGAAGTGACAAATGATACAAATATTTACTCAAGAATTTAGTTTTTAATTGTTCTATCATCCAATGATGTGAAAGATATGAAAACAGGTATAGATTATCCCCCTTACTCAATAAACGTTATTTAACTAATAAGCTGATTAAGTGGTCACCTAAATAACATCAAATTGTTTGACAATGACAGCAAGGTGACATTATTTATATGATTTATTTATTCAGTAGATTTAGTTAAATTGCGTTAATGAGTAAGGCCGTATATGTATTATAGATCTATAAATCAGGTACATAAATTATTATAGCCCAATAATCGTAATTAATATTTAAATTATTAATTGGCAAATATACTTTTTTAATTTAAGTCATAACATAAATACTAAAGTAAAAGTCACTAAAATAGAGCAAATTAAATTGAAATTACACACATTGAAAGTTATTTTCTAAGACATTATATTTGTAACCTACATTCTTCGACAGATATTATATGAAAGGATATCAATAAAGATAGGATTGGCTTATTTAAAGTTGCCAATGATTTGTAAGCAGGAATAAGTCCTACTAATATTATAAATGCAAATGTCTGTGTGTTATTTTATTACAGCTCTGTAACAGGTGAATGGATAGACTATAACCTGGAATGACACATAGGATACATTGAATCTAGGTTCACTCTTATTTCAACATACTCTATCAATTTCACACTGTAAAAATCAAACATGCCAGTGCAGGAGTAAGAGTTCTTCACATGTGGTATCATCAAGATTTAACTGAATAAGCCTTTTTATTATTTGTTTACTAATACTGAAATCTCGCGATTGCGCGACCCAGTAAAAAATTTAACCATTCATGTCTCACACACGAGAACAGATAGGTACGTACTACCTTCAAGCCCTCTCCTTGACAAACTATGAAGATTTTGAGTACTTACATGATCGTAGTTTAGCGGCAGGGTATCCACATTGGGCACATTTGGATTTTTGGATATGATATGAGGATCTACCACACCTTCTGCATAATGTGTGAGTCTTGTTACGACGCTTACCAAAGCTCGAAGTACCCTTCGTCTGAAATACACATTGGAGGTTATAACTGAATACCGGTCTAAAATATACAAATAATCGTAACACTACATTTTTAATAATATTTTATTAAAGTAAGAAGCAAAGATTTCATTAATTGTTCACTGAAAAGTAAGATTAAATAAGATTTAGTTTCAAAAAGTAAAATACACTACCATCTTGTCAGAATTTGACAATCCAAGAGAAAATAAACTGAGTCCAGTATTGCCAACAACACAGCGCCTGATGTCGCCATTTATCACAGCTAATGTAGCCGAATTTCAGCTACTTTAGTCTAACGTTGACCAAAAGCCAAAATAACACTAACAAACATAAATAATAAAAGAAACAAAATACACGACCGAGTAAAACAAAAATTAACTGAAAAGAGAAATACAAGCTCTTTAATCCATAGAATTTTGAATATAACGTAAAAGCTGCAGATAGCCTATGGTATGGAGAAGGACATAGGCTACTTTTTATCTCGGGAACGCAGGTGAAACCGCGGAGGACAGCTAGTTCATAAATAAATAACTGCACTACTTACCTCAACTGGAACAATTCGGGACTTAAAAATGTTTTATTTCCTAATCAATTTATCTATAGCTACTACAATAAATATATTACTCCTATACTTAGTAGTCTGTGCTTTGCCACTTCTGTCATGCGTTGTTTTATCAATTTAAGGCGCCGATCCCGCAGAGAGAGTTCTAGAGTTCCGAGTTCTGAGTTCCGCGTTCACTGTAATCTATGCGGCGCCTTTGATCATTGCACACAGAGAACTCAGAGTTCAAGATAACGCGAGTTCTGTCGGAGTTCTATTTACTAAAGCTGGCAGTTGAGGCGATACGTCTGAGCTATCACTGTCTTATTTATTGAGACACAAGGCAGAAAGGTCAATGGGCATTCTGGCCCATAAGCGGCCACTAATGAAACTTAAGTAAGGCCAAAGAGACGTGATATTATCTTTATTAAAGAATGTAAACAAACTTTTACCAAAAGGTGCTTGCTGTATGTAATTATATACATACAGCAAGCACCTTTTAATATCTCCAATTATTTCTTAAAACTTCAATACTCTATAACTTTTTTTCTAATTACACCACAGTAAAAAGCTTTGATATTTTTGTTAATATATTAGTGCCTATACTCAAAGAGTGCCTAATAGAAAACTTTTTGCAAGATGTCTAGCTACTGGCTAAAGCTAGCAGTTGGCAACACTCATCTGACTCTATAAGGGCGGCCGCATACTATAAGAAATTTTCTGTCAGAAAATTTCGGACGTCCGCCGGAACCACTCCGCACACCTATCAGAAATTTCGCTCCGGCCAGTTTGAGCTTAGTTCGCCACTGGCCGTCAGGATAGCTGGTGTAATCTATTATGCTCCGTGACCTTTTATTCGTCTTAGAAACGCAGCCGACTTAATGTACCCAATAAATAGGTACTAATCATTAATAATAAAAAATGTTTTTTGATCATTTGTATAAATAAAAAAAACAATGGTTAGTTCCTATTCAATGAAATTTTGATTAAATTTCATTATGTGGGCTGCGTTTCTAAGACGAATAAAAAAGTCACGGAGTATATAAAAATAAACCCCTATTTCTTCTCGTTACGCTATAACTTGAGAAATGGCTTTAGGTACCGATTTCATTCATCTTTTTTTAAATGTTTTCTAATACTTCGTAGAAAGTCATACATAAAAAAAAAAGAAAATTGCGCAGAAACTTATATAAATAAATAGGCGCGATAGGTGGAATCTTAACCAACTGCGACAACTGGCCCGTCAAACTTAACCTTGGGTACGCGGGTGAAACCGCGGGGCGCAAACTATTCATGTAATAAATAATTCCTAATACAAATATAATAAATTAGTTATTTTTTTCTTTAAATTTTCAATTTCTTTCGAATGTCTGTTAGATCATTCTTAAAACACAAGCGAAAAAAAGAGGACGTGCACTTTCTTGTGAAGAAATCATTTAAAAATCATCATCTTGTCTCGCCATACAGAATGAACGCGTGCATACCACATGGCGTCCACTCGACAACAGATGCGAATTTCAGATAGCCCGCACATCTATCTGAAATTCGCATCAGTTGTCTAGTGCAAAATGTATGGCGAGCACGCCCTCCGACATTCTGATCAGAAAAAATTCGGACGTCCGATGGTTTGCATCCGGGACTCATCAGAAGCGGACGTCAGACACGTCAGAATTCGGATAGTATGCGGGGTCTAGAACAAAATATAGGCAACGTGCCTTCCGGCGGGAGTCCGAAATTTTCTGACAGAAATTTTCTTATAATATGTGGCCCGCCTTAAAATATAACTGGTAAATGGCAAAATACACAACACAAGCCGTGTGACGCCAACATATTAAAAAAAAAATCTAATCAAACCACAAATCAAACAAATCTACAGTCTGCTAATCTGCGGACTTTATGGCGGGAACTTGCAGAGTAACGTTGTGTTTTCATTTTTATTTTCATAAATTCGTGTAATTTGAGTTTTATTGCATATTATCGATGGTATTTTATCCAATAAAGACACTGACCTCTATTATACAAGTACGCTGGACAGTATATCATCGACCTTTTATTGAACCCATTTGATTTTCGCCATTTTGGCGCTGATAGCAATCGTGAGCGTCCACGGAACTAATAGTAGAGACGGGACATTTTAGTGTCTATATCGATAAAAAACGATTTTTCTTTTTTATTTATCGACATAATTTGTTCCTGTGATTTCGTCCGCGTAATCTTTAGATATTGTAGTCCCTAAACTAATAAATAAATAACCCTTACTTTCGTATTCATAATATTACAGGCATACTTAGCGCATAAGTGAGTAGGTTCCTGTGGTAGTGGAGCGGTGCGGGAGGGGGTGATATTTGAATTTTGACATAATTACTGTCTCGCTATACACGATACATTTTTAATTCTCTTTTGTCATTTGACATAATGAAGACACCCTCCGCACCGCTCCACTACCACAGAAACCAACTCAGTTAAGCGCTGTCTGTAGAAGCAATTAGGAGGAATCAGTCCAACAGCTAACAAATGGTTAGTTTTGCCTAAAAATGTTTATTATATGTATAGTATACTAGCTGTCCCTCGCAGTTTCACCCGTGTTCCCGGGATAAAAAATAGCCTATGTCCTTCTCGATACTATCTGCATGCACAATTTATCGTGATTGGTTCAGCGATTAAGGTGTGAATGCGTAGTTAGGTAACATGCAAACAAATGGAGTTACTTTCGCATTTATAATTTTTTTTATTTTTTTTATTTATTTATAGCTACAATATAAAACGATACATTTGACAATCTTAAGAATAATAATAACAATATTGTAGCCAACTACACTATCCGCATATTAAATTGCGAAATTAGCTAAAATGTGCCACTAGAGGCTTCAAGTGATGCTTAAAAAGTGTAAATATAAAACAAGTAAAACACTAATTATACAAAATCTAGGGATTAAATCATACATATAATTATACATTATCAAGTGATTCATACATTTTTAAGGAGAAGTTAAATTGGGTAAATTTTGTAAATATTTAAATGCGTTTCTTTTAAATTTAAATTTTGAACATGCTAATATGTCTATATCTATAAAAGTGGTGTTATATGACTCAACCATTCGACGAATAGGCAACGTAATCCGGAATTCGTTCGACAAGTGTTGACGGCAAATACGTTTCCTGCGCGAACTTTACCTTTATAATAAAAGTATATATAGTATTACCCAACTTATATGGCGCGTCGTGAATCTTCGTTCGCACAGAAAAGAAAGTATGGCCCCGAAGATTAACGAAAGAATACTTAAAACTTACAATCAACCTTAGATCACTACTATAAGGTTCATGTATTATGCTACTGCAGCTGTTAGTTCGGTCTCACTCGCAAGTCACGCCCCTCCGCACGGCGCGAGCTAACATGACGGCAGCTGTCGGCCAATAGCGCTTTGAAAATGTATCTTCTGCGCAGGTACATCGGTAAGCCATATTAATTGGGTACCTACTACTGTACTATAGTAAGGAAGTATGGATGTTATAATAGTATGACAAAAATGAATTGTGATGAAATGAATGAATGAATCATGAATTGAGGCTTGGGCACCGACTTAGGTACGGATTAAACACTCATTCGTTAAATGTTCCTGTAGATCACTTGGAAAGGTACTACTAAAAAAACACAAAGAATTACTTTAATTTATTTTTAATCAACTTCAAAACAAGAGATTATCAAGCTCTTTCACGCGTGCACTTTGATGGCTCCCTACAAATTATATGTGTCCCTTTCTCAGACCCCCTTCAAGGGAAGTAACGCCACAGTATGTGACTTCGCGTCGAGCTGATCTTGAGCTAGATGTGCCTTATTGTGTGCCTTATGTTCACCTGATTGTGTGCCAAGTGTGCGCTAACTCGCGCAGTTCATCGAAATTTTCTTAGGTCCGTATGATATCCTGGTGATAGACTGGTCCTGGTACTTCTCTTTTTATCTGGTCAAGCATCTTCGACCTAGCGTTCGCGTATTGGTCGTCACGTCGCCCGAGTCGCACAGCGCTATGCTGATAAAGAAATAACATATATAATAGCATGCCATGACAATAAAATTGAAGATGCTAAGTTCAACGGTTATTGTTTAAAGGTACCCATTTTTTTTAATAATTTTAGATAAAAGTATCAGTGAACAATACGTAACCCAACAAAATATAACGGGGCGTAATAAAAAAAAACGCTCATTGAATCTTTTATCCAAAAACATATTTTAGATTATCAAGTCTGATGGTTGACTACACTAATTTTGTAATACACATTAAACTCCCATAAAAAGTATCGACCCACTATCGATATGAAACATTACAGCCCTATTTCTTTGTTTACATTACATATTTATTGAAAATGGAGTTCCTATTTTACCTAAATATTAATAAAAACATTTACTATTCAAAACAAAATAGTAATAACAGCTTTAGACAAGCAATTAAACAAATTTAAAGGCATGAAATTCACTTACTTGTGATAGGTTATCCCGCTGCATTTTTGATAGTGAGTTTTACAAAATACGCATACTCTCATACCCAAAACGATTTAAACATCACGAAATATAACACGAAATAACTAAAACGTGCACAAAGTAGTTTTATTCGTGATTTTTGCGTAAATCCTTAGAGACGCACATAAACAACACGACGGCCATTTGCAACAAATGTCAATAATAGTACCCGAGACGCTCGAGAGGGGCGCTTTGATTCGGCACAAAAAACAACTGTCATTTCGAAAGAAATATGCAGTCCAGCGTACTTGTATAATAGAGGTCAGTGAATAAAGATCATTAATGTGCACCAGTGAAGTGAAATGAAATGAATTATGTGTATCGTGACTTTTCAAGTTGTCTCAAAAAGTCCGTGAAAAGCTTTAGTACAAAGACCACCATTGTACTAAAACATGACTTTGGACGGTGACTATGTGAAAGTTAATGTGCAGATCCTATGAAAATGATATTATAAATAAAATTACACGTATGAAATGGCTGTATGGTTGAAAAAAACCCTTGCCTATCCTTGTATCACAGAGTACTTTTTATAACTAGAAACTTTTATAGACAGGGTTGGATTTCGTAGTATAATTATACTATTTGTACCATAATTTTGTGATGTGTAGTATGTAGTATCGTAATGCCATTATACTACGCGAAAATACCATAATTTTACCTTTAGGTCGATTGCTACCGTTATTGGTTGAAATAAATTAAAAAATATTACTTTAATTACGAAATAAAGTTGTAATCGTTGTTGTAGTTGTAGTAAATCGCTCAATTGATTCCTAATACTTTCATGCGATGCTGTGAAAGAAAGTAAATGTACCTAATGTGTATTGAATTTATTCCATCTGACGACATGCTATTCAGATTCAGATTCAGATATTTTTTTTGTAAGAACATGGTATTTCACAGTTGTTATGAGTATAATAATTATAATGTCCAACATATCCTGCCAGTGGGGCCGTACAAAAATATAGCATACATTTTAAAGTTACAATTTCACAATAATTAATATTACATTCTTAAATAATTTGTCGTCAAATATTATATTTATCAAAAATCTATACATAGGAATGTCAATGTTACGATTAAAATAATTATATTATTATTAATAGTATTTATCGATTACATGTGATTAAATCTAGACTTACTAGTGTTAAAAAAATCATTAATACAATAAAAACACTTTATTGCCAACCAGTCTTGAAAGCTGTGATAAAATCTTGAGTATGGTAAATCAAGGAGTAGAAAAGGAATAGAATTATATATTTTTGATGCCATATAAACACAATTCTTTCAAAATAATTCTAATTTCGGGTGTGGCATCATGAGCGGCAAATGGGTTGTAGTGCGCTTTGAGCTATTGTCTCTCAATTCAAAATAACTGAGATGCTGCTTCACAAATTTAGCTATTTCAAATATATAAATACAAGGAACTATCAATAGCTTATGTTTTATAAAAATTGGACGACACGGATCAGACCACTGTAATCCCCATATAGCACGGATGTCGTGTCAATGCCAAAGTAAGATGTATGAAGCAATGAAACAACCGTCTTACTCGAACACTAGTTTATTACTGCCGAACGGCAGCGCGCTGCATATACACATCATTTCTCCACACTTAGATTTTGAAACCTGGTGACAATATAATAATATTATTTTTAAAAGATTAAGTTTAAACATATTATAAGATAAATACACATATAGTAGAATCAAATCTTTTAAAAGTATTGCTTATAATCTACAACATTTCTCTTACGCTTCTGGCGTGAGAGTGGGGTTGATGGTGCTGATTGTACGTCAATATTACGCTCGATAGTACTTGGACATTGGTTGCTTTCAGACAAAATAGTCTCAGGCTGCACTGGCACTGGTATATCCCCAGCGGGCATCCCCTCACTCTCGTTAGCCTCACAATCGCCCCCTTTTTCCACATCACAATTGTCTGGGACACATTCCGCGTCTGGTGCTACTGGTGATTCATTAGTTTCAGTTGCCAGGGGCGGATTACAACAAGAAACCTGTTGCTCACTAGAAACTGTTGGTAAAACTAAATTTCTGTCCTGAACTAGTTCGTCGGGCGACTGAAACTGATGAGACACATCATTATTTGTGAATGCCGACTGATTGTTTCCCGTATATTTAATTATTTGATCCACGTGTCTTATACAGCAAATATCTAAATCTAATAATATATATAAAATGCTTTTGTGGGTACGTAAATACGCAGTTTTCTCAATCACCACCAACCCCAATCAACTTCCCGTTGGGGTGGTAAATACCCCTTGGTCTCCAGGTGGTAGTAAGGGAGTTTAGTCGCGGTGGGGGGAAGGGGGTGGTTGTGGGTGGCGAAAATGTTAAAACATATATTGCTGTCCTTTTCTAACGCATGAGGACTTCTGAAAAGATCACAAACTTTCTGGAATGGAAAGTTCCAAAATGTGTAAAACGGTTATAATTTATCTGGAGTGTTCTAGAAAGTTCAACAAATATCTGGGATGATGTTGAAAATTCTAGAATGAATGCAAACTATTATAATCGATATAGAATGTTTGAGAAAGTTCTACAAATTTCTGGCTTCATCTAGAAAGTTCCAAAATGTCCAAAACTGTTATTATCGAGTTAGAATGTTCGAGAACGTTCTAGAAATTTCCAGAATGATCTGGAAAGTTCCAAAATGAGTGCAATTTATTATGATCGATTTAGAATGATCGAGAATGTTCTAGAAATTTTCCGAATGATCTGGAATGTTCCAAAATGAGTGCAAATGATTATGATGATCGATTTAGAATATTCGAGAAATTTCTTGAATGATCTAGAAAATTCCAAAATATGTAAAACGGTTATAATTGATCTGGAATATTCTAGAAAGTTCCAAATTGAGTGCAGTTTATTATGATCGATCTAGAATGATTGAGAAAGTTCTAGAAATTTTCCGAGTGATCTGGAAAACTTTCAAAATGAGTGCAATTTATTATAAACGATTTAAAATGTTCGAGAAAGTTCTAAATATTTCTAGAATGATCAGTAAAATTCTAAAATGAGTTTAATTTATTATAAGCGATTTAAAATGTTCTTAGAAAGTTCTAAAAATTTTTGGATTGGTCTGGAAAGTTCCAAAATGTGTACGAGTGTTATTATTGATCTATAAAAACCAAATCGAAGTGATGTACATCTAAATATTCTAGAGTGATCTGGTACTGGAAATTTCGGTATATAAATCGAAATTCAGTGACTTTTCGTCAGTTCAATTGTGATTGCAGTCGAGTAAAAAAAGAACAAACTATTTGAATGTTCTGGAAAGTCTCTCAATATCGAAAATAGAAGAAATCTATAATATGTTAAAAAATGTATCCTTATCACAGATATTTAAAAAAAAACGGATATATTTTCGCTAACAAAAATCTGTGTCACTCAAGTCGGCCACCACGCTGTACGTACAAGCCGGCACGCACACATTCACACATTAGTTGAGCGCGAGTGATCGACTCTGTGTAAACGGCGACTGAGTCTAATTTCCCGCGGAATAGCCAACTAAGGTGTGCGTGAGAGGTGGCCGACTCCATAGACACAGTTTTTTGTCGAGAATATGTCCTCCGTAGTCTGTGATCCTTATATATTTTTTATACCATCAAACGCGATGTATTTTAACCCGAGCAACGCCGGGTTTCGCTGCTAGTTTTTAATAAAAATGTTATACATTTTAATACCTATTTTATTTTTAATTATACCTAACTGCCATGTTTCCTTCCGTGCGCTGTACCATCGGGTCCAAACGACATCGCCAATCGAAAATTGCCTTTTTCCGAGTACCGAAGGAGAATCCACATGAATTTCGTTTGATGGTACAATTAAATCTAAACGAGATCGCAACTTCCTACCGAACATTAACTTAGCTGGCGTTTCACCAGTGGTACAGTGCACAGTATTCCTATAATTAAACAAATAACCTAACAGTAATTCACTTATCTGATACAGCGGTAGGTTGTCCTTTAGAATACACTTCAACATTTTTTTACATGTTCTTACCGAATTTTCGGCTTGACCATTGCTGGGAGGGTGATAAATGGGTGACGTCATATATTTAATACCGTTGGAAGAGCAAAATGTTTTAAATTCGTTAGAATTAATCTTGACGTCATTATCTGAAACCAACGCGTTCGGTATACCAAAGGTTGAAAATATGCCCTTTAGCTGTACAATAAGGTTCTTAGTTGAAGTTCCACTATGCATGTGTAGGCATTCTACCCATTTACTATAGGAGTCAACAAGCACGAGATATACCCTTTGCCCCACGGTCATATAATCAATGTGCACGCGCTGCCAGGGAGCGGTGGCGGCGGGCCAGGGCGCGGGGGGGTCGCGCGGCGGCGCAGCGCGCACACAGACTTAGTAGAGATGCTAACGCATACGCATGTCGCACACGAACCTATCCAGCGCTCGATGTCGCCGTCGATGCCGGGCCACCACATTCTACTACGCGCGTTACTTTTAGTATTAATTATACCTAAATGGGTGTCGTGTAGTTCTTCTAACATTTTTTTTCTTAAGGTCGACGGAATGACTATTCTATGTCCCCTTAGAAGGCAACCGTTTTCGTACTGTAAGTCAGATTTGCAATGAAAATAGGGTAAAACAGATTTACAAATAATTTTTCGAGGCCAGCCTTTTTTCATGTACCTAATCACCGTTTGAGTCACCGTATCGTGCTCCGTTGCCTGCATTATGTCGCGTACGGTAGTGGCAGGCGATGCCTCGTCTAAAAACTTAAGTGCATAGTAGGTATCTATATCTACATCATTATCGGTCACTTCTGACTTGTTGGTGCATTTTAACGGCGCGCGTGAAAAATAATCGGCTACTACGTTATTTTCACCCGATACATAACGTACTACATAATTATAAGCCGATAATGTAATGGCGTATCTCTGGAGCCTTAGCGCTGTTGTTACCGGTATACCTGTCTTGTTATTAAAGATAGAAACCAAAGGCCTGTGGTCGGTGTTTAAAATGAATGGTTCACTACGACCGTACAAATACTGATGGAACCTTTTTACACCAAACATAATAGCGGTCGCCTCCTTCTGTATTTGGCTATAGTTACGTTCGCTGGCAGTTAGCGAACGCGATGCGTATGCGAGAGGGCGCTCGTGCGCATCGCCGTCCCCGCGCTGTGCTAACACGGCGCTGTCGGCTCGAAGTGTGCCAGCACGCGTTCAGACGCCAACTCGCGGCGCACCGCCGCCATAGCCCGCCGCTGCCTCTCTCCCCACTCCCAGGGTGCATCACTTCGTAGTAACTCGTGGAGCGGATTCAATAATGACGACGCGTTAGGAATAAAATTCCTATAGTAATTTACGACACCTAGGAATCTCTTAACTTCGGTGACATTAGTAGGTTCGGAAGCGCTTATTATCGCCTTAACCTTATCAGGACTCGTCATTAAACCCGCTTTACTGATCACGTAACCTAAATAAAGAACGCTTTCTCTGAAAAATTCGCACTTTTCTTTTTGAAGGCGTAAACCGGCATCGCTCAATCAAAGTCAAAGTCAAAGTCAAAGCCATTTATTCAATTTAGGCCCCAGAAGGGCACTTATGAAGGTCAAATTTACTGAAGTTACCACCGGTTCGGAACTCGGCCTTCAACTGAGTAACAATCTATGTAAAACTTCAGTTAGCCTTTTTATGTGTGATATCCTATCAGGACCTGTAATACATATGTCATCAAGCCAGACACTGACTCCGTCTATGCCCGATAAGAGTGTTTCCATCGATTTTTTAAATATTGCCGGTGCATTTGCTAAGCCGTAAACTAAACGCGTATATTTATAAAGCCCTTTATGCGTATTTATGGCTGTAAGTTCCTGTGATGACTCATCTAATAAAAATTTATTGTATGCATTTTTCAAATCAATTTTACTGTATAGCTCACCCCCTCCAATCTTAGCGAAAACCTCTTCAATCCTGGGTAAAGGGTATTGTTCAATTACTAGGTCCTTATTTAGTGTGACTGAAAAATCTCCTGCGATCCTAACTTTACCATTTTCCTTTAACACAGGTACTATTGGAGTGGCATACTGTGCGTGGTTTATAGACACCAAAATACCTAAACCTACTAGACGCTCTAATTCTTGCTCGACCTTATCTCTTAGAGCAAAGGGTACAGTTCGCGGCTTATAAAACTTTGGAACAAAATTATCTTTTAGTTGTAGTGTAACTTTGAATTTATTAAATGAACCCAACTCATCCCTCCACAGATCAGGAAACTTTTTGAGTAATTCCATTACATCATTATCGCTACAAACTAACGACTTAATGTCGGTTGTAATAATTAAATTAAAGGTGGACATGAAATCCCTACCTAGTAGTGGCGGACCTCCATTTTTAACCACAAAAACTTTAATATTTCGTTGCATATTATTAAATTTTGCTATAATTGTGAAGAATCCTAATGGAGAAATTTTATGTCCATTGTACAAGCACATTTTTACATTGCAATTTTGTAATTGGTAATGTGAGAACATCTTAGTGTACAATGTATCTGAAATTACACTGCTACCAGATCCTGAATCGAGCTCCATTTTAATAAATTGATTACCTAAAACTAGTTCAATTTGAATAGGCTTATCAGCTACATACCTTATATTAAAATTCTGGCACTCGTCACATACCGTGTCCTGGGACTGGTTACCACTGCATTCCTCGTTAGAATCGACATGATAAACGCACGACGAGCGTTTAGAGCTACCACACACTTTTTTTAAATGGCCCTTTACACCACACTTTTGGCACGTGTAGCCCTTGTAACGACACTTATCACTACTATGATTTTTCATTCCGCAAACTGAGCACCGATCATTATCTCGATGAGCTGACGCCACAGCGCCACCCGCGCCCTCGCCACGTCCGCGACTAGGTTTCCCTTGGAATCTCGCACGGTATACTGGTTCCTCCTTGATAGAAACGGCCTCACTGGTACTGGCACCATACATGGCTTTTGCCTCCTTGGCACAAGCCGCCTGCTCCGCCACTTCAATAGCCTGCGTCAACGTGAGGGTAGACGGGCTCTTCTCGAACAACTTGTCGCGTTCTGGACCTGCATTCAGGCCAAGGACGAAACGATCCCTCAAGTTCGTTTCTAGAGCGGTGCCGAAGTCGCAATAAACTGCCAAACCTCTTAGTCGCGCCGCCCATTCTCCTAGGGTTTCGCCTGGTTTCCTGCTGGCACTAAAAAATTTTGCCTTGTCCACAAATGAGCACTTCTTTGGCTTGAAATGGCCATCGAGTAATACAACTAGGTCTTTGTAGCTCAACGCTTCCAACTCCTTAGGAAATGCGAGATTAAGCACTAATCGATACGTTTCCTCTGTGAGATGAGTTAGTAGAATTCCACTCTTCTTTTCATCGTCCACACTGTTGATTTTCAAAAACTGCGTCAATTTGCCTTTGTATATCAACCATTCGCTAGTTTTATGGTCAAAAACCGGCAAATTCCCGAGATAGGCGTTCATTTTATTTTTTTATTTTCTTATAGCGTGGGTAATCCAACGACGTTCGCCAGTGAGATGTATGAAGCAATGAAACAACCGTCTTACTCGAACACTAGTTTATTACTGCCGAACGGCAGCGCGCTGCATATACACATCACAAAGACGAAGTTCCGATTGACGAATTGGCTGAAATAAACATCTACTTGCCTTAATTTGGTTGAATTGTGCAATAACAATAAAACTAAAATTTCCTTCCAAATGCATTTTTATTTAAATACGCGAAACGTAGTATTATTTTCGACAAGTAGTATAATTTTATTTTCCATAGACAATAATTTTCTGGGGGTCTGAATCCAACCCTGTTTATAGATGAATAAACTACTCTGCTAATCTGCTTCTGCTGTTTTCGCCTGGTTTTGGTGATAACGTTAGTATAATACATACATTTTATTTATTTTATGGGTAGCCATTGGGTAGCCAAGTAACAGATACTTACTTGGTCTTGTCGTCCGAACGGCTAGTTTTGCTAATTAAATAAGCACTAAGGTAGGCACCTATATCACCTTTTTAACCCAAATTGCAATAGCTGCATCCAAGGATCATATTTTTAGAAGTACTAGTTTACTTACCTAGGCGCCTATTCCATTCCTTTTGCACTGAGGCTCAAACAACGAGTGTAAGCAAATTGATAAAACCGTCTACGTAGCGTAATAATTCAATGGTCTACGTATTGGTAAAGTGCAACTTGCAAGGGCAAATGTACGAGCATGATTAGCCGAATGCAGTCTTTGGATTTTTGCCAAGAAAACCGAAATTCCTCCTACAATTACTCGCTGTTCAAAACACTCATTACTCTCTGATCAATCAGATTCTTGTCAATTATTGCAAGTCACACTTGAGCATTGTGTAGACTAGTACTATCCGGCCTATATCAAACAATATTCAAGCAAAATTAAGCAAATTCACTTTTATTTTAGATGTTTAAAAAAATCATAGTTTTGTACACATCTACGTGATAAATACAATGAATATGGTAAAAACTATGGAATGTGCAAGCCATTTGATATTTTACCTCATGTCATAATAATAAGCTCTACTGCCAGACGTAGGCCTGTTTTCAGGGAAAAACAGAATGCAATACTGTGCATTGCTCATTCAAAAGCTTCCCAATATATTTGTTATTGTTGGTCCATTCTGATGAGTGACTGATAAAAATAAAATTATCCTTTTTTTCTGTAACTACTTAGTATAGAACCTACTTTGGGTTATTATTTCACAACTCTACTAGTTCCATCTATTAAAACTGTAAATTGGTACCTACAAAGCATATTACTAATGAATACTTTAAGACAAATTATTTTGTGATATTTACAAACAATAGCCAAATATTCTTTATACACCATTGATTTTATGTGGAAGAGCTGCACTTACATATACAATCTAATTTTTTTAGATACTGGTGAAGATGGAACTACTAGATGTAATGAAAAATTTAACCATAAAACACACTCAAAATGAAAGTGTACAGAAATTGTTTAAATCGGTAGCTGCAGATATTGACAATACTCCAACAGAAATAGTTTTTGCTGAGTACTCTGACAAGACTTTATTGATTGTGTCTCAGTATCAGAAGATTGGGAGCATGTTGATGATACAAAGGGATCAAGTACACAATCCTCTAGGTTCAAATGATATTTATTCAACAAAAGTTATTTTTGGTGCTACAGGAGAAGAGCAGCAGGTTGCAGCGCGGTACTTGGCTGAAGCAATTAAAATCACAAAACCACTGTGCATTTTTATAAATCTTAAATCATATGATATTGAAACAGTCAAAGCCTGCAAAGATATTATTTTAGACCTTAAACCAGAACAGAATAACTAAAAAATGTCTTCAAAAAATTTAAAACAATTTCAACAAGTGCACAGATTCTATGGTCAGCTTGTACTCGGTCCTCCAGGTGCAGGAAAGACAACATATTGTTATAAAATGTCTGAACTCTTGAAGAAATTGGGAAGAAATGTTATAGTTATCAATTTAGATCCAGCTAATGATTCAATGTGTTACACTCCTGATATTGACATAAGAAATTTGATCATTCTTGAAGATGTAATGGACGAGTGTAAACTCGGACCTAACGGAGCACTGTTATATTGCATGGAATATTTAGACACACACATTGACTGGCTTTTAAATCAATTAAACTTTGAAAATTCCACAAATATAATTTTTGACCTACCTGGCCAAGTTGAACTATACTCACATCACAAAAGTTTAAGTAACATTTTTGCTAACATGTCTCTTCATGGAAACATACAGTTGTGTGTAGTACACTTAGTTGATTCACACCACTGCTCAGATGCTGGAAAGTTTATATCAGCTCTTATGTTATCTCTGAGTGCCATGTTAAAAATAGGCTTGCCCCATATCAACTTGCTGACTAAAATAGATTTGCTTGATAAACATATGGATAAATTGCAATTTGGAATAGATTTTTATACTGATGTTTTGGATTTGAATTATTTGCTAGATTGTTTAGATAGTGACAATTTTACAAAAAAATATAAAAAGCTAAATAGTGCATTTATTTCCATAATTGAAGACTACAGTTTAGTTTCATTCCATTTAGTAAATATGCTAAAAGAACAGAGCCTCATGAATGTAAAAAACTTGGTAGACAAAGCAAATGGATTTGTATTTAGAGCAGAGGAAGGCAGGCATATCAATAGTATGTTAGCATGTGCTATGGGTGTTGGAGAATCTGTAAACAATGATAGAAATTGAATAATAAAAATAAAGTTTGTAATTCAAATGATTATTATTTTGTGTTCATAGTTCCCACCTCTTTTATAGCATAGATCTGCTTATCCATCAACTGTGAAAATGTTGTTGTGTGCAAAGGATCTGCGGTGAATTCGAAAAAATGATTTCCGTTTGCATTATTGCTTTAGCTTCATTTTAGCGGGGCTGAGCTAATTGTAAAGATTTTTACTGCTACCTACTTAAAAAAATCAAAAGATTGATACTACTTGATATTTCCAGATGTCCAAAAATAAACGCGAGATATATAATCAGCTATTGGAGAGAGAAGCATTAATTGACAAATTGCTAAACGAGAATAATAATAAGCAAATTCAGGTACAACTTCTTCATCAATATAATGATATTAAGGATGTTACGCAGATTGTTATTAATCACATAGCAAATATAGAAAATACCACTGTAACTGAAATACATAGAAGACTACATCTCAGTGAATGAAATAAAACAGTTTATAATAATGGAACGTTTTATTTGAAGACAAATACAACTCTTTACAATTTAAATTCATCCAATAATTTTTGTGTTCATAAACTAAAAAAAGTAATGAACAATTTTAAAATTTTACACGGCAGGTTTACATAGTTTCCTAAGTTATAAGTGTATTCAAAAAGCCACAGTTCCACATTTGCTACTTCAATTACGAAAAATGTTATGTATGTATTACATGACAAGTATTCTAATATATTTTGATTATTATATTATGTTGATAATATTAAAAATGACCATTGTCAGCAAACAAGTTTGTAAAATGTATTGAAGGTATAATATTGTTGAATTATCTAAAACTATAGCGAATAATGTTTTTAAAATAGAAGAAAAAAATTGTCTACTTCTTTGAAATATTTCTAGACAAAGATGACAATGTTTACAGCGAGAATATGGTTACATAACAAAAAGCACATGTTAAGGTAATTATATTCTATACAGTGCTTTTAGTTATACATTCGATATAATATCGTATAACATTAGCTTCCATATTATAATTATCATCTTTTGCATGCTTTTATGGTTATTACATAATTCTTAAACAAATCAAAATACATTGAAGTTAAAATTCTAAATGCTAACATTGTGTTTATTTAATAAGCAAGCAATAATATATAAGTGTTTAAATGTATAATATAAAGTGCATGTCGCGAGGCGAGGCGAGGCGACAGCTAGCGAATACTTAGCAATGTGAGCGTTCTCGTAGCGAGTAGAACGCTCGTGGTGCCGGGCGCGGCCGGTGAGAGCGCGGCGCCGCGCCGGCCACTGCGCCGTGGCGCTGCCACTGCCACTGGCATGCCACACTGTGCCGTGGCCATGTTTCGAAGTCAGATGCAGTTTACTTTATTTTGCAATTAGTCACTTGGAACAGCGTTGTGGCTGCTGTATATTGTGCGCATCGCACACTAGAGTTCTGATCATGTTTGATTGTAAAAATCAATTCTATGTTATTTATTATAGCAACATAATAATTATTATGTTGTGTAAGTTTCGGCCAGGGTACAAGCGTTCGAAATTGTAAAGTCTTCATTTAGTTCCATTCTCGACTGGCTTCTACTATCCAATTATTTTAAACATTTTTGTAATCGAAATGGAATGTAACTATTATGTTGTTAATTGTGACAGTTCTACCACCAACCGACTTATCATAGCAAGACTTTGTGTCAAATATCCTCGTTAGTCATTCCAGCTAAATTTAAGTATAACAATATAACAAATTTACAAAAATACATATAAAGTGAAGAACATTCGCAGTATTGAATTTCCAAAAATGCATATAAATATATCACTAACAAATCTAAGATTTCCTATCGAAATAATACCCTATAGGATGTGGCAAAATCAAAACGCGAATGTTCATCAGTTTTATTAACCGTGTATCGTTAGACTTAAATCTATGAGTTTCAGACTCGTTTCAGGCAGTCCTACAGATTTCAAAGCACCAACAATCATTCAATAAATGCGAATTCTATTCTAATATTATCATTCCACCTATCATTACAGTATTAGGTTTCGACTTAGAGCTTACGAGAACATTTCAACAATATACATATCAGTCACAGTTAGTATCACCCACAAAATATAACCCGTTACTAAACACCTTTGCATCCGTGCTCTTGGCAGCACTGCTATATCAGGATACAAAGAGGTTTATCAAGACATGTAATACATTTAATACAACATTCTCACACACGCCAATATATCCTAAATTATGTATCAAGAAATCCCAAAAACAAGTCTGAAAACATTTGGTTTAATCTATGCAATCAAGAGATGAAGAGATATTGCTAAATATAGCAAACTGTACTTAATTTTTTTTCGTAATCAGTGTGCCTACTTGATTTTAGTCTTTGACGTTAGGAAACAAACGTATCATTACGAACGCGTTCACGACAACGACAAATTTGGATAGGAACATGAGAAATGCCTAGCGTAACACTCATAAAACTAAATTATCCTATACAAAACTTGCGTCAACTCATCATGCGCTTTAAGTCTTTACCAACGTCAAAAACTTGAACTGATCGATCGATAATACGTAATGTATTTTAAGGCGGATTCCATAGACTAAACCAGCTTAAAAATAAAAAATAATGATTTGGTAAATTGTAAATATACTATGTGTAAATAAATAATGTCGACTCAGTATTTCATATGCTTAATAACAAAAACATATTAATCATACTAAGTCATCTCACTTTTCAATTAAACATGACTTAACAATCAACAGGTCAATTTAGTAATACATATATTTTAAATATCACTT